>JANRMT010062837.1:10956516-10969652 GCA_026402145.1 Polypterus bichir lapradei | reverse complement strand
AGGATGATCAGGGGAAACAGGATACACCTGAGCTCAATTTTGAGCTTCATGGCAAAGGCTGTGAATACTTATGTACATGTGCTTTCTCAATTTTTTTATTTTTAATAAATTTGCAAAAATCTGAAGTAAACTTTTTTCACATTGTCATTATGGGGTGTTGTGTGTAGAATTCTCAGGAAAAAATGAATTTAATCCATTTTGGAATAAGGCTGTAACATAACAAAATGTGAAAAAAGTGATGCGCTGTGAATACTTTCCGGATGCACTGTATGTGTCTATTGCTTTAAGGAATTGACTTCTGGTTAGTGCTGGGCGGTATAACGGTTCATACCGAAAACCGTTTTTTATTTTTGTTATGATATGGATTTTTCTTATACCGCAACACCGGTTTAAATTGCCTAAACGACATTCGGAACGTGGCACTGCGGGAAACTGTTCAAGGGGGGACCTTTTCACTGCTACACCGCTAATCACATGCATTAGTGGAGGTGTTGCGCGTGAGCTCTTTTTTTTTTTTTTACTGCTACACCACTAAATAGGCATGCAACGGAGTACATGCGGTAGTATATGTATTGCGGGATGGAAATGGACAGAGAACATTCCGAAACTGAAGCTGTAGCTGACGATAAAGTTGAGCATGATGACACAGAAGAACTTTTGCTGAAAAAAGGAGTCACGTCCATTGCCTGGAGATACTTTGGTTTTAAAAGGTCGGATGTAGACCATTATGTTCAAATGTGTGAATATTGTTTCTATACCACTGGATAATACTGCAAGCCAAGTTGTAGTTGTTTTATTTTTTTTCAATACAGTGTAATATACCTGGGTACTTTGTAATAGTGTGATGACATGTTGACTTTATTTTCGACATTTCCACTTTAATCTCGACGCTTATGACAAGAATAAAGTCGACATGTAGACTTTATTCTCGACATTTCTACTATTCTTACCGTTTATGTCAAGATTAAAGTCGAACATCGTAAACGAAACTTCATCATAAAATGAATATCTATATATATAATTCACTAAGGCAAGACACCCATGGAAAGCACGCCGGAAGGGGCGTGGATTCACTAAGCCGCCGACAAGTAAGACACCTATGGCGCACGCAGGGAGGAGCCACGCCCACCAACTCCAAGACCATTGGATACAACGACAACTCGCAGAGCCACGTCCACCAACTCGGACGCGACGACATAGAAAGAACGGCGTCATTTATATTCGTCTATCGTAGAGGCCTCATGTACCTCCAAGCCACCTTGACTGTTCATAGAGGCATGTTTCTCGTGGAGGTGAGTCGCTATATGCAGCGTGTAAAACGGTTTGCGTGGGGTATCCCATGGGATCCTTAAAACAATCCTTTACAACTGAGGTTAAAACACAATGAAGTAAGCAGTCTTTAAAAACCGAGTTTTCGGTTACGACGCACGACCGTGTGCACCATAGCAAACTGTTTTACACGCTACATACAGCAATTCGCATCCGCGACAAACATGTGTCTTCTTCACTCACGGACAATTATATGTTCCTCTCTCCAGAGTTCCATGTTTTCATTCACTTTCTGTTGTATCCTCAAACCCTCCCTTTTTAGACAACTGTGTCTTTCCAGAAGTGTTCAACCATCATTAAATAATTATGCGGCGTTTGTTATGCCACGGGTTCACTATTGTGTTGTATTTTGCTCTCTCCAGAGTTCCATCTTTTCATTCACTTACTGTTGTATTCTCACACCAACCCGTTTTAGACAACCGTGTCTTTCCAGAAGTATTTAGCATTCAATAAATAATTATGCATGAGATTGAGCGTGTGTCTACCCGGTGCAGAGAGGCGTGGGTAAGCCGTTGAACCCCATTCGGGCTGCAAACCGTGGAATTCCCACTGAGTGCGACTCATACGCTCCCACTGGTTGCGTCCCTACCCTTTGTGCACACCCCCCTCCCACCTCGCTACTACCATGGTCAGGTATCTTGGTGGATTATATATAGAAAAGCAGCCAAAACCGCACAGAGCATTGAAACATCTACGTGAGTCACAGGTGCATCTGGACTGTGTAAAGACAACAACGACTCAAGTGACGAGTTGGAGGTGGGCACATGAGCAGGCAGTGCATACTGAACGAGAAATCAGCAGACTAGCATGACGGAGGGAGCTGAATGGATGTCCTTCTCCTCTCCTCCTGTTCCACACTCTGCACCGTGCACCCCCATCCCTCCGTCTGGCAGGAGAAGGCATGATTGCAGTCCGCCAGTTTTCAGTCACGGACGATTGTGTGTTGGCTCGTTCCGTGCATTGTTGCAATGTTGCTTTTCTTGCTGATTTATTACATTACCGATTTTTCAAATGTTAATTTTCTCCCTGTGCTTAAAAATCATTAAAAAACCGGCCTGATTATGCGGCGTATGGTACGCCGCGGGTTGGCTAGTTAAATGCTTTGTGTTAAGTGTTCCCCGAGCCATGTTAAATTGGTACGTGCTTCTTAAACTGACTTCCTCTTGTACTGAGGAGGTGCTGGCAGAGATCACCGCACAGAATGCATTCACTTCATGATATTCCTGCTCCCTCAACATTTAGAATGCTAAGTTAAATACTTGATATAATTTTCATGATGAAATGCATTAAAGCAGGTATTAATCATGTGGGGGCACGGGGAACACTTAACACAAAGCATTTAATATGCTACATTAACTTATGACTGGGTTTGAGAAAATCTAGTAAATTAAACATTGATTTTAGGATGAAGTTTAGTTTACGACATTCTACTTTATAAAATAAACTATGAGAATAAAGTGGAAATGTCGACTTTAATCTCGACATAAACGGCGAGAATTAAGTGGAAATGTCGAGAATAAAGTCAACATGTTGACTTTGTTCTTGACATATAGTTTGTTTTTTTCTTCTGTGTCCGTATTTTTTTTCTTCACCATTTCCCTAATACGATTCCGTAGGGCTATACCACAAATAGCATTATAAAATTGCAGTTTTATTATTTATGTATATAGCTTAGCTTGAAGCAAGGTCCATATTAATGCAATTTGCCTAAATGATGGTTCAGTTGGTAAAGATGTCATCACCAAGTTGCACTTGTTTTATTTTATTTTATTTTTATTTGGTGAATACTGTATAATGCACCTGGGCTTGAAGTCTTAAAGTAATAATATTATTACTGGAAGTTGCACTATTATTTATTTTATTGTTATTATTTATTAGTTTAAATATTATGCAGTTTAATGATGTTAAAGTTGTTTAAAAAGTCACTTTAATATGTCAGTGGACAGAGATTAACATTAACAGAAAGTGTAGTTGGTTTACAAAAATATATTTACTATTTATTCCTTTTCTAAGACATGTTCAGTGCAATACAACTTTTGACAAGCACCTCTGGATGTTTTACTAAGTCTAAATGCCTCTTTGGATGGTTTAAAATATGTTGTCAAAATTATAGTTTAAGTTGTTTGCAAAATTTGTTCAATAAGAAGGTTCTATATTTTGACTGCATCTGTCATGCAATGTGATTCCTTCTCTTCATTAGTGCCACCCCCTTGAAAGCTATCACTTTATGGGGCCATGCAAACCTGTATTAATACTTGTGTGCACATTAAAATGTTTTTTATGTACAATGTACAATGCTCATGACAGTGGAATAGGTTATTCTTAGCTAGTCTACTGCAGTAATTGCAGTGGAAAATGTGGTTAACATCCACTCATGTATGGGGAAAAAAATACCATTGAATACAGTGAACCCGGGATAATTTAGAAAAATACCGTGATATAGAATTTTGGTCATACCGCCCAGATCTACTTCTGGTACTTATTGTTAAGCTGTTATTTTCCAAAATGATTTAGAACCTGTGATGAATACCTATATCTGTTCACTACCCAGACTTTTTACATTGTATCTGAATATTGACTTCATATAAGATGAATTCTTAGCCTTAGTTGCAATACCAAAAAATCCATTAAATACATTCTGTGGATGATACTATAATCTTCATTAAGAAAAAGTCCAGGTTTACTGAAGAAATGTTCACACTAGATATTCCCTACCCTACCCTTTGGTCTTCTCTGATGCTTACCCACACTGGCATCTTGCTTCATACTAAATTTTAATAAAATTCAGTTGATAATGTCAGTAAACAGCAATAACACAATATGTAGACTCCAAGGGATATGTAAATCTGGAAAATGCATACAGAATGCATTTAATAAATAAAGAGGAATTAAAGTATAAATCTGATATATTGTTCATTGTCACTACATTTATATAGTGTCTTTTTTCTACAAAATAATTTGATTATGTGGAAATGAAACTTTGTGCTAAACTATAAACATCTTGTGTTTCTATTGTGCCTCGAGAGGAGTTGTGCTATTATATGAAGAAGTTGGGAGTGGCAGAGAAGTACGTAAGAGTTGTACAGAATATGTACGAGGAAAGAGTGACAATGGTGAGGTCTGCAGTAGAAGTGACGGATGCATTCAGTGTGGAGGTGGGATTATATCAGGGATCGGCTTTGAATCCTTTCTTATTTGCTGTGGTGATGGACAGGCTGACAGACGAGATTTGGCAAGAGGCCCCTTGGACTATGATATTTGCTGATGACATTGTGATCTGTAGCAAGAGTAGGGAGCAGGTTGAGGAGACCCCTGGAGAGGTGGAGATATGCTCTAGAGAGGAGAGGAATGAAGGTCAGTAGGAACAAGACAGAATACATGTGTGTAAATGAGAGGGAGGTTAATAGAATGGTGTGGAATCAGGGAGTAGAGCTGGCGAAGGTGGATGAGTTTAAATACTTGGGATCTACAATACAGAGTAACGGGGATTGTGGAACAGAGGTGAAAAGAGAGTGCAGGCATGGTGGAATGGGTGGAGAAGAATGTCAGGAGTAATTTGTGACAGGTGGTTATCAGCAAGAGTGAAAGGGAAGGTCTACAGGATGGTAGAGAGGCCAGCTTTGTTATATGGGTTGGAGACAGTGGCACTGATCATAAAGCAGGAGACAGAGCTGGAGGTGGCAGAGTTAAAGATGCTAAGATTTGCATTGGGTGTGAGGAGGATGGATAGGATTAGAAATGAATACATCAGAGGGTCAGCTCAGGTTAGACAGTTGGTAGACAAAGTCAAAGAGGCAGGATTGCATTGGCTAAGAGGAAAAGAGAAAGGCCTAAGAGAAGGTTTATGGATTTGGTGAGAGAGGGCATGCAGGTGGTGGGTGTGACAGAGCAAGATGTAGAGGCCAGCAAGATATGGAACAAGATGATTCGCTATGGCGACCCCTAACGAGAGCAGCCGAAAGAGTTAGCAGTTTGTAGTCTGGAGTTCATTTGTTCAAAACAGTTGGCTGCTTTCATTTTTCACGAAGTTTAAATCCATATTGAACAAAGTGGTTTGCAGCTATGGTAGAGCAATAATGTGAAACTGGATTAAGTGCTGAAACAATTTCGAATGACAGGAATGAGATTTAAAGTTTTGCTTAGGTCTAAACAATGACGGCTGCCAATATATTCCCATATTCATTGAAGGAGATCAGATTAGCGAATTCACATGGCAACTGGTAGGCAGACTAGAAGAAGTGCCGCTGTAATTCATTCTTAAATGAGGCAAAACTTAAGTGTCCAAAGAAAACAGTCTTTTAGTTTGTAGTAGACTCAACTGAAAGTGTTCATCATCAATAAACTGACATATACAAAGTATTAACTAATTTTGAAACTCTGTAATAGAAAAACAATAAACAAACATGATTGATAGCTAGATAATTTTTAAACTCTGTAATAGAAAAACAATAAACAAACATGATTGATAACTAGATCGATCTATCTTTATTTGTACCAAGGGGGATATTTGGTAAAATAATAACAAGGAAAGTAAAGGGAAAAAAGTGCTCAAGGAAAGAAACAACAAAACACAAACGTCAACTCCTTGGTGTAGCTTTGGGCTTTGCTATACAGTACATAAAGTCCAGCCTTGCTCTGCTTTAAAGTACCATCAAACATTCTCTTTCTCAACTTGAAACTCTCTCTCTGTCTGTGGCTCTCTTACCATTGTGCCCCCCAGTGATCCTTCATCCAGTCCCTCTTTCTTACTCAACACTTCACGATTCCTCTATGACCTCTTACCATCCTACATAGGTCACTCTCACATTTCCTGTAAATAAAGGGTCAGGTATCCCAGGAATATACTGGTTCACTTGCCTTCTGCATTCCTTGGGATAGAATTGAATGTTTCTACCATGGCTTCTGTCTGGTTCCTCTTGTACTGGGGCACCATGGCTGAGAGGACATGCCACTTCCTAATGATCCTTTTCTTTTCACATTGGTGTAATAAGTACTCTTTCTTCTGTCAGGGTGTTGCTGTTTCTCATCTGAAGTTTTGGTGTGGTTCTTTCTCCTTCCTTGTGCAAAACATTGCCTTGCATTGTGTTGCCCTGAGACTGGTTTCAATAATAAAAAAAAAAACATATTTTACACCAATGGCAATACATGCCATTAAAAAGTGTATGTTACAGTTTTAAATCATTTGAGGTTTCTGTATGTTTTGCATATAACACAAGCAAAATTTATGAGTGAACTATGTACTGAGATTGTAATAAGAACATTACAAAGTTCAGTTTTTTGCTTTAATCTGAACCTTTAATCACTTTGAACTGAGTTTCAAGGTAATGCTGACAGTGGCATCTCATTTTCTTACTCAGAAAGTAGTTCCAACTTACTAGATCATTAATTTTCATTTATTTAAGACATAAACACATGTTAAATGTACCCTGTGCTAGTTCCTGCCCTTATAATTGAATTTACAAGTTTTATATTTGTGTATAAAGGATTGGTTTGATTTTCCTGAAAGTTATTTAAAGTTTCCTCCATTATAAATTATATGTTATTATAAACTAGACAGGCTAATCCACACCAATTTTGCAGTAAAATTTTTGTTGAAATCTGAGCCACACACCAGATTTCCTGGAAGCTTTAGACTGTCATCTCAGATGCTATTCTTCACTGAGTCATGCATGCGCATACAGTCACTCATGCATGACATTACAAATGCCATCTTGAAAAAGTCCGTTTTTAAGCATAGCATACTTTCTCTTTCTTTGTCTGGGATAATGGGTCTTTTTTGAACATAATGTGCCAACTGCTTCCTCTTGTCTTTCTTGTTCTTTTGTGTGTGATTATTTACTTATTTCTTCATTTTTCAGTTAGCCATTTCTTGTTGAGAGCCTGCTGTTTGATCCCTGGAGATCATTCTGTCATATAGCACGGCAGCTGTTCATTTTGTCATGCTGCTTATGTGTTTCTGAATAGTGCTACAATTATGCTTTAACTCTTTTGGTTTATCAGATTGTAAAGAGTCAACAAGCTTTTGTGTTGGCTACTTTATTCCTCCGTACAGGTATATTCAGGTTCTGAATTCAGCAAACCATCACCAGAATTGATCTGTTCTTGTCTGTCTTGTCTGTGCTGCCTGCTACTCAACAGCCATTTTCCAAGTGCCTTAGCTTTCTTTGTTATAATTGTAGTCATTGCTCTTGACTTTAAATACAGAACTGGTTGGTTCCAATTTATCAGTAGCTTCCCAGCTGCTTTTTGTCTATACAAGTGTCCTTCCCACTTACCTTCTGCAGAAGGAGGTATGCTGTTATTAGACTGAATCTCTCTCTCCTGATTTATATGACATCTTTCTCTGAAAGCTGTAAAGTTTATTGAAATTCAATTTTGGATCCTGGGGATGTGATGCATTTTCATTTTAGTTGTTAATGAAGGTAGAGTATTCATATGTTAATGTAGTTTGAGTCAGGCCTGGTGACACCAAGGCAGGCAAAATAATACCATCTCAACTGATCTGTTCCACCCTCTTAGTTGTGGACAATAGGATTTTTAAAACACTTTTGCTTACTTAACTATCATTTTAAAAAATATTTGTACTTTGATAGGGGACAGATAACTGCCCTAATCACTAACCCCTAACATCTACCATGTTATGGACAGTAAGAAGCTGGAGAGTATCCAGTGAATGTGAAAACAACAACAACATCAACAATTATTGTTATTATGCATTTTATTTATATAGCAACTTTCTAATCCTCAAAGTGATTATTTGCCTAGAAGGGGAAGGTACCAAAAGGAGCAGATTGTATTCATGGCTAAAGGCCAAGCAAAAAGAATGCTAGAAGCTGCATTTCGGGCAGCAAAGATGACCAATTATTGATACATATTATACCAGTATTGCTGGTATGTTTTAAGTATTAGGTTTTTGTAGAAAAAAAATCTGTATAAAAAGAAAAAGATTTGTTTTTTTTCACATAATTATGTTTTAATTTAACCTTTAAACAGATTAAATGACAGTGTTTTTTAATTATCCCAAAGCACTGAGACATCTAATGTTTGTCACTTTCTCTTAAGTGTATACTGCCGGTGCTGTGAACAAAAGTGTTTAATTGTTAAATTGATGCTTATAAGCATAAACATACAGTCCATGTTTATTAAAATATGAAAAATAAACTTCACTGATACCATAGTTATTATATTATGCACTCTCCTCTGATGAGAATATGAAGTAAGAAACATTTTAGGGGATTAATGAGTAAATAAGTGAATCAGTGTACTTTATATCCTAAGAGATGTGTGCAATAATGAGATTAACTACAATGAAATGTATTTATCTGCATATAATATGTACTGCTTAATACAGCTGATAATTGTTATACAACCAAGAATGTGCTTATCCAGCTTTATTTTTACATTTTCATGTGCACATATTATAATGGCTGAAGGAAAGAGTGCCAGTTTATTAGACTTGACAGTCTACTGGAACAATTAAAATTGCATATCTCCCAGACTCTCACTTGACATAAGACTAACATTAACCTCTCACATTAGAAGATTCTGAAGACAAATGGTAAATTGTAGGAAAGAGAATCAGCAAAGACAGTAGGCAAGAAAATGACCTTAGTGACTGTCACAAAAGAAGTAGCATTTGAATTAATTTTAATAACAGCACTGTCCTTCTCCTGCTGCTTAGGCAAGTTAACAAATAGAGTGCACAAAATGCCACTTCACTGCAAATAAATAGAAAGAAAAGAAATTATGTAAATATATATACACTAACATTCAAAATTAGAGAACAATTTATGAAAATGTATTTCTTTCAAATATTGGTGACTGTCACTGCCCGAAATTTAAAGTCATAGTAGCTGTAGGTATCATTACTATTCTACTAGAATATTTTAACCAAGGCAAAAAAAGTAATTCACATAAAACATTTAATTTTTAAAAAGTACAGTGATCAAAACTGTTACAAATGTATTGCAAAACAAGCCTGCAAATAAATTTTGTTAAAGCATTTTAATGATTACATCTTCCAGAATTTAGTAGAAAGGTTAGAGGCTTTTGCTTTCAATGACTTTGTCACATCGGCACCCATAAGACCTGAGCAATTTCTTGCACTGGTTTGGCTTGATTTTGATCTTCCAACTTCTTCCATGATTCTGTAACTGTAGCAGGTTTTTTAGCCATAATTTGTTGTCGCCAGTTATCCTCCAGAGATTCTCTATCAGGTTCAGATCAGAACTCTGGGCTGGCCATTTCATCACTTCCATATTCTCTGCTTACGTATAAGGATTGCTTTACCCATTTTGCAGTGTGGTAAGAGACTTTATCATGTATAAAAATGGCTGGCTGATTGGGTGTTGTTGGCAAGGCTGGAACTGCATGTTTCTGAAGGAGGTTCTGATATACATTAGCGTTCCCCTTGCCATGTAGCTGTAAAAGAGGCACAACTTCTGCTGCAGAGAACACTCCCTACACCATGATGCTTTCTCCTCCAAACTTTACTGACTTCTTCATACACTTTGGGTTTGCTCTTTCTCCAATTCAATGCCAAATATAACATTTCCAATCTGAACCAAATAAATTAAACTTGCTTTCATCACTGAAATTAACTTTGAACCAGTTCTCCAAAGTCCACACATCATGCTTCTCAACAAAGTCTAGTCTAGCTTTTTTTTCCCAACAGAGTGGACTATCAGTCCTATTTCTCTTAGATGATGAGATAAATGCTTACAGTACCTTGTTCAGCACTGAATTTGAGAGTAAGGCTGGGTTTATATTTCACTTGAAGCAATGCATGCTCCAGCGGACGCTCCTGCCATGCAAGTGTTTTACTGTTTATATTTGTGTGTGTACTTTATGTAAATCTGGAGGAATCCACCAGGTGGTGGTGCGAGATATTATTAACATGAGAACAGGTTCAGCTTCGCTGTGTTGTGCATTGCCTAAAACACCCATTAAATTCCAATGACACCTTACCGCAATATCTCTGAAAAGGATGTTTAATGATTAAATCCATCAATCCAGGGATGTGTCCATTCCAGCAAGCATTGTGCACGAGGCAGAAACAATCCCTAGACGGGACATCTGCTCATCGCAAGGTGAATACAAGCACTCACACATACACTGGCGTCATTTTAGTGTCACCAAATCTGCATATGTGACAGGTGTCTGGTCACACTTACAGGTAATCTAACCTAGACACTGTTAAAATATCCGACTATGCCATCCAGTTTTATTAAGAGACTGGGAACTCTTGAAATTTACCAATAGCACACAGGTATGTTTAAATTGGGCGGTGAGTAAGCACACAATGAAAAACACAACAGTAATTTTAGGAAAAGCAACACTAACTTCTATTACACAAGACAATATAAAGTACATTTAAAAGATAAACGAACATAGCAAAATCTAAAAATACAAGGAAAGAATTTCCTCTTTTTTTTAATAAAGGAAAACACACAGTTCACACTCTAAAAGTCCGTCAAAAACAAGAATTGGAGGATACAACCTTTAGTGGTGCAGAGTCCAGTTTGCGCACTGTTACCCAAACAATTAACCGTCCAACTGTCCACCGATGCACTCTGTTCACCGGACACTCGTTTCCCAACAAATGTTTTATCAAAATCGTGGAATCCCTGTCAGCGTCTCTTCATCGTTCCTTTTTTCCACTCTAGGCTCCTTGTGTTGCTGTGATCTAGGCACGCCTCATTTCTCGTCTGCCAGCTTTGCTTGGTCCTTTCATACGGCTTCCCTCTCTTACTGGACCCACAACTGGCGTCTCCTGTGGAGCTGTCTCTTCCTCCCTGGAAGTAAGTGTTGCCGTCCTTGTGCCTCATGTCATGCTAGCCACATACCCTCATCTGCCTGCGAGCCCCTGTGCTCTGTCCGAGTGTCTTGGCAGCATTCTCAGTGGACTGTCCCTCTCTTTGCCGTCTTCTGCCCAGAAGTTTAAATCTCCTTCAGTCCCTGCCATTATCAGTTCTGGACAATCGGATTAACAATGGCACATCTAAATTTCCTGGGTTTAACAAATAATGAAAACACAAGTTAACAAAATGTATTGTTACCAACTATCAATGAGTACACAGCTGATTAGAAACCAATATTCTCAGACATGTTAATTTCCAAGTCAGGTAAATACAAACATTTTCCAAGGAAGGAAGCAGTTCTTTTATCACAATGTTATATTGTTTGTATGTTTAAGCAGTGTAATACGGTGTAATACGTAATACGGAATCACTCAAGCGGTGATTCTTTTGCAAGACAGCAAATACCGATATCCTGTAGACAGCTGTCACAATAATCAGTAACAGGATAACCCAGGAAATTTCCCTTTTAACTTCTCGCCTCAGTCCAAACAATGGGTGCCTATTGCCTGTTCATCTGCTGGGTTTTAAATGTAATATTTACATGTTTCTTTTCCTAAGAGAGAAATGGAATGACCCAGTGTACAAAAATGTTCCCCTCTGACACATATCTTTGGAAGGAAACTGGAGCACACCGTGGAAACACAGCAGGCAGGGAATACCTGCGACATGACTCCCTGCTAGATAGCAGTGCTACCGTTCCGCCATCGCGTCACCCTCATGTGTGTAATTATTAGCAGTATTCATTATTTAAACAAAATTAATGATTTATCTGTAAAATGTAACATACATACTTTAATGCATTTCATCATGAAAGTGATATCAAGTAAAAATCTAAGGATTCTAAATGTGCAGAGAGTTGGAATATCATACATTTAATGTGTTCTGTGTGCCAATTGCTGCTGTCAGGTCAGGAGGAAGCCCCAGAAAAAAAGACAGCACAAAAGATGGTATGTGAGACTTTTAAAATGTATCGTGTCATTACGATCGGGAATATGTGACGCTTGAATATAAAAGCACCACGAATGCATCTGTATGTTGGCATTTTGCTTCACCACATCGAGCCATTCATCAAACATCGAAGTGCGCACATTGATCCCGTAGGTTCCTCAAAGTAGCTTTCTGTCACATGTAGATAGTAAACAGAGACTCTAACGTCATATTCCAACTTTTATCAAACTGCGCCCCCCGACTTTTTGCTAGTACTGCAACTCACGCACGTGTCACGTTAATTTCTGAGGGCCTGCTCAGAAGATGCATCAAATGAACGCTGGGAAGCCGTGGCAGCCATGATGCGTACGCGTTCTGAGTGTGAAATATAAATGAGCCGTAATACCAGCTGTGGTATTGAATCAATCTCCCATAGAGAGTTTCTGTATGTTCCCGTTTTCTCGTGAACTCTTCTTACTTGAATGACTTTATTTCTTTATATAGATTCAATATTCAAGCAATTACACTTGGAATGATCAAATTATCTTCCAATGGCTGAGAGGGTCATCCCATCAGCCTTCTTCTAAACAACCTGACTCTGTAGCTCTTCAGAAACCCTAGAACAGCTAACCATCTTGCAAAACTCCTGCCAATGTTAACTAATCAGTTGGTGTTGCCTTTTTATTAAAACATTGGCATATTAGCAAGAGCTGTTAATTAGTACAATTTGATTACTAATTTTGATCTCTTAACTTCTTCAGTTATCTTGTTTAATTATTTTATTTTCTGATATGGGATAGTTTTGACTGATGAAATATGATTAAAATATCTCTTTCTATTCATGTTGAGATAACATTCGATTTGTGACTTTGTAAATTACAAAAATGTAAGTAGTTCTCTAATTTTGATTTCTAGTGTAAGACTGAATTAAATTAAGTAATATTATTTGCTGATTATTATTGTAAATAACCAATATTATTAATGTGCAGCTAAATGGTGTTTGACCTAATTAAGACACAG
>JANRMT010062837.1:10911761-10926516 GCA_026402145.1 Polypterus bichir lapradei | reverse complement strand
ACGGACGGCCTTATATGGGCAGGCACTAAATTACAAACGCTAGCGGCAGCCTGTCTATGAACTTAATTTAAAGTTTAGGTTTACATCGTGCTTTGTTTCCGAAGTAGCAGAACTCATGAATATGGTTGTATATGTCACTCGCTCGCTTCTTATTGTTTCGCTGCCTTCTCAATTATATAATGCATGTTTTCTTCAGCGCTTTTTGGGCCTCTTCCTGGTTTTCTACCTACTGCGTGATTACGTGGGAGGCGTGATGATGTCACACGAAACTCCGCCCCCACGGGTTTCACGCTCATCTCCATTACAGTAAATGGAGAAAAACAGCTTCCAGTTATGACCATTACGCGTAGAATTTCGAAATGAAACCTGACCAACTTTTGTAAGGAGGCTGTAAGGAATAAGCCTGCCAAATTTCAGCCTTCTACCTACACGGGAAGTTGGAGAATTAGTGATGAGTCAGTCAGTCAGTCAGTCAGTCAGTGAGTCAGTGAGTGAGGGCTATGAATAGTTTTAGGTTGTGGAACGAATCATCTGAGTTTCCATTATTTCTTATGGTGAAATTCGCTTTGATATACGAGTGCTTTGGATTGCGAGCACGTTTCTTGAACGTATTATGCTCGCCAACCGAGGTTCCACTGTATATATACACGTTGATACTGTATAAACCTGAGTATCCATCACATTATGCACACCAGCATCTACCCATTACTTAATGACGCACAATATGCTATGAACTGTGCAAATTGGTATGAGGGTCCAAACAGGCCATTAATCATATATTTTTGTGCATAATCTATTAGTTTACATGTGAACACTATTGGTTTATGAATATTTACTATCGGTCTGAGTGCAAATGTCCATCGTACAGAACAATCTCACTTCTGAATAACGATGTTAAGATACTCTCCAAAGTCCTAGCTAGAAGGATGGAGAAAGTGCTGCCTTCAGTAATATCACAAGACCAAACTGGATTTATTAAAGGCAGACACTTAGCTTCCAATGTTCAACGCCTGTTTAATGTAATATATTCACCAACAAAGTCAAACACCCCGGAGATGATATTATCATTGGATGCAATAAAATCATTTGACATGGCTGAATGGAAATACCTTTTCACTACATTGGAGAAATTTGGATTTGGCCTGAACATTTGTGCATGGATTAGATTACTGTATACCAATCCAGAAGCTTCAGTTTGTATTAACAACATCAATTCAGACTACTTTAAACTACAGCGTGGTACGAGACAAGGATGCCCCTTGTCACCACTGCTTTTTGCAATTCCCATTGAGCCACTCACAATTCATTGTTGAAATGCTATTGAGATAAAGTGAATTATCAGAGAAGGACTGGAAGAGAAAGTTTCTCTATATGCAGATGATATGATACTGTATATATCAGACCCACAAAATACCGTCCCTGCAGTCCTAACAGCACTAACAGAATTTCAAAAGATTTCTGGTCTGTTTTCTTCCCAGTGAATTTCAAGCATACAATATTAGATTGGACATCTTCCCTTTTATCATCGCAGATCAGTTTAAATATCTAGGGGTAAACATCACAAGTAAATATAAAGCTTTCTATCAACAACATTTTGCCATCTGTATGGAAAATATTAAACAAGACTTGCATAGATGGTCAACTCTTCATCTCACTTTAGCTGGAAGAATTAACATTGTTAAGATGAATATCCTTCCGAAGCTTCTTTTTTTAATTCAAAAAATTCCAATATACATCAATAGATCATTTTTTAAGAAATTAGACTCAATTTATTTGGACTTCGAAACATCCATGTATCCAAAGGGTGACCCTACAAAGACCTAAGGGGGCATGGCTCTACCTGACTTTCAATTTTATTACTGGGCAGCAAACATACAAACTATAAAAACCTGGACATGGACAGAAATAGATGAACATACACAGGCTTGGTCTGCAATAGTACTTCTTTATAGTCCTTACTTTGTACCCCAATAAATACAACATATACTAACAACCCAATTGTACTTCACTCAGTCAGAATATGGAACCAATGTAGGAAGTATTTTAAGATAGAAAAGCTTTTATCTGTGGCACCGCTGCAAGAGAACCCCCTTTTCCCACCCTCTCAAACGTGCACAGTTTTTTAATACCTGGAAAACATGCGGGGATTAAATCACTTAGAGATCTGTACATAGACAAAGTTTTTGCATCCTGCAAACATTTACACTCCAAATTTAACTTACCAGCAACATATTTCTTTCACTACCTTCAAATTTGAAACTTTGTTAAACCGAACCTGTCCAATTTTCCTCACCTCCCACCTGCCTCCTACCTACCGGAAAAAATATTACTCAGTCTCGAGGACTCAGACAGCATAGAATTTTTCAACCTAAAATTATATATCAAGCGCATCTCTCTCATTTAAAAATGTCAAGATCCAACCGATCGCTGCAATCAAGCTCTGCACCAATTTAACATCATTCTGGACCAAAATCTTTAAATGCCTTGCACACAGCTTGGATGTCACAATCCCTCCTAATCCACTAACAGCTGTGTTTGATGTACTTCCAGATGGGCCTAAAGTGGAGAAGGACAAACAAACTGTAACTGCTTTTACTATTGGCACGTAGACTTACAGTATCTTCCTCAACTGGAAGAATCCTAACTCACGTATTCTAAGTCAGTGGGTAACTGATGTTATATACTATTTAAAACTGGAAAAAATCTGATTCGGACTTAGAGGATCTGTGCAAAACTTTTTGAAAACCTGGCAGGATCTAATCAATAACATTTTAGAATAAACATTTAAATTGAGGAATCATGTTCTCTCCCCTCTTTTACTCCATTTGTCTTTAAAGCATAAAGTTTTACACTGCTGGCCTAGCTCTCTTTGTCAGGTGTGAGGGTTGATTTGTTTCAAACCTTTTGTTTTTTTGTAAAACTTGAGTTATGTGTATGGAGTGTTATTTGATGTTAAAAAGAATTCAATAAAATTAAAAAAAAAAAGAAATGAATGTGGCATGTGCACGAGTTGCAGTAAAAGCAATTAATCATTGGGCGCAGTATGATCAAGTTGGAACGGGACGTCAGAGTCCCTGTTTACTATCTACATGTAACAGAAAGCTGCTTTGCGGATCCAACAGGAACTATGTGTGTGCTTCGATGTTTGATGAATGGTTCAATGTGGTGAAGCAAAATGTCGACATACAAATGCATTTGTAGTGCTTATATATTCAAGTGTCACATATTCCACAATGTGATAACACGATACATTTTAAAAGTCTCAAATACTATCTTCTGTGCCTTTTTTTTTTTGCACCCTCACAACAGCATCATGTACGGCAGCATATTTGAGCCACAGAGAAAAAATTTAAGGACACAGTGAAAAAGTCTATTTTGTGATTAAAGTGGAAATTTTGGCTTTAATCTTGAAATGTCCACTTTAACCTCATAGTTTATTTTATCATTAAAAAAGACCATCGTAAACATCATGTTAAAACCGTCCCAGTTGTTAATCAGTACATGCTTCTGGCAACCCAGTGCAGTGGCAAGCAGCAATTGCTACACAGAACAAATTAAATTTATGGTATATTTCAGCTCTCTGTACATTTGGAATGCTTAGATTTATACTTGATTTCACTTTCATGATGAAATGCATTAACGTATATATGTTACTGTACATTTTACAGATAAGTCATCAACTTAATTTAAATACTGAATACTGTTAAGAATTACAGTACTCATGTGGGGGTGGCACGGTGGCAGAGCAGTAGTGCTGCTGCCTTGCAGTAGGGAGTCATTTCCCTGGTTTTCCCTGCCTGGAGTTTGCATGTTATCCTGGTGGGTTTCCACAGTGTGCTCCAGTTTCTTTCCAAAGACATGAAGTTTTGGGGATTTGGTGACACTAAAATGACACTAGTGTATGTTTGTGTTTGTGTTCACTTTGCTATGAGCTGATGTCCTATCCAGGAATTGTTTCTGTTTTGCGCCCCATGCTTGCTGGAGTGGGCACATCCCTGGACTGATGGATTTAAGCATTGAACATCCATTCTTCTCAGAGATATTGTGGCAAAGTGTCCTCAGAATATAATGGGTGTTTTAGGCAATTCACAACACAGCGAAGTCGAACCTGTTCTCCCTGTGATGATATCTTGTACTGCCACCTGGTGCAATCTTCCAGTTTTATGTAAAGTACACAAGCAAGTATAAACATTACAATACTTGGTTAGCAGTAGCATCCACAGGAGTACACGTCGCATCACGTGAAGTATAAACCTGGCCTTAATTTCTGAGGACGTACTCGGAGGATGCATGAAATGAACGCTGAGAATGCGTGGCAGTCGTGATACATGTGTGTACACATTCTGGGCGTGAAGTATAAATTGGCTCTAATGAACACATGGGTGAAGTTAGGTACATATTCAGTAGTCTTCTTATTCTCTCCCAGCTACGTGCTTTCTTGCAACCTGCAACTTTACTTTTTCCTTTCTCGTATATGAAGTATAGAGAAAGTATTGGAATCCTCCAAAAATTCAATTTCGAGATGTTAATGAACCTTGACGTTTTAGACCTCCCTGAGACAGAAAATACCATTTTTGGAATTATGTGTGTGTGTGTGTGTGTGTATAAACACAATAACTTGAGACTCCTTCACTTAGGTCAACCAAATTTTGCATATAAGTATTAGGTACAAAATGTAGATTTCTATCAAGCTTTGAGCTATTTCCGCTAATGGAAGTTGTATTTTATCTTTTATTCATGCAGCTTCAGAGTCCGATTTATTCAACTTTACTTTTATAATAATTGTTCAATATATTATTAATTTGACTTGATTTGTTGTTGATGGTTCTTTAATGTACATAATATAAAAATATAATCATTGTCTTGCAGTTTACCCTTCAAATATCCATCCATTGACTTAAAAACATTTTTGACCCGTGCAGGACCAAAATGTGGAATATTTATTTTTTCAAATAATGGAACCGTTTGTAATGATTCAGATTAATGTATATGCTGCTGAATATATTACTTGCTGTTATAATGGAATAAGAAGTTGATTTGCAAAAGCTGTGTGAATAAGTAGCTTATTGCAAACATGTTTTGGGCATAGCTAGGAGTGAACAAAAAGCCAGCTGAATTTGTACCTAACTTCAGCCCCGTGATCATTTCAGAATTAAGGGAAAATACTAGTAAAAATAATTACCACCAAGCCCTTTCTCAAACATACAGTGACATGCAAAAGTATTCAAAAGTCATCCTAATTTTCTGCATGACAAAAGATTTTTCCACATATTTATCCATTCAGTCTTATTAATGTGAATTCTTGTCCTGTAAAATACATTTCCAAAGCCCAAATAAAACCATTTTTGTAGGTATTTAACTGAAGAAAAACTCCAAATTGAGCGTTTTCATTAAATATTCAAGCCCAACACATTCTTACTTTGTTGGGAACCTTTTTGTGCTGGGACTGAGAATAACGCTGCAGTAACAGCCTTAATTCTGTTGGGGTATGTAAGTATGCCTTAGTTCTGCACATTGTTCAGGAGTGATACTTCCCCATTCTTCTTGTCAGGATTTCTAGAGATCCTCTATGTTGGTGGAATGGCATCTCTGAAAAGCAGTTTTCAAATAGTGCCACAGACTCTTAATAAGGTTAAGATCAGTGCTTTGACTTAGCCATTCCAAAACATTCAACTTTCTGTTTCTGAGCCATCCCAGTGTCACTTTGGCCTAATGGTTAGGATCATTGTTATGTTGAAATATGAATCTTCTCCAGAGCTTTAGATTCATAGCAGACTGGGACAAGTTCTGTTGCAATATTGTGCGGTATTTGTGACCATCCATTGTCCCTTAAACTCTGACAACATTCTTGGTCCCAGCACATGAAAAACATCCCCAGAGCATGATGCACCCACCACCATATTTTACCTTAGGTATGGTGTTTCTTGAGGCATGGGCAGTGTTCATTTTACACCACATGTACCTCTTTGATGTCTGGCCTGTCAGAATGTTCTATTTTGGTCTCATCTGACCATAAAACATTCTCTCACATCTTAACTTGGTCTTTCTTGTGCTTTGTGGCAAATGCCATACATGCTTTTATGTGGACCTTCTTAAGGAATGGCATCTTTCTTGCTACCCTCATGAAATTGTGAATCCCTGCACCTTCACTCCAGTTTCAGCAAAAGAGCATTGCAGAGATCTGAGAGCAATGGTTGGATTTCTAGTCGCCTCTTGGACCAGTCGATGTCTCACGCTGATTTTTAGTTTTGAGGTACACCCTATTCTAGTAAGAGTCTGGGTGCTGTGATGAACCCTCCACTTTCTGATGATGGATCAAACAGTGCGCAATGGGACATTCAAGCTCTTTGATATTTTTATAGACTCCTCCTGCTGACTTTTCTTACATTAATAGTATGCTCCTTTGTCTTCATTTTTGCAGTGACTGTCCAACAAAGACAAAGGGGGCTTTTTATGTCAAGAGAGTTGGAAAGGACTCTCATGTAGGATCTCTTTATGTTTAATTATGACTTTCAAATGACTGTTACCTTTGTAATTAATATGTCATTGGTGTAAACCTGTAGCTTTCAAAGCACAGCGGTTTAAATACCTATGTAAACACAAACTATTTTCTATAGATATTTAACTGAAGAAGAAAAACTCCAAAGTTTATTTTGACTTTGGGAATATTTTGTTACAGCATAAGAAAAAATAATGAATACATATGTGTACAAATATTTTGTCTTGCTGAAAATTATGATGACTTTCATGGGGATTGAATACTTTTGCATGCCACTGTATGTTTGTGAAAGGGCTTGGTGGTAATTATTTTTAACATCTGAAAAGATCACTGGACTGAAGTTAGGTGTGTATTCAGCTTGATTTTTATTTACTCCTAACTACATATATGCTTGCAGTCAGCTACTTATTCACAAACCAGCTTCTTATTCTGTGTTAACAGCAAGGCAAAGTATTCTACAGCATGTATATTAATTGGCAAACTGATCCATTTAAAAAAAAAAAAAAAAATCCAGATATTGGACTTGCACGGGTTGAAAATATTAAATTCAACGTCAACAAAGGAATCTGTTCTGGACAGTTTATATTATGCCAATTAATATACACATTGTAGATGTGCAAGCATTGTTGTGTGGTGGTTAAGACTTTGTACTTTTAAACTTTTTAAAAGTTGTGGGATCAAGTCCTGATATTGACACTGTGTGACCATGAGCAGGTCGCATCACCTGTCTTTGTGGTAAGCATATATATATATATATATATATATATATATCATTTGTTGTTGTTGCATTTTAAATGATTCACCACTGCGAGCTAAACTGAACAAAGTAAAGAATGTTTATTTAGCTTCAGAAGTACATGCAACTCGTAAAGCAATTTCCTGGTGGGACCCAATCCTTTTTTTTTTTGTTTTAAATTACTTCCTTTCTGGAACGCTCCTATTACCCTATACACTAAAAACACTTTCAAAAGATAGATACCACCATATTTCCCCCTTTAAGATCAAAGGTGCAACACCACCAACAATATTCTACTCAAGGTTTAAATAAGAAATTTAAATATTTCTTAACCTCCAAACTTATAAAGAGATATGCACACTCTTATTTCAATACTCAAACAAAAATGTACCTCTTTTCCACCCCCTGTCCTAATGACAGTGAGTAGTGGCTGAACTGGGGAAAGGTAAGAAGCTTTTGGGACGTGATCTGTAGGGCCTACAGCATTGTCCCCCTCAATATTTGCATTGGCAAAAGACTTTTTCTGTTTATCCTCACAATATCATGTGCCCCTTCAACCAAGTAGGAATGTGTTGACTGTCCTTTGGGACTTGGTATCAGTTATCCACACCTCCTGTCCTGGGCAAAGTACACCGACTTCTTGCACGGTGTCCTTTATTGAAGTTCACCACATCCTTATCTTTTTGGTCCCTGTCTTTCTGACTACAACAGATAGATCTGGTAGTTCTGGGACTACCATGGAAGGAACCTGCGGCACTGAGTGCAAACTTTGAGCCCCATCAATAGCTGTGCAGGGCTGTAGCCATTGGCTAGCAGTGTTGCTTTATATGTAAGGAGTGCCAAATAAGGATTTTGTGCCTTACAAAGCGTTTTTTTTTTTTTGATTGTCTGGACATGATGCTCTGCCCCTCCATTACTCTGAGCAAACTTTGGGCTACTTGTGATGTGCTAAAACCCATATGTATTTGCAAAATGAGCAAAACTGTGTCCAGAAAATTGAGGACCATTATCTGAGAACAAAATTTAAGAAATGCCAAGTCTGACAAAGATTGAATTAAGATAGACCACAACGTCTTTTGACCTTGTGGGAGCCAGCCAGTCAATTTCTACAAATCATGAGAAATAGACTACCACTAATAAGCAGATGTGACAATTTAGTGAAAGGATGTCTGCACCTAATTTTTCCCAAGGCAATTCACTAGGCAGCAATGTCTCTGCTGGGTTAACCTACTCTTTGGCACGAACTCTGCAGTTATGCACTAGTTCATTTAATTGTTCAGTTAATCCTGGCAACCACACAGTCTGTACAACCCTCTCTCTACATTTTGTGACTTGCTGATGCCCTTAATTCAGATTCTCTAAGACCACTTTTCATATGGCAGAGGGTATGACTAGTCTGTAGCCCTTTAGCAGGAGACCCTGAATGCCCTCCTTGGCCAGTACAATTTCATGAAACTGCTAAGTCTATTGTGTTCTTGCCGGCCAGTCTGAAATTGTCTCATCACCTGTGAACATATACTATCTGCTTGAAGCTGCTCATGGCATTCATTCAGATAGTGTGAGCTGGCTGTTAAATTGTCCACTATATCATCCATATAAATATTGGTACTTTCCATCAAGTCCTTATCTGATTTACTGTACTGCTATCCTCATTACGTCTCACTGGTGCATGAGGGTGTCTGTTGTTAGCATTGTCTTACCAGGAACATAACATAACGGCTTGTGGTCCATCTTTTTCTGAAAGTGTCATCCTAAGTCCAAAAAGTCTCTAAATCATTCACATCCTCAGGTTGTGCCCAAGGCTTCATTTTCAATTTGAGCGTACCTCTATTCCGTCTGAGAAAATGTTTGCAAAGCATATGTCACAGGCCTCCAATGACCTTAATCATGTTGCAGTAATACGGCTCCAAGGTCATATAAGGACGTCAGCTGACAACTTCATCTCCTTGTTAGAGTCATACAGTGTCAAAACTGGTGGCGAGGACAGCTCTTTTTTTAGCTGGGTAAAGGCATTGTGCTGTGCACTGCCTCATACCACAGGTTTTTTTTTTTTTGTAGAGAGCAGATCTCTCAGTGGCTTGTCCTCCTCAGCTAGACATGGAATGAATTTTCCCAACTGATTTATCATTCCCCAGAAAACTCCTAAGTTCATTAATATTGGTTGGCACATTCATTTTCTGAATGGCTGTGGTGTTATCTGGGTATGGCTTGTACCCCTTTTAATTAAAAAAAAAGTGCTCTAGAAACTTTAGCTCCTTTCTGTACAGTTCACATTTCAATATTTAATGTAATGCCTGCCTTGTAGAGTCTCTTTATTATGTTGTGCACTTTCTCGTCATGCTCAGACTCATTTCTGCCCCAAATGAAAATATCATCCTTGTGACTGACAGTGCCTGGCAGCTCTTCCAGAGCTAATACCAATTGCCAGTCTATTGAAATAGTACCATCCGAATGAGGTAATGAATGTAGTGTATTTGGCCAACTCTTCTGACAGTGGAATTTGCCATAAACCCATGTTGGCATCCAGTTTGCTAAACACCTGTGCCCCAGCAAGCATGCCAAGTGTCTGTTCCACTGAGGTCAAAACATTTTTCTCTGCAAACTGCTTGGTTGAGTCTGGTAAAGTCAAGTCAAGTCGGGGAGCATGCACTGGTATAGTGCGTTGCTGCACCCTCTACACGATGAAACAACTCAGGATCCTGGTTGGCAACCCTCCAGGCAGACACGCAGTACAGTCCCACCCTCTGGAAATGACCCTCTATCTGCCGCAGCTAGGAGTTACATAGGCGACCTCTTGGCCTGGTCCAGCCACTCAGGTCCCCGACAATGAGGATCTTATGAGCTATGTCACCCTCAGGGAAACATGCCACATGGCTGTAATGCTGTAATTGACGCTCCCTCACAATGCAGGTAATGTGCCTCATTTGGGACTTCATGAGCAACCACTTATTTGACACAAAGTCAAGCCAACGGTACCCAGGTATTTTTCGGAGAGACACAGTACCAAAGGAGTCCAGTCTTTGTCTCAGGTCACTGGACAGCGTCCATGTCTCGCAGGCATATAGCAAGACAGGAAGAACCAGGACTCTAAAGACTTGGACCTTCGTCCTTTTGCATAGATATCGGGAGCGCCATACACCCCTTTCCAGCGACCTCATGACCCCCCATGCTCTCCCAATCCATCTACTGACTTCATAGGAAGAGTCACTAAATACATAAATGTCACTGCCAAGGTAAGTAATACTCTCGACAAGGTTGGCACTCTCTCCACAAACAGACACACTGCTAATGGCTGTGCCAAGAGGTCATTAAAGGCCTGGATCTTGGTTTTTATCCAGGACACTCACAAGCTGAGGCATTCAGACTCCTCACTCAGTCTCTCGAGCTCCCCAATCAGCTTCCATTGACTCTGTGAAGATCACAGCATCATCAGCAAAGTCAAGATCCATGAATCTTTCCTCACCAACAGATGCCCCACAGCTGCTGGACCCCACGACCTTGCCCAACATCCAGTCCATACAAGCATTGAACAGAGTAGGAGCAAGAACACACCCCTGACGAACCCCAGAATAAACTAGGGAAAACACAGAGGTTCTGCCTCTACTCTGCACAGCACTCACAGTACCAGTGTACAGGCCGGTACACTGGTGAGGTCAACACAAATAGGTACTGTCCCATTCTTCTTGGCTACTGGCTCCAGTCTGTTGGCTCTTCCAATTTGGTTATAATGCCTAGGTGCTCCATTCATGCACGTTCCTCTTTAGCAGTGGAATTGTGATTCGTCTTGGTGTAGTAAGGGAGAAGGGTATCGCCTCTGGCCTTAGCTTTATGGTGTATAGCTGATTCCTAAATCACTGCACAGCTGAGGGTAAGTTTGATTTAACAGTTTAACATTAACAATTCTATCACAAGTCAGCACATCTCAGAGTGCTCAATAATTACAATTTTCTGTCAGTGCATATAAAGCAGTAATAAAACAATCAACTGTTTCAGTAGCTAGCTGCACTCTTTGACTGAATTTTACTCTCATATATCATCAAATCCTTTCTCAAAAAAAAAAAATTGCCAACATTTCTCTTACTGTTTCTTTTGCGGTTCTGTATTGGCGTCTTTTAGTTTCAGCCAAATTCCACCCCCACAAAATATCATCAACTTCATCACCCATACAGTAGATTAGTGCATTCACCTGGTTAGCTTCTGAGGAAATGTGCAGACCACTGACCAGTTGAAGTCTTTCCAAGCTCCATATACATTTTTACCATTTTTCTAGCTGTGAAAAGTTGAACATTTCCAGATGCTGGGTAGTGAACGTAGTGCTTAACGGTGCATTAACAGAAGGCTGTTGTCTTTGCTACTCTTCGTGTTTGGCTGCGAGTTCCTCCATATTGATGCCATAAGTTAACAACCATTTCTCTTAACTACCAATTTCTGCTGAATATTTATAGTTTTCCAACTATCTCGTTCTTTCCAAAATTTTACCATTGCAGCACTTCTGACACCATGTTGTGATAGCATTTTAAAGGATACACCACTGTGAGGGAAACTGAACAAAACAAAGTATGTTTGTTTAACTTCAGGCGTATTTGCAATTAATAAGCACTTTCCCAACAGGCCCCAATTGTTATACAATGCATTACTGTATTAACCTCTGCACCAATAACACTTCGAAAAGATAGATACCACTAGTGTGTGTATAGATATATAGATATAGATTGAGTACCATACTGGACCCTTCCCAACGAGGATGCCTTAATGGAAGTACTTAGTACTTTTATTGTTACTTAGTATTGCCTATCTTATCAATCTTATTTTTTATATATTTTTTTTTTTCCTTCTTCATCGTGTAAAGCACTTTGAGCTACATCATTTGTATGAAAACATGCTATATAAATAAATGTTGTTGTTGTTGAAGGAGGCATAACCCAGCTAGGATGGAACAGAAGCATCATCCGTTATGAAGGGATAACTTAATGGATAAGGAGGGGGAGTTGGTGCATCAAGGAGAGTTCTTCCCGCAGTATAATAGATGGAAGTGCTCCACTGGCATGGACCCAGTTAGGACATCTGCGGGGATTTATGGGAGTCATAGTACTGTGGGACAACTCTGCTGGGGTCCTTGGGCTCTGCAGTGAGATGGACTCCCTTCTTCAGGAGACTTCCATCTGACCCGGAAGTGCTTCCGTCGGGCTATTCTCTTGTACTGGAAGAACTCCCGGGGTAGTCAGAGTTGGGAGGCATAAGGCGAAGCTCATCTGGAGGAAGAATAGGAGGATTGTGGATTGGAAGATTGTGGATTGATATGTGTTTGAGGTATATTGTGGAAATTGAAAACCTTTATTTTGCACCTTGGACTGAGTAGTGTGGTGTGTCTGGGGTTTTGGAGCTCATGGGGCCTGCTGTCTTTTACTATGTATATATATGATATAGTACCTGCCAAACAATACAAAGAGTACACAACATGTTTCACCCAAATTGGGGCTCATCAGGTGTACACAACTTTGCTTCCCCTTATGGGATTGAACCTCAGACATCAGTTCCTGAGATGAAGCCTTTGACATTGCGCCATGGCGGCTGGTTCACTTACTTGATAGGGTGAAGATCAAAGTATTCATAGATCTGAATCTCAATCTGATTTGGATAGTTACCTGCACCTATAAGGTAATGCTTGTGGTTGGTCAACGTTGCTTAATATATTTAATCTAATTTGACATTTTTATGGTGTGTGTTGTTTTATTTGGGTGTTAGAGTTGAAAATACTGTAGGGTTTAGGTGATGGCCTGATTCCATCCATCCCAAGTTTTAAAAGTATAGCAACCTCATCACTACTTAAATCTGTTAGTGACATTAGCACCCTCCCAAAACTTGGGGTTCGCTACAAAACAACATTCTGTGTGCATAGCCCAGGGTGTCTTAATCAGGTTTGTTATATAAATAGGTAAATTGCATTACATTTGTTTATTTTATTTAGGATAGCTGACATTTTACAGCAGTGCTCAGTATTTTAGGCCACTGATCATATATCATAAAACAAACTCCAAACAACTATTTGCCACACAGGCAGATATGATTTTCTAGAGGGATCATGACATTTTACATAAAATGTTTGCTGGAGAAAATGTTCTTTATTCTCCCCTGGTGTCCTATTTACATCTCAGCCCAAACACATGTCTAATTTTAATATCTACTGTTTGACCACAGCTGCAATTTGTTCATTATGGTAATGATACTGCATTGTTTATTGTTTTCAGTACATACAAACTCCAGACAAATATCAGAGTAGTTTATTCTTGCAATAAAAAAGTCTTTATTTTAATGTGCACTTTTAAACAAAAAATGGCAAAGTACACTAATAACAGAATTATTTACACCATAGAATTACAGCTCAGTATAATGTTTTGCTTAAAGGGAAAGGTAAAAAAAAAATGTGAAGAAAATATTTTTTCTTGCTGTATTTTTTGTTCCTTAGCTTAACAACACTCTACTGTACGTGGAAGCCTCTTTTAGTATAGTAAGTATCCATTATGTGGTAAACAATTGTATAGAAGCTATAATAAACTATGAAACACTGTCTGGCTTAAACAAAACAGAAATAGAGAGAAACTAGAAATAAAGGGTTTCTCATAGCTGCTGTTTGTTGTCCTTTGAACTGGAGTAGGAAGCTTTGGCTTTCTAAAAGCATTGGCTTTTTAATCCTGTAGCAGATCTGAAATTGGAAAAGAAACAATAAAATGTGACATTTTGAGGAAAAGTAAGAAACAAAAAGTAGAAAATCACTTTTATATCTTGGTCGTAAAAGTTTTAAAATCAAGAAATCTTGAATTATTTCTATTACTCCAGGGTGGTAACATAAGATTCATAGTGACAACCGAGTAAAAAAACACATACAAAGCATGAAGTCGAAGGAGACACCAGACCTAACAAATTCCATTTCAACAGGCTTGGCCTTCTGGATTCAAAATTTATCATCATGAAGGCATAAACTTTGTTAATCCAAAGGGGAAATTAACACAATAGCATTAGTAAATCAGCAGAAAAACTGCACAATATAAAATAATATTTTTAATCATTTTATGGAATCCTGCACATAGATGATTAACTCAGAAGAAACAAAAGAATATTGGAAATCTTTTCCTTGTAATGGCAAATAAAAACATAAACAGTACTGTATTTGTTTATCATAAATATTGTGTTCCCTTGCCATATGCAAGGAAGCATACCAGTGAAGCAATAGCTGAGTCAGACACCAAAGTATGTACAGATGTGAGATAAGGTGAAGATGGGTAGGCTGTTATAAGAAATAAGACTAAATGTATCTGTTAAATTATGTGCTGTGCCATCAAATTATATGTCTGTTCTACTTATTTGTACTTCAAAAATATAACCCTCATTTTAGTACATTCACTGTAAAGAAACTGAGGCACCTTGTCATTTTACTGCAGTGGGCTGGATCTAATGTAGATTAGGTAAAACCTAAAAAGTTATATATCTTCTCTCTCTCTCTCTCTCTCTCTCATATATAT
>JANRMT010062837.1:10898817-10910976 GCA_026402145.1 Polypterus bichir lapradei | reverse complement strand
ATATATATATATATACAGGTGCCAGTCATAAAATTAGAATATCATGACAAAGTTGATTTATTTCAGTAATTCCATTCAAAAAGTGAAACTTGTATATTAGATTCATTCATTACACACAGACTGATGTATTTCAAATGTTTATTTCTTTTAATTTTGATGATTATAACTGACAACTAATGAAAGTCCCAAATTCAGTATCTCAGAAAATTAGAATATTGTGAAAAGGTTCAATATTGAAGACACCTGGTGCCACACTCTAATCAGCTTAATAACTCAAAACACCTGCAAAAGCCTTTAAATGGTCTCTCAGTCTAGTTCAGTAGGCTACACAATCATGGGGAAGACTGCTGACTTGACAGTTGTCCAAAAGACGACCATTGACACCTTACACGAGGAGGGCAAGACACAAAAGGTCATTGCTATAGAGGCTGGCTGTTCACAGAGCTCTGTGTCCAAGTACATTAATAGAGAGGCGAAGGGAAGGACAAGATGTGGTAGAAAAAAGTGTACAAGCAATAGGGATAACCGCACCCTGGAGAGGATTGTGAAACAAAACCCATTCAAAACTGTGGGGGAGATTCACAAAGAGTGGACTGCAGCTGGAGTCAGTGCTTCAAGAACCACCACACACAGACGTATGCAAGACATGGGTTTCAGCTGTCGCATTCCTTGTGTCAAGCCACTGTTGAACAAGAAACAGCGTCAGAAGCGTCTCGACTGGACTCCTGCTGTGTGGTCCAAAGTTATGTTCTCTGATGAAAGTAAATTTTGCATTTCCTTGGGAAATCAAGGTCCCAGAGTCTGAAAGAATAGAGGAGAGGCACAGAATCCACGTGCTTGAGGTCCAGTGTAAAGTTTCCACAGTCAGTGATGGTTTGGGGTGCCATGTCATCTGCTGGTGTTGGTCCATTGTGTTTTCTGAGGTCCAAGGTCAATGCAGCCGTCTACCAGGAAGTTTTAGAGCACTTCATGCTTCCTGCTGCTGATGAACTTTATGGAGATGCAGATTTCATTTTCCAACAGGACCTGGCACCTGCACAAAGTGCCAAAACTACCAGTACCTGGTTTAAGGACCATGGTATCCCTGTTCTTGATTGGCCAGCAAACTCGCCTGACCTTAACCCCATAGAAAATCTATGGGGTATTGTGAAGAGGAAGATGCAATACACCAGACCCAATAATTCGGAAGAGCTGAAGGCCACTATCAGAGCAACATGGACCCTCATAACACCTGAGCAGTGCCACAGACTGATCGACTTCATGCCACGCCGCATTGCTGCAGTAATCCAGGCCAAAGGAGCCCCAACAAAATGTTAATTGGTGTACATGCTCATACTTTTCATGTTCATACCTTTCAGTTGGCCAACATTTCTAAAAATCCTTTTTTTGCATTGGTCTCAATTTATATTCTAATTTTCCAAGATACTGAATTTGGGACTTTCATTAGTTGTCAGTTATAATCATCAAAATTAAAAGAAATAAACATTTGAAATACATCAGTCTGTGTGTAATGAATGAATCTAATATACAAGTTTCACTTTTTGAATGGAATTACTGAAATAAATCAACTTTGTCATGATATTCTAATTTTATGACCGACACCTATATATATACAGTATATATATACAAACAAAAAGCAGATGCTATAATTCTCCTCTATGTGTGACTCTACACCACTAAATTATGAGCTATTAACTAAAATGTGGTAAAAAAGTAACCCTACATTTTGGAGTTATTCAGCATAAAATAAATATTGTAGCATCAAACTCCACAGTCCTGAGTACAAATCTTGGCTCAATCATTGCCTGTTCTACTCAGGTGAGAGAATTTTTCTTCAGATTTTCTGATTTTCCTCCTCCATCTGAATAGTTTATGTATTAGGTTAGCTGGTGACAAACATAATGTGTGCCTAATTGTGGGTATGTGCATGAATGTTGCCCTATAATGGACTCGCATTTGGAGTTTATTGTCTTGTGTCCAGTGCTGCTAAGCTAGGCTCATACACTTTAAACTAATATGGCTATGAAAATGTGTGGACGACAAACATAAAATAGTGACATCCAAAATGAATTTCATTAACTATCTTTAGAACGTCACTTACAAATTTGTGTATAAATTGTGTGAAAAAATCATAAAAATAGAACAAAAAACTACATATAAAATCAGAATTTTTTGCACCAGTCCTTGTGTATAAATCATTAGAGAAGTTGGCAAGAAACTTTGATTTACATTGAATAGTGTAGTTTGTTGCTCTGTGTGAGGCAAAAGGCTGGCTTAGCGAGTAAAGTTATTGTTCATTTGTGATGTGTTGCAGTCTAATGGTTACTAGTGGTCATACAGATGACTACATTATTCTTCCAATCGAACCAGGGTTAGTGGGGCCAGAACCTGGGTTACAATGCAGGAATCAGCACTGGATGGAGATGGCAGTCTCTCACACAGATCACTCATGCAGCTCGCTTATACAGCGCCAGTTTATAGTCACCCAATAATTTAACAAACATGTCTTTTGATGTGGGAGGAAATACTCTGAGAAACTTCTATGCAAATAAGGTAGAATGTGAAAACCCCACAAATACAGGCTCTAAGCCCGGAATCAAACCCAGATAGCTGTAATATAGCAGAACTAAACTCTCTGTCACCTCACCATTTTGTTTCACTGAGCACAGATGTAATAAGCCCCAGGCTCTTGGAACTTAAGAAAGCTATGCTAACCCCTAAGTATTGTTCTACCCTGGCGAACATATATCAATTAAAATTAACAAATTGGTTAAAGAAGTCCTAGTACTAGTTTAACAACCCTCCCCCTCATCCATGTTCACTCTGAACTGCATGGCTGCTGAGGCACATTCTGTATTAGTTCTTTCACTAGCCTGCCATGCAGCTCTTGCCAATAAAAGGCACTACACCAAATATATTCATATCATAACAGTTAAAGATGCATTTTTCATTAACAGTTGCTAAGAAATCAAATTCCAAGGGAAGCTTCTCCTTTCACTTGCCACCATCACATGTGTTTTTCAATCCACTAGAAGCATTTTAATCTATGTCCAAGAAAGGCTCTGAAACTCTACAAATTAATATCGCTAATACCGAACACCAGTGACAAACATGATTCTACAGTATTTTTATATACAGTAAGAACAAAAATATGCATTTTCCACAACTAATTCAAAGGGGTGATATACATGTAATTGCCAGCATTTTGACCCTAACTTCTTGATGATCAATAAAACATTAGTATGTTCATGGATTCTTTATACATTATTATTATTATCTATTTCTGAAATAAAGGTATTAAAATTACACTTTTTTGCTCATCAGTTCATGGATTTTTAGTTTAATTTGATATGTTGATATTCTTTATGGTTACTTTAGTTAGTGCCATTTTTAGTTTTTTATGCTGCACGTCAAACTCTGCACCCACCTGCTCATCAAGCAAATTACTCTGTGGACATTTGCATAAAGTTCACTATATTGACTTCTTATACAGTACATGTAGGAAAAGGAAAAGTGCTAACATGTTTGCTCATCTTTGCAGATATGCTGTCTGAATGTTTTAATTCTGCCTTAAAGGTTTGAAGGACAGAGCACTTTTAAGCAACCCATTGGTTGAACTTTTGTGACACAATTTAAAGAGTGTTTAATTCTACATCTCACAATACTGGAGTAACTGTCATCATTATCATTAGTGATCAGTGAAACAATTCATGTTAAACTGAATTAGCAGAGAAATAAATTGTCCCTAGTCTGTGTTTGGTATATGTTTGTGTGTTTGCCCCAAACCCTGTTCAGGGTTTGATCCTGCCTAGCATCCTCTGCTGTCTGGGATATGCTCCAACCCCTCTTGACCCTGGTCTGGATTAACTGTGCTAAAAAATGACACGACAGTGTTTTGCTTCACAAAAAAAAAAAAAAAAAAAAAAAAAAGAAGCAAATGGCATTTCATTTCCAGCAAAACCTGTGTCAGTGATACCAGAAATATAGGTTTTAATTTTCGTATGAAACATTATTCATGCATTCATTCTGCATGTGCCTGTCCTTTAATATTTGAATAAAGATCTTCAGTGGGGAAAAAAAAACAACGACTAGACTCATTTCTTGTCACATGTAAACAGTTTGTTGAGCCATCAGGCATGCATTGTGCTTATACTGGTAAGAGGATGTTAGCACTTTGCCAATTATGATGACGGTGTTGGTGATCATAGTCCAAAAGATGCATCATAAAGAGAAAGAATACTTAATACTCCACTGTACATGAAGTGTGCAAACCCTCACCTGCAGGAATCAAGAATCAAATGGTGGTCTAATTATCTGGGGTGGGCTGGAGTGTCATATGGCTTTCTATGTAGTGAGTTTTCCAATGTAATGTGCACAGTGCAATGTGAACAAAAGGCATAAATAGAATTGATTTTACTGAAGTGATTGCCTGCTTTAGACAGCTATGGATAAAAAGAAAAAAAACAGGTAAACACTACAGTTTGAATGTATCTTTAAAAAGCAATATTCCTTGTTTAAAACCCAAAAAAAGACTTTAAACATCCAAAAAAAAAAATGCTTTTTAGCAAGTTTCATGTTTGGCAGTTACAAAATCGCCAGCAAAACTAATTTTATTGTCAGTTTAGCAAAACTGCATGAGAATTGACATTTCCCTGTTTAGCTTGTCACTAATTATCATGAATTGCATCAATTACTTATGTAAAGTACAATTTGGCACTTTGCCCATTGAACAAAAATTGAATGTTCATTAGTGTTTCTGGTTTCCATATTCAGTATTTCATGCTGAAGTAGAGATACAGTATCTTAATACTGTCCTTTGCTTCTTGTTTTGTATGGCAATACACTAGATCTTCATTTTTTATGGCATTATTTTGCCAATATTTTATCATCACTGGCACTAATAGCCTAATACTTTGTAAAATGCTGTATCTCTACTCTTGCTTCCTCACATGAACATTCTTGTGGCTACAATGGTCTCTTTGCTAGCATGTCCCTTATCAACATATTCATGCTTGAGGCTTTGCTTTACACTGCTGACTTGCTGATGCAGCACCATCTCTACTCACTTTCACCAACTTTGTGATCCGATACAAGCCAGAATCCTTATAATGATCACCAGTGGCTATGTGGATTTAACCTGTGAAGTGGATCTTGTAAGTTCTGATCTTTAAGTTCTTGATTGTCTCTCTTTCTACTCCTCTCTCCTTCTATCTCTCTCCCACTCAGTTTATCACCCTCAAACCCACACCCTCTGCATGGGTTCTCAAGATGGATATGCCCCTTCTGATTGCATCACTCTCCCAGGTCTGTATGGCCACACAACAATTTTCATGCCAAAAATGCCACTAATTTACTGGAACATTGGTTTGATTTGTACAAATTAAAGAGTTACTAACTAGACAAAAGTGTTGTTGAGAAATAAAACAAAGGTTATATACAGCAAATCCATGACAACTAAATCAATAATGGATAAACCCGAATTCAAGCTTATTGAAAGCATTCATCAGAATGAATAATTCTTATTGCAAAAATGGGATTGACTGGCCTAGCTAAACAATTAATCCAGCCACAACCTATTTGAGATGGTCTGCTGTGCTAAAAAATGCTAACCACTGCTTACTTAGGTAATGGGAGGAGCAAAACCAAAAACTAAAGCTGCCAATTAAAGCCCCCTTCACAATGAATGACTTTTATAGTGATTTTCTGTAACAGACTTCACTTGCATAATCTTAGCTAATCAGGGGCAGCTGTGGCATTCTCCAATAACCACCAGTTGTGTGTAGTTTGACATTCTCAGTAACTCAGTCATACGTGTCTGTGACTTGCCCTGAAAAAAATCAAACAGGCTCATATGTTTGATGTCTCATGTTTGTCATACCATGACAGAATTAAGAAATAAAAGGAATGGGATCACATCTGAATTAGCCACACCAGGAAAGCCTGGTGCTGTCAGGAATACATTATTGTAACCTGGAATTTCCTGTGATTTCTAGTCATGTGATCTGACATCCTGAAGGCTACAAGATCCATCAGCTGCAGTCATGAAGTTTGATATCCCCTCCAACTAGAAATCATGTAATATACTGCTGGCTTAAATAAACTAATCACTCTAGTGCTCCTTTTGTAGTAAAGTCATTCTTATCAGTTCTTCTCTGATGAAGTATCTAACCTTAAGCCCCTCTATGCTTTTTTTTTTTTTAAAAAAGTTATTTCACTTACTTATTTTTCATAATTTTTTTAAAAACATACATACAGAATCTTTTAAAAACATGCCACTTATTGAGCTTCATCCTTTGTTGAGTTATGTTGCCGTCACATAGTCAGAGATGATGCCAGACTTAACAGCTTCAGCTGCTGATCTCATTATCTGAGGATGTCAAATTATACACCTTGGAATCATGGGAGATGACAAAACTGTGTTACACTGTGTCAACTTTCTAGAAAAGTCTCAAATTTCCAAAGTATCATGACCTTGTCCCTTTTTCTGATAGCCAGTAAAGTGCTTCCTAACCACAGTGGTGCGGTATAAAAGTTTTACAGGTGTGGGGAGTTGAGCTGTAATCTCAATGCTTTTTTTTCTGTTCTCTATTCTGTTGTGAGATATAAAACACGAGACATCGGACGGATGAGCATCTATTCTGGTCCAAAGCACATGCATTCCCTAATTCTTGGTGATGCATTGCATGCACAGTACTTCCAGTTAAGTACTCAAATCCTGTTTCATTTTTTCACTGCCAGTTACAGACTGATTGGACTAAGTTGCTGGAGATGTCAGACTACATGACAGACAGTCATAGACGAACACAGTGACCGCACAGAACTCACTGAGTTTATGTAAATAGAATCTGTAAATGAAAATAGCTGGAAATTTTTGTAGTGTGATAGGGCCTTTATACATTAAGCTTCATTCCTTAAAATTCTGTCTTAGTAGTTATGTTTATGTTTCCCCTCTTTAAAACGTGCATTTCCAGTATTAGCACTGCTAAGGTCCCACTTTTGCATCAGGTATATGTTAAAATTATAATTAAAACTAAATTAATAATATGTTTTTTCATAAGGGCAGAGACCATGAACTCAGTGTGATTCTGCAGAAAAGAGATTAAGGCTTAATTACTTCATTTTTCATTTTTTCAAAAAAATTAACAGCAAAGGCATAAAACAAATTTTCAGAGACACTCATAAATAAGAAAAATGATTCACTTTAATTAGTGTATTAAAGTATTTTTATAGTCTGACACAATCAGAGGGGATTGAAATTGTACATTCTAGATCTGGCCTATTCAAATGCTGGACCACAGGCCACATGGAACCTAGAAGCAACCTCAGAGTGGCTCAGACTTTAGTCACATCAGAAACACATAGAAAAACCAAGAGAAACACATTTTGTGAGCCTTCAGAAATTCCTACAGTAGTACAAACAATGCCTAGTATCATTCAACCCATGTGTAATTAGAAGTGGTGGTAGTAGTCTATGATGCAATGAGTTTTTGTGATGGTACGTGCCAGTAATGGTACCTCGGCTGTGATATCTGATCGTGGCATTGATGATTCTTTAATCAACGGTGTGCTCAGTCTTAGTTGTTTTCCAGCATCAAGTATATTTGAATGTGATGTTTGCAGATGAATCTAATTATTACTCCAATGAGAGCCTCGTTACTGACAAGCATTGTCTCCGCACTTCTCTTCATATGGTTGGTTGGCCCTCCACTCTCATGCTTCGATCCTGTGGATTCATGGCTGTTACAAGGATGATGATCAGCCATTGACATTCAAAGCAAGGATTGAATTAGAAAGACTGCATTTGATGAAAACATGCAAAAAGTTTGGAATTTTCCTTAAAACTCAATCAAATTAAGCACTGATTGCTTAGTGGGAGTTCATAACTTCTTCATAGAATGTAGTGCTTGTTATTAACCTGCAGTTAATATTCTTTGTTTTTTGAAATTATGTGTTTGTAATTTTAAATTATCAAACACAGTATTATGCAGCACAGGTGGTGTAATTGTAGCGCTGTGCTTTGCAATAAGATGATTATGGGTTTGCCACCCAGTTATTCCCCGTGTGGAGTTTGCAAAGTGTTTTGGGTAGTGAGTAAAACACTATGTAAATAAAAAGAATTCTTATACTTGACAATTTGTCAGTTTCAAATGTAAAACATTATTTTTTTAGCCAAATAAAACATTAGTGTATGAAAGGAAAATTAAGTGCATATACAGTAGTTTGATAGACATGGTGGAGGTTGATGAGCTCTTTGCAAGATGAAAGGATATTATGTGTTTTAGACAGATTCTATTAAGTAGAAAAACTGATGATTCCACAGTTGTCATACTCCTAATTGGACTATATTTTAATAAACTCTTTTGTAAATTAGACTTATGACATAAAAATAACAAACACTGGACCCAAGACCCTGGATGTGTAAAGACTGTACAGACACTCAGACTGTACAACACTGACCCTACAGTCAAGAGAGTGGCAGAAGACAAACAGTCAATCTACAAGACTGTACCCAAGCCTGAGTGGCCGTATATACTTTATTCAATTGCAGCATAGCAGAGAAACCTTTTAAGAAATGTCCAGGCAAGTCACACTACACCATGAACTAGAAGGAAATCCTTGAGACAAATAACAAAATTAAAAAAAAAACAAAACAGTAGAATAATTAAGTTAGTTTATTGTGAACCTTAATGCAAAGATATATTACTATGCAGATGCTAATTGAGAAAATTATATAAATAACAAATTGAGAAATGTAGCTAAATTAACTCACCTTTAAAATCATATCTCTTGCATAGAGCAAATTAGACATACTGGCCTGAATGCAGTAACTTTCCTGTGGCAACTTTTCTGGGTCTGAAGAAAAATAACAGAAATTCACCACCATATCTCACTATACTGTATTACACTGTAAAGTATAAAAACTAACGATAAACATTCAGCAAGTTAAGGTTAAGCAAGTTGGTAACCAGACAAATAAAAGAATACATGAACTACACACCAAAATATCTTACTCATCTCATAAGTTATTACAATGTATAAAAAAATAGAGGTAGGCAACAGGTGTCAATGTGGAGGACCTGCATGTCTGGATGGGGATAACATGTTGTAATATGTTTCTTATGAGAAAATATGGTGTCTCCAGGATTTTTGCAAAAATGTTTTTCTTCACAGAAACCAACCCTCATTTTGACACAATACAACAGGATATGCTGACTGCCAAGAGTTAGCACTTTATGTGCCTTTCAAAGAAGCTCTCTGAATTCTACTCCACTTAGAGGAAGAAGTAACCAGGAGGTCTTCACTGAAGTGCTGTCTGTGCAATATGCCTAACTGGATAAGACTGAGAATATCAGATTATTTTTATGCATAGCCCAGATTCTGGTGTAGGATAGAGAAGTATAGGTTAATGGTATATAGAGTACCCTACTGAAACAGATGAGCCATACATAGCTAAAATAGATTAATATGTGAATTAGTGATCCATTTAAGTATTGGAAAAGTAAATGCAAAGGTAAGTTAAAATCTATTGACACTAGAGAATGAGTGAGGATCATAGGATAGGGCAGTGTAAGTGTAACACTATCACATTGTTCATTCTTCTTTTTTCTCGGTTGCCTGTGTCATTATTTTGTTTCATTGTCCTGATGTTAACTGATAATTGTATGGGATAGAGGAGTGGTGCCTTATAACAGCCTTCACCATGATTGTTCCCATGGAAGCCCTTTAAAAGAATTGTAAAATAGTAAGGAAAAAGAAGAAAAAGTGACCGCAAAGACTTACTTCAATATAATACAGTATACTGTATATGTTCAAAAAGATACATATTGGCAGGTTTATTGAGTGGTAGCTACCCTCGCCAACAAGGACTAGCTGATCATTGATTTAGAAGTTAATAATGGGAAGGGTGGCCACCTCAAGAGGTGTGCTCAGTAAGCAGCTGGAGAAAAAAAACTTTCTGGACATTGAACATGGGCCCCCCCAGTGCTAAACATGGTGAGACTGTACCAGTTTCGCATGTTGCTGATAGTTCTGACTATAAACATTATCATCTGTTTTGATGCCCCATTCACATACCACACTTGCTACCATTAACATTTAAACTGGACTGTTTTGCTTTGTCTGAACTGTTCTTGCCTGTAGATTCAATGTAAAATTCCTAAAGTAGCAGGACTTTATTACAACTGTTCAAACATTAACTAGTTTTCTTTGTTGAATTTTATCAAGACATTTCTTCTTAAAGGGTGGGAAGGTCCAAAAACAAAGTAGAGGGTGGTGTTAACCTTAATTTCAACCTTTCGCTCACACCTGATTAGGTGGAAAAATGTGCACAGGCTATCCTTCTTGGGTGGCATTCATTGCAGTAGGTCTAAAAGTTTAGTCCCACATATGGCTTGGGGACTAGAATTATACTCAGGAATGAAGCTAATCGAAATTAACGTAATTAATTGTTTAGGTTATTCCAGCATAAAAAAGATGAGCACCTCATACATACCTTCTTTTGTAATGGTGAGGACAGTGCCTAGTTCGGATACCTGGAAAAACAAATGCATTGAGCAATAAACAATTAAAGTTATTGTTTCATTTCATGCATATTTCACACATAAATCATTCTAAAAAAGTAAAGTGGAAAGTAAATGTGTTGTGTGGAACGAGCCCCGGACACAGACAGGCAGACATGTTGTAAATTCACCACCACACGTTTATTTACAATATATACAAAGTTCCAGTGCACACAAAACCCCCACAAGTCCCCAAAGTCCAGGCCTCTCACACACTCTGACTTCTCCTTCTTCGGGCCGCCTCCACTGTCGCTTCTCCTGCTTCGTCCACTCCTCACCCGACTCCAGCCTCGAATGATGGGAGGCGGCCCCTTTTATTCACACCCGGATGTGCTCCAGGTGCTTCCCGGCAATCTACCGCCGACACGCCCCAGTGTGGCAGAAGTGCTGGTTGTACCCCCGGAAGCACTCCGGGTGTCCCTGCTTCGCTTCCCCCCGGCACTTCCTGGTGTGGCGGAAGTGCTGAGGTCCAGGGCTCCCAAGGCATTGGGGCATTGGGGTGCCCCCTGGCAGTGACCACGGGCCCCTACAGGATTGGGCTTCCAAGCCCTCTACCTGTGGCCCCCAACACAACCAGGGCGGTTGTACCACCCCCAGCCGTCCGCCACAGTTGTTAATACAGTGTAACAATATTGAAACAATACAGTGTAAAATTCCCAGCATTTCAGAGGAGTTAACTGTAATTTTTCATGATAAAATACTGTATTGAAAAATGCACTGTGTATATAAATGTAATTCATTATTATTTATTATCACAGCAGGCAAAGCCATCTGGCTACAGGGACACTATTGGAACCTTATGTTATGTCATACAAACATAAAGAAGTTTATATTCACATAGAGAAGCACAGACACAAAGAGCAAGTTACTAATTAGTCATGTGGTGAGGGGGAGAACTTTAGGGATCTAAAGAATTCAATTGGATGCAAATTGTAGGGAAAGTAATTGAATCTATAATAATAAAAGGCAAAGCACTCACTCACTCACTCACTCATCATTAATTCTCCAACTTCCCGTGTAGGTAGAAGGCTGAAATTTGGCAGGCTCATTCCTTACAGCTTACTTACAAAAGTTAAGCAGGTTTCGTTTTGAAATTCTACGTGTAACGGTAATAACGGTCGACAACGTCCGCCATTTTGAACTTTCTTATTTATGGCCCCATCTTCACAGAATTTGGTAGGCGTCTTCGCTGCGCTAAACGGAACCGATGTACATACTTATTTCGGTGGTATGACGCCACTGTCGGCCGCCATATTGAACTTTCCAATGTCACTAATTCTCCAGCTTCCCGTGTAGGTAGAAGGCTGACCCAATCTTCACGAAATTTGGTAGGCGGCTTCCTTGCGCTAACCGAAACCGATGTACGTACTTATTTCGGTGGTATGACGCCACTGTCGGCCACCATATTGAAGTTTCCAACGTCACTAATTCTCCAACTTCCCGTGTAGGTAGAAGGCTGAAATTTGGCAGGCTCATTCCTTACAGCTTACTTGCAAAAGTTAAGCAGGGTTCATTTCGAAATTCTACGTGTAACGGTCATAACAGTCAACAATGTCCGCCATGTTGAACTTTCTTATTTATGGCCCCATCTTCACGAAAT
>JANRMT010062837.1:10886365-10898717 GCA_026402145.1 Polypterus bichir lapradei | reverse complement strand
AGGCTGAAATTTGGCAGGCTCATTCCTTACAGCTTACTTGCAAAAGTTAAGCAGGGTTCATTTCGAAATTCTACGCATAACGGTCGACATCGTCCGCCATGTTGAACTTTCTTATTTATGGCCCAATCTTCCGAAATTTGGTAGGCGGCTTCCCTGCGCTAACCAAAACCAATGTACGTACTTATTTTGGTGGTATGACGCCACTGTCAGCCGCCATATTGAACTTTCCAATGGTCTTTGTTACTTATGGGCCCATCTTCAAGAAATTTGGTACGCGGGTTCCCATCGCTAACTGAATCCTACTTACATACATATATACGTCCATAGCCTGCAGCTCGGTCACCGTGTGAGGCGGCATTGGGTCCCCCATCCCAACGCCTCCCATGTTGTTGGCTGCCTGCCTATATAGGGCCATCTGTCGCTCCGGTCTCTACATTCCCTTCCTTGCTTCGCCATGGGATTCATGTCTCCCTGCTGATAACTACAGCCTTTTTATTTAATCCACGGCTTCTCCGCTGTTTTATTGTTCGTTTATTACGATTATAGTTATTGTGTAGGTATTTTAGACTTACTTTAAATTGTTCAGGTATCCATTTCCTTTATCGTTCCAACCATACCCCTATTAACATGTCTGTCGAGGTGATTACCATCGATCAAAGAACTGTCACTTACCAAGTGGTTTTCATGCCCGGAGATGGCACCTACCTTTTCCATTCTCTTTGTTACATATTGCACGGCCATATCAGGCTCACTCTTGATATCCGGAGGAACATTGTGTCTTATGTATTGAATGACTGGGACAGGTTCAAGGTGTGGACTGATGACGGTACAGGAGATAATTATAATACACACAAGCACTATAAGAGTGAAATGCTTAAGCCCTTCACCTATGGTTCTGCATGTGAGTTGATGGCTGTCGCTGAATTGTTCGGTTGTTGCTTTCAAGTGTACCGAAATGGCCAAATATTTTACACCTTTCAACAACCGCTAATGTCTCTTAAACATCTTAGATTCACAATTGACGATTTCAGTAATGGACACTTTGATGTTTATAAATGTTTAAACTCTCAAAAGCTGGATGTGAAATTATTGATGAAACCGGTTGTATGCTTACAACGCTTGACAGATGCCGAATGTCACTTCAACACAAGTCCTGCAAATACTGTCGTAATTGAAACAAACCATGAAAATCAAACCGATTGTGACAGCAGTAATCCAAGCTGTGAGATATGAAACAAGATTACTTTTCACATGGCCAACTGTACGTTGCATGTTCAAGAGTAAGCTCCGCACACAGCTTGGTCATATTACAACCGGAGGGCCGAACTGACAATGTGGTATACAAAGAGATCCTTAACAAATAATTATTAGTATATTTTCCCTCAGTTTAAAAAGGTTTAAGTTTCTTCTTAAGAAAAATTTTAAGGCAGTACTTCGCCGCTGCAAAGCGCGGGTATTTTGCTAGTACACTACAAAATAAACTCTAAAAATACATTACATTAAATGTGTATTTTTACATTGAAAAAATGTTAATTTAATAAGTGGTTAAAACAATGATTTTAAATAGATAAATGCACATAAACTTACATTTAAGACGTGTCATGGCTGTCAATATCAAATAAATTGTTTAATATGCACACTACTTTTTTATGAATAATTTTTGTATTGCAGTAAAGTCACAATACCACAGAAAAATAAATTTGTATAAAGTTAATATATTTGCATAAGGAACGTCCCTTTTGGGGCAGCACGGTGGCACAGTGATAGTGCTGCTGCCCTGCAGTACGGAGACCTGGGTTTGCTTCCCAGTCCTCCCTGCGTAGAGTTTTAATGTTCTGCCCGTGTCTGCATGGGTTTCCTCTGGGTGCTCTGTTTTCCTCCCACAGTCCAAACATGCAGGTTAGGTGCTTTGGCTGATCCTAAATTGTCCCTAGTGTGTGCTTGGCATGTGTGTGTGTGCCCTGCGGTGGGCTGGTACCCTGCCCGGGATTTGTTCCTGCCTTGCACCCAGTGCTGGCTGGGATTGGCTCCAGCAGACCCCCATGACCCTGTGTTAGGATATAGCGGGTTGTGAGATGACTGACTGACTGACTGGCATCCCCTTTGCAAGTAACTCTGTACATGGTCCCTGATGACCATCACACTTTTTCACCATGGGAAACAAACAAAGATGGCTAGCAAACTCATTTTTCTATCGGTGCTGAAGATTTTTTTGTGATTATGGAAGCTGGTTTATGATCATTTTTCTTCAATAAACTGGTGAACCTGTAGCACACCCTACATTACAAAACATTTACTGTGAAACCATATGATACAGTAAAATGATGTGAAAGTAACGCAATTAGTAGCCAGTAGTAATATCACTGATTTTTTTACAGTGTTATTCTAAACAAGGAATAGATTCCTGATACTGTATATAGCAATGGCAATGTAAATACATTGTGTAAGGTTTAGTAAAGGTGAGAGAGAGACATTCTTGGGTTGCAGATCTGATGATTTTTAAAAGGACTGTGTATTAAATGGTTGCTTAACCTTAGTCACTTGATTAACGGCACCAGATAAGGAATAAAGTACTCAAAAATAATTAATCAAAGCAGTTCATTTACCTTGTCTTAAATAGTATATTTTAACATTTTTCATAAGAGCTCCTGTCCACTTTTAAATGTTTAATGCTGCTGATGGGCATCCTGCTGAATGTCTACAGTAAACCTTGTCTCCGCGTTTCTGAATAGCTAGCACATAATGAACTGTCGATTATCCCAGCAGACAACTAGCATAACAGGAACAGTACCTTTTGGTTACAGGATAACCTAACACACATTTTATGAGATTAGACCACTCACTTGAAAGCATAAAAAATATTTAAATTACTATACTAAATCATAACACATTTTTACCAATATTATTGTCCTTTATGTTGTAAAAAATGGAATTTCCATATTTGGAATCCTGAACCTTTCTAAAGTTTGGTAAATTCAAAGCAAACTCAGTTTAATCTGTTAATGATTTATTATTATTATATGTCATTTATTTTGGCATATCGTGAAAATATGCTATTCAGTATGAATAGCTTTTGTTAACCTACAGGTGACCCTGCTCTGCAGTGACAGCGCCATTCCTTTTTGGTTCCTATAAAATGGTAAAATAAGAAATACAAATTTTTTGCACTAGTCCGCAGCAACAACAGAATTTACTACAAGACACCTTTTTTATTCATAAAATAAGCCTTTTCATTATTATGCATCTCCTGCAAATAAATTTCAATAAGTTCAATTTGCCATTATGAGATATGTTAGAAAGTCCTTTGATTGGGTGAACAATGCCATCTAAAGAACACATTTACAGTCTGTCTTCTGTAAATGTTGTGTAGCCAGGGAGATAAATGCAACAGCTCCTGTGGCCAGACATCTAATCATCTAACCTGCCTTTATGGCTCTACCTTACCTCATTTCTTGCTCCAGCTTACTCTGCCAAGGACAGTCCCCACTTAAAAGAGGTTTACAAATTTCAAATAAGAGTCTCATCAAAGGCTGCAAATATTATGAAGTTTTAATTATAAGATATAAAGAAAAATTTTCTAAAAATATTTTTATTGAATAAGATCTGCATTATCAGGAAATGTATTTCTCTACATATAAGTACAGTATTCCAACTGTTCATAAATTTTCCATTTCAAATGCAAAATTATTTCAACTATATAAACTCTTCTACCATCAATCATATACTGTACTATATGTGATATGATGAATTATGTTCAAGTGTTTTGCAAATTTTAATCGCAGTTACTGTATTTTTGGTGGAATACATCTCCACATGGCCATAAACAAACGATTAATTGTGATAGCAGACAAAGTAAATATTTTCAGTGCTTAGTTAGTGGTGAGCCATCTTAGTATCTCATTGTGAGAAGTCACAAATTTGTCTTTCCTGCCCAGCTTTGTAATGCAAATTTTTTTTGTGGCTTAAGTTACAATACATTTACCAGCAATGATGGTTTCTTTATTTACTGAAATATTCTTCAAAACACTTCAAAAAAAGATTTAATTTTTATTTATTAATTAATCTATTTTTTTATTAATTTTATTGTAATCATTCCATACAAATCAATCCATTTTTACAAAAAGTTGGATTGAGAACAAGTCGACCCCCATCCCTGAGAGAAAGAGCATGGCCAACGGAGTAAAACTTAAGGCTTGTAAACATTCCTAAATTGATGAGTTTGATAAGCCAATAGAGATGAATGGAGAAGAAAAAAAATGCAGAAATAATTGCTTCCTCTGTGCTTTAAGAGCTTATTCTAAAATATTACTGATTAGATCCTGCCATGTTTTGAAAAAAATCTGTACAGATCCTCTAACTGAGTATTTGATTTTTTCCAATTTCAGATAGTATAAAACATTGGTTTCCCACTGACTTAAAAGAGGAGAGTTAGGATTCTTCTAGTTTAGCAAAATAAGTCTGCTTGCCAAAAGTGTAGTGAATGCAATCACAGTTTGTTTGTCCTTCTCCACTTTAAGCCCATCTGGAAGAACCCCAAACACAGCTGTTAATGGGTTAGGAGGGATTGTGAGACCAAGGCTGTCTGAAAGGTAATTAAAAATTTTGGTCCAGAATGATGTTAATTTGTTGCAAGACCAAAACATGTGACCCAGTGAGGCTGGGACTTGATTGCAGCGTTCGCAGGTTGGATCTTGCCCTGGAAACATTTTGGAGAGTTTTAGGTGAGACAGATGTGCTCGATATATAATTTTGAGTTGAATAATTGTATGCTTTGCGCATATGGAGCTCGAGTGAATTCTCTCCATTGCTACTTTCCACTCCTTTTCTGATATATTGATTAAGAGATCTTTTTCCCAGTGTCCTCTTGGATCTTTGAAAGGGAGGGACTGTAAAATAGTTTTACATATTGCAGAGAAGGTGTCTGAGTCTTTGAAATTGAGCAATATTTTTTCCAGCATGGACGAGGGTGCAAGATGAGAAAAATCGGGCAGGTTCTGTTTAACAAAGTTCCTAATTTGAAGATAGTGAAAGAAATGTGTAGCTGGAATGTTAAATTTGGAATGTAATTGTTCATAGGATGCAAAGATGTTGTCTATTTAAAGATCTCTAAGCAAGTTAATCCCAAATTCTTTCCAGATATTAAAAACTGCATATGTTTGCAAAGGTTGAAAGAGGTGGTTCTCTTGCAGAGGTGCCACAGATAAAAGCTTCTCCATCTTAAAATGCTTTCTACATTGGTTCCATATTCTGAGTGAGTGAAGCACAATTTGGTTATTAGTATATTGCCGATAACTTGCATTTATTGGGGCACAGAGCAGGGAATATAAAGAAGTACTGCAGGATTTTAGTTCTATTGCGGACCAGGCCTGTGTATGTTCATCTATTTGTGTCCAGGTTTTTATAGCTTGTATGTTTGCTGCCCAGTAATAAAACTGAAAGTTAGGTAGAGCTATGCCACCTTCTGCTTTTGGTCTTTGTAGGGTCGCTCTTTGGATACGTGGATGTTTTGAGTTCCAAATAAATGAGGTTATTGTTGAATCCAATTGCTTAAAAAATGATTTATTGATGTATATTGGAATGTTTTGAAATAAAAAAGAAGCTTTGGAAGAATATTCATTTTAACAGTGTTAATTTTTCCAGCTAGAGTGAGATGAAGGGTTGACCATCTATGCATCCATCCATCTATTATCCAGCCCGCTATATCCTAACTACAGGGTCACGGGGGTGTGCTGGAGCCAATCCCAGCCAACACAGGGCGCAAGGCAGGAAACAAACCCCGGGCAGGGCGCCAGCCCACCACAGCCATCTATGCAAGTCTTGCTTAATTTTTTCCATGCAGACGAAGAAATTTTGTTGATAAAGAGCTTTATGTTTACTTGTGATGTTTACCTCTAGGTATTTAAACTGTTTTGCAAGGATAAAAGGTAGGGTGTCTAATCTAATAAAACACAAGATTTTAATCAGCTCACACAATCCCACATAGGTTTATCTGAATTAACTTCATTTTTATGTAGATGATACTCAACTTTACTTCAATGTTAAAAGTGTAACTTCATCAGAGCTTTCTCAGCTCACAACCTGCCTTAGTGAAATTAAAACCTGGATGGAGCAGAACTCTTTAAAATTAAATTGCAACAAAACTGAACTCCTGCAAATTGGGACTACAGTAAAATGCAGCTTAATAAAATGAGCTCTTTCCCAGTCCATCTTGGCGGTGATCTCATCAGACCTGCCTCTACTGCAAAGAATCTTGGGTGTCATTTTTGATTCCTCCCTTTCTTATTCCACCCACATAAATCACATTAAGAAACTTTCTTACTTTCACCTCCGTAACATACCCCGTGTTCGCTCTTTCCTCTCCTTTTCTAATGCTGAGAAACTTGTCCATGCTTTTATCACATCCTGCATCGATTATTGTAACTCGCTGTTGGCAGGTGCCCCTTCTAATATTATATCACAGCTCCAGCTTATTCAAAACTCGGCTGCAAGAGTCCTTACTCGAACCAGCAGCAGTGAGCACATCACACCCATGCTGCTCCGTCTTCACTGGCTCCCTGTGTCTTACAGAATCGAATATAAAATCCTACTAATAACCTACAAAGCCTTAAATAACCTTGCGCCAAACTACATCAGTGATCTTCTCCATCACTACGTGCCTGCTCGCCCACTAAGGTCCTCTGATTCTGGCAATCTTGTTGTGCCCCACACTAATCTACACTCCATGGGTGACAGGGCCTTCAGCTGTATAGCGCCCAGACTCTGGAATGACCTACCGAAAATAATCAGATCAGCTGACTCCATGAATTCTTTTAAAAAACAACTCAAAACTCATCTGTTCAGGAAGGCTTTTAGCTCTACTTGACTTTATTACCCTTCTCTCAGTTTACCTCTCTGTCAAGTTGCTCATATAACCTGTATGTGTGGAGGCTAGACCATCAATTGTGTTGTCTGTTAGGCTTTTCTCTGAATTTACTGTCTTAATCTTCTTTATTTATTTATTTGGTTTGTACAATGCTATATACTGTACACCCTGCCGTTCCCTCTTAAACTCTGTGAAGTGCCTCGAGCATGGGAAAGGCGCTATATAAATAAATGTATTATTAACATGCATTCATGGCAAAATTTACAAGCCTTTATGAGTTGAGTATTGAACAGACGAATAACTAGGGGCTGCAAGTCTGAGAAACAGAGGGAACAATGTTAATGCCAGCAGAGCAAGAGGTGCTAGAGGCCATGCTTAAAGATTATTGGCATATCCAACAAAGGAAGAATAATATAGCAGTAGAAGCTACCAAGGACAGGGAGTGGGTGTGGAGTAATATCACTGAAAGAATGAATGCCCAAAACAGTTAATCAGTGAAATACATATAATACCCTGTGTGGTAAATTGTTGCCTTGTGCAAAATGTACCAATGATGATATTACTCTGTTTGAAACATTGTATGCCCACAAGTAAGCATTGTATTCAATTTTTGCTATATCATTGATAGCAAAAAAATCTATGTATGATGAAAACATTGTTCATTGAGCTGACCTGGTCATTACTGTGAGAGATGCCAAATGTTACTCTGCCTGCACTGAACCCTGTATTGTCCCGTGATTACATGCCAAAAGAAACCAAAGGTTAATTATTTATGTACAAATCTGCAACAGAGGAATCACAGCACCTGCTATAAATGGTTACCTTGTTCAAACTTGAAACGCTGAATATTTGGCCTGGGATCAGCTTTTCTGACCAGACATTTATAGACTTTGATCTTCTGATTAGATACCCCTTGTGACCACAAAGCATTAGTCCTTCACTTTAACTCTGCTATTTGTAGGTTAGTTTCACAGGATTGGTTGCCCCAGCAACTAAATTGAATTTTGTCAGAAAAGCAGAATTAGTAAGCTATCCGCATGTTTGGCCTCATGGATCATGTAATTCTGGCATAATCTGTTTCCCGAAACATGCAGGTTTGGCTAAATCCAGGTTTTCTGGAATGGAATTAGCCTGATGTCTGTAATCCCAATTTACTTTAACTGGATTTCCCACTAATCCAGCTTTCTTGAACAAACCCCTGCTCTCAGTTTTGTGTCTACTTCATCCTGAGTCTACTTCAGCCTCAAAGTGAGGCACTGTTGATGAGTTATTCAGGTAAGATCAATGTGCTTAGTTGTCTCTATCTACTACGCCATGTTGTTGATTGGCTGTTGAGTTTGCTATTATATTGCTATGAGCTGTCTTACCTACTAATATTTGTGCTCTTCAAGAAGTATTCTTAGTCCTTCTTTTTTAGATAGTCAGTACTTTTCTGATGCAAGCAGTTTTCAGTTGTCTTTTGATCATTCAAATGAAGCAGTGATAATACTTAATATTTAGCTTATCTGCATTTCTTGCTTTTCGTGTACGTTCATTTTTGCAGCATGTCTTCCTCACTTATACTCCTCATTCCTGTTATTTCCTCCCGCTATCATGTCCGCCTTCCATGCTGAACAGGTCTCCATTCCTTCAAACCTAATCTCTCTTCCTATTCCCTCAAAGTCTTTCTAGTTGACTGTGGAGTTGTCGCTCCATTTGCAACAAGGCTGATTTCATCACTGTCTATATTTCTCGTCTTCATCTTGACTACCTAGCTCTAACAGAAACGTGTGTCACTTCATGTAACTCAGTAACTCCTGTTGCTTCTTCCTACTCTTAAAGGTTTTCTCAAACTCCATGTGCCTTTAGATTAAGTGCTGTCACTGGTCTTCTCCTGTCTCCTAACAGGATATATACTGCTCCTGATCTTAGCACCTTCTAGCTTTTTTTCCATGAATTTCATGCCATTTAAGTAACCTTCCCCTATAACCTGTTTCTCATTGTGATCTGTCATCCTTCAGGTCTGCATGTAAATTTTCTGTATTCCTATGCTTAGGTCCCATTGTCCTTCTAGGAGACTTCAACATCAATATTTTCTTTCTCTCTGTGTCCATCACATCCTACACATTTGACAAATTATCAGCTTGATCTCATTTTCACGTCCAACCTCTCCTCTCCTCCTTCTACATCCATCACTCATTTGCATATCTCAGATGTTAAGATTTCCTATTTTGTTTTTCTACCTTCTTTACCCCTGCACCTACACCTTAAAGGACCACTTTTTTAATCAGAGTATAGCATCAAGTCAATGAAACCTCTGGGATATTGATCTGGTCAGTTAAGTAGCAAAGGGGGTTGTTAATTAGTTTCAGATGCTTTGGTGTTAATGAAATTAACAGGTGCACTAGAGAGGCAACAATGAGATGACCCCCAAAACAGGAATGGTTTAACAGGTGGAGGCCACTGACATTTTTCCCTCCTCATCTTTTCTGACTGTCTTTTCACTAGTTTTGCATTTGGCTATGGTCAGTATCACTACTGGTAGCATGAGGCGATACCTGGACCCTACAGAGGTTGCACAGGTAGTCCAATATCTTAAGGATGGCACATCAATATGTGCTATTGCCAGAAGGCTTACTGTGTCTCTCAGCACAGTCTCAAGGTCATGGAGGAGATCACAGGAGACAGGCAGTTACTCTAGGAGAGCTGGACAGGGCCGTAGAAGGTCCTTAACCCATCAGCAGGACCAGTATGTGCTCCTTTGGGCAAGGAGGAGCAGGATGAGCACTGCCATTGCCCTACAAAATGACCTCCAGCAGGCCACTGGTGTGAATGCCTCTGACAAAACAATCAGAAACAAACTTCATGAGGGTGGCCTGAGGGCCTGATGTCCTGTACTGGGCCCTGTGCTCACTGCTCAGCACCGTGGTGCTTGATTGGCATTTGCCATAGAATACCAGAATTGGCAGGTCCACCACTGGCACCCTGTGCTTTTCACAAATGAGAGCAGGTTCACCCTCAGCACATGTGACATACATGAAAGGGTCTGGAGAAACCGTTGAGAATGTTATGCTGCCTGTAACCTCATTCAGCATGACCACTTTAGTGGGTGATCAGTGATGGCCTGGGGAGGCATATCCATGGAGGGATGCACAGACCTCTACAGGCTAGACAATGGCACCTTGACTGCCATTAGGTATCGGGATGAAATCTTTGGACACATTGTCAGACCCTATGCTGATGCAGTGGGTCCTGGGTTCCTCCTGGTGCATAACAATGCCCATTCTCATGTGGCGAGAGTATGCAGGCAGTTCCTGGAAGATGAAGCAACTGATACCATTGACTGGCCCCCATACTTGCCAGATTTAAATCCAGTAGAACAAATCTAGAACATTATGTTTTGGTCCATATGATGCCTCCAGGTTGCACCTTAGACTGTCCAGGAGCTCAGTGATGCCCTGGTTCAGATCTGGGAGGAGATCCCCAGAACATCATCTGTCATCTCATTAGGAGCATGCCTCGACATTGTCAGACATGCACACAAGCATGTTGGGGCCATACAAACTACTGAGTACGATTTTGAGTTGCTATAATGAAATTTCGGGAAAATGGACTAGCCTACCAAATTATTTTTTCAGTTTGATTTTCGGGGTGTCTTTGAATTCAGCCCTCTGTAGGTTGATCATTTTCATTTCCATCAAGTGATGTGGCAATGTCCTTTCATTCCTGAAACTTTACCCAGTCCATATCAGTATAGATATTCAGCATGATTTTTTTTCCTATTGAGATCTGATCTGTTTTCAAAGCGTTCCTTTATTTTTTTTGAGTAGTTTAGTTTGAAGCCCTTCTCCTTTTTAGATCCTGACTTTTGGCACAATGTTTGAAAAATGCGACTTATGTCACTTACGTCTGGGCACATCTTGAAGCGATCAGGTGACAAATACCATAGCTAGTCTGTTCTTATATCAGCCCCAGAAGTGCAGCAGCTGACTGATTTGAAACCTGGAAGAGAGTCTGCATATAGTCTTTTCTCTGCCCAGAGAAGAAGGATATGTTTAAACATCTGTACTTCTCATGGTGAATGGTTACAAGATGGATTGAGGAAATTGCGGAGAATCTGGTACTACAGCTGAAGTGCATGATGGAAAATGTCAACTTCTTCTTATTGGCCTTGGATGAGAGCTGTGTTCGTGACACAGCACAGCTGCTGATTTTTGTGAAAGGAATAATAAAAGACTTTGAAATGGCAGAGGAACTGACATATATGCAGTCAGTGAAAGGGATAACAACTGGTAAGGATTTATTTACTGAAGTCAGTACATGCTTGCAAATGTTGGGACTGCAATGGGAAAGGTATGACAACTGATGGTTCTCCAAATCTGACAGGTAAAATGTTGGACTTTTAAAAAGGATGCAGGAAAAAGTGGCTAAAAGTGCTATGTAAATCAGTGCTGAAAATTAATTGTGTGGTTCATGTTGTAATAAATATTTATTTCAGCAGGGCTAGGGCATTAAATCACAGTTTGTTACACTGTTGGAGGAGCATGAGACTGATCACACTAATCTGGGCTACCACACAGCTGTCAGATGGCTAAGTCTGGGCAAATTGCTCAGTCTGGGATCTAAAATCAGAGATTCAGGAGTTTTGTTAAATGAAAGGAAAACCCATCCGTGAACTAAGCAGCACTGAGTGGTTATCAGATTTAGCATTTGATGTTGATGTGACTGCACTTATGAATGAACTGAATACAAAATTGCAAGAAAAAGGTCTTTTTTGCACATGATATGCACAGCCCAGTCAAGGCTTTCATAAGGAAGCTGCTGCTTTTCTCTCAACAAGTAGACAGGAACACATTGACACACCTTCCTTTACTGAGAGTTAGGAATCTATCTGCTGAACTGCATAACAGATATGCACCCATGTTCAAGAAACTGCATGGTGAGTTTTCCAGCCACTCGGAAGATTTCAAAGCAGTGGAGACTGAAATGTTCACCATATCCTCTCCTTTTACAGGTGATGTGGACAGTGACCCCAGTGAGGTACAACTTGAACTTATACAGTACATACACCTGGCAGAATTCAATTCAGTTCCATTACTGACATTCTACAAGTCTCTCAAAAAGGAGAATTTCCCACACTTGAGAAAACTAGCTTAGGGAATGCTTGTCCAACTTGAATCAACATACATAAACGAACAGACATTCTCAGTAATGAAATTCAACAAATCCAGATACATATCTTCTCTCAGTGATGATCGTCTGTCTGCTGTACTGTGAATAGCAGCATCAGGAATTACACCTGACTTCAGTGCACTAGTTGAAGCTCATCAAAGACGTAGTTCTTCCCACTAAGTTGTCAAAGGTACAGAGACAGTAAAATAATTTATCAATGATTAATGTAGTAAAATGTGTTTAGTTTATTTTTTTGTTTTACACAGTCAGGAATTATAGATTGTGTTAGCATGATATAGTGTGTGTATGTTCCTTGGTTCAATAAATCAAATAATCTGT
>JANRMT010062837.1:10852634-10886355 GCA_026402145.1 Polypterus bichir lapradei | reverse complement strand
GATATAGTGTGTGTATGTTCCTTGGTTCAATAAATCAAATAATCTGTGAATATTTGGTGGATATTAATTTTATTACAGTGAAAAAAATACCATGTTTAGTGTAATGTAACAGTTGACAGAATGTGTTCATCCCTCCTCACAAGCTGGATTTTTCATGTGCCCCCCCCCCCAAATAAAAATAGTCTGTTCTAGATAAAAACTTAATGTCCGTAAGTGCCAGAGGTGAGAGGTAAAGATCATGGAACTGTACAGCTAGCAGAACCAGCATGGATTACAAAGGCATCATTATTAAATCTGTTTGGTATGTGAAGAATTTAATGCAACACCTAGTTTTAGTGAATAGTTGTAGGGTGGGTTTAAGTCTCTAACTGAAATATCCACCTTGATATTAATATTAAGCTAATCGCTAAAGTGACTTTTCTACTTATAAAAAATAAATTTGTGTGAGAAAAATTTAGGTGAAGTCTAAATATTAAATTCCATAAAATAACTGGCAGATTTTCAGTGGATAGTTCTAATATAGCTTTAAACTGTAACTGAGCACCTGAGAAATATGAAGAAAAGGTATTGGGACTAACATGCATAAAGATATTATCAGATATTCTCAAAGAACTATTGAAAACAACCTCAGAAATAGACAGCTTCTCCACCTCCCTTAAATAATGTATTGACCTTGGAAAAGTATGGTATTCATTCTATGCATACAGTAGGTCAGCCAGAAAAATTCCATGTAGTTTGTGTGTTTCAATCTAAGCATACTCCGCTCTTTATATTTTCAAATACATACTCTTTGTAATATTGCTTTGCAGTTATAATTGTGATAATTCATGTTTGCCATGATTTTTTTAACTAATGCTTTTTCATTAGATTCAGCAGCTTGGCTGAGTTGGTGGCATAGACCTGCGTGATGCAGTCTGAAATGATGAGTAAGCTCTCCTCAAACCAGCTGATGGCATCCCTACACAGTGAAGGGGAAAATGAAAAACTGAAATTTGGGAGCTTTTTATCAATGAAGTGGTATTAGATAAATAATTTGTGGATATAATGTGTATATTTACTGTGAATCTAAACAAAAGTGAAATGCCTTTGTTATATGACATAAGCTATAACACAGTAATTAAACAGCAGATAGCACTTATTGTTTAAACCTTTACAGTATACTGTATATCTATTCTTGCAGGGAAATCTTTTGTACTTAACTGTTACAGTAACACACAGAGAAACAAAATCTGGTCAAGTATACATGTACACTTCTCAGTAAAGTTGCAGAATATTTAAAACAAGGAAAATGTCACTGTTGTGTTACATTGGGATTCTTGATTTTTTTTTTGCAAAGTGAAAGATACTCAGGGCTGATATTCAGTGTGTTGTGGATGAAGAGGAAGATAAATAAATTTGAAGTTGTATTTAATAAAATAAAACATTTTGTTTTTGGGTTTTCATTAAAAAAAATCTTAACTTTTAACCTTGAGCCCCTCTAACATGGATTAACAGGGTTGCAGAGCTAATCTCCCCCAAGCTCATCTCCTTCTGATGCCATAACCCCAGAAAATCAGGAGCCCTTAAAACTATACACACTATGTTCTTTAAAGTTTCCAAAAAGGTTGTTTGCCAAAATTCACAGATACCATTCTGCGGACAAATACAAACTTTTCACTTTACTCAGGAATGTTACTGTACAGTTAATATTCCGGTAAGCAATACATAACCTTCCAGTAATGTTACAGTAACGTTTAATTGTTTGCTGGGATGGCAACTGAACTTGCTTCTAGTATACAGCAAATCTACCCCAATTCTATTCAGTTCAATGCTTTGTAATACTACGAAAATGATCACTTTCTTGTGTCACATCAGTTAATTTCATTTTGACATTTTAAACTTGTAGCCACGGTTCCCTCGCCTTACAGGTTCACCTATCATTCCTTCCTCTAACCCCTTTCTTATTCATATCTTTGCTTGTGATTGTTTCTGGTTGTGACAGAGGAGATGATGTAAGATGTTTTGTTTTATATATTTCCGTGCTATGAAAATGAAAGCTCTCTGTGATGAGTTAAAGGCATTGTTTCCCACAGTAAATAGTGGGCAGTATATAATTCATACCTGAGATAACTAATATATCCATGACCCATTTTTGGGTTGCTACCCATAGTTTAAGAAACACTGGTCTACAGTTTGAAACCATATGATTTCAAATTGCTGATTGCAATCCTGATCACACACGCCTGCAGCATGAGTTGGTAAACATGAAATGGTTGGAATATTTGGGGAAAAAATAAGGAAGGGACTTAGGAGCCCAGCCCGTACAACCCGAGACTTGGGGGCCTGCAAGACTTCCCACACACTCCTTGTGGTTGCTACATCCCTGGTCGGAAGCTATGAACTAGAGAGCAGGACAAAATCTTTCTACAAGTTTGTATGATAAATGGATTAGTATGTGTACATGTTTTATAATGTAATCACCCAGATCTCAGCATTCATTTAAGGAAATTTGTTAAAACAAGAGCAAATGTAACTATCTGAAGTGATATTATCAAACAGCTTTCATCAGAAGGAATAAAATGGGGTCAGTGTTTTTGAATAAGAAGAAGAAGAAGAAGACAGACACTTCTTTACTATTCACTTTTGTGTTCACTCGTACCTTTTTTCCTGCTAAGTATCTTAAACCACTGGTATGCTACACTGGAACACACAGCAGAGTACACAAACCCCTGGAGATGTTCACATGGTGTAATCTAATAAATTTTGCATGAAACTGACCCACCAACTGTGACAGCCTGTCTACATCATCTCTGGTACACTGGCCTTTTTAGTGAACTAGTCAACTACTACAGCAACCTGTAACCAAAGATCAGGCTCCACAGATAACATCATATTCTTTAAATTAAATCTTATTTTACCACTTAATGTAATCTTCCCTTGCTCCAAATGTCCCCAGGGCTCTCTGAAGTTCAAAATAAAAATAGCCAACAAAAAATTGAATTTATTAAAGTAAAACTCCAAAGAACTAAATTCTCAAAACCGTTCTGGAAAGAGATGGCTACTCAGTGTTATTTTTATATCTGTTTAAAGTAAAATGAATGTTTTCTAGATAGGAACAGTTTTCACTGGTCCAGTTTTCTGTGGGGTAAAAGGCACCATGTCAGTATTACAATTCTGTTCCTGTAGCTTTGCTCTAGCTACTTTCATACAGTGTAAGTTTAACTTTTATCTGGACCATGTACTGTTAGATCATATATAGAAAAATATGTTGGGCATTATACTGATGGAGCACTCTCTTTGTAAAGGCAAATCACAGATAATTATACAGACTGCTTAATATAATATAAGTGATGCTATGATTTTACAATAAACTAGTCCTATAATGTTTGGCAATAAATACAGTTCTAGTCATAGGCAGCAATACTAGAGACTGTTCAGAGAAGAGCAACCAACAGTATCTCTGGTCTAACAGGCATGACCTACTCTAACACACGGGTGTCGAACTCCAGTCCTGGAGGGCCGCAGTGGCTGCAGGTTTTCATTCTAACCATCTTCTTCATTAGTGAACAGTTTTTGCTGCTAATTAACTTCTTTTGCCTTAATTTTAATTAAGTTGACTCGGACCCCTTTGTTGTTTCTTTTTTCCTTAATTAGAAGCCAAATAATAGTGAGACACAAAAGAAGCCGCTACATGACCAGTCCACCTGTGCTCATCACACAATATCTGAAAATAAAGAAAAGTGAAGGTCTCAGTAAAGCTGATCTCTCAGTTCACCAAAATATTTTGATGGTGCTGTGGCAGAATGAGAGCAGCAACAAGCCATGGAATTAGATAACGAGTTTAATTAACAGCAAGAATCAGCTTCTCATTGGAGTGAAATTGGTTGAAGTTTGCAGCCCCAGTTTATCTGCTCATCTATTGGCTCATTTCATGTCTCATTTCTGTTTAGCTGTCATTTAATGAAGAAATTAATCAATTGAGAAAACTGAATCCTTAAAAACAGAGCTATTAAAATGAAGGGAGGAAGAAGTTATTTAGCAGTGAAAACTGGTCACTGATTAGGAAAAGGGTCAGAATGAAAACCAACAGCCACTGCGGCCCACCAGGCCCGGAGTTTGACACCCGTGCTCTAACAGCCTAAACAAATTAAATCTGTTTAGCGTTCAAAAGAGAACACAACGGGGGGAGTAATTTTGAAAAATTTCAAGAATATGCAAATAAAAGAAATTTGATGAATAAGATGAGACCATTTAGTCCATCAAGTTTCTTTGTTTGGCTATTAGCTAAGCTGTCCCAATATATTTAAAGGATGTTAATATTTCTGCTTCAATTACATGGCTTGGTAGTTTGTTCTACATTCCCACAACTCTTAGTTTAAAGACGTGTTTTCTGGCCTCAATCCTATATGCCCTTCTCTTTACTTTCCACTGATATCCTCAAGTACTAGAGTCACCATAAAGTTGAAAGAATTCTGCTGGATCTAATTTATCAATGCCTGTGAGAATTTTGAAAAACCTGGATTAGGTCCCCATACAGTTTTCCCTACTCAAGATTAACAGGTTCAATTCTTTGAGTCTTTCAGAATAGGACATGCCCTTATGTCCTGGGGTGCTCTTGCTCTCAAATGCACAGTTTCAAGTGCTGCTGTCTCTTTCTCATAGCATGATGGCTAGAACTGCACTAGATGTGGTCTCACTACTGCATTATATAAGCTGAGCAAGACATCCCTTAATTTATATTCATCAGTTGTTATGATTATAACCTAACATTTTATTTCCCTTTTTAATAGCTTCTGCACATCACTTAGATCAAATCAAATGAAACTTTATTTGTTGCATACAAATTATATATACAGTACAATATGCAGTGAAATCCTTAGTTGATCAGTTCCTAATGCTGTGCTTTGAGGCAAATTTAAATATATAAATGAAGATATTGTGTCAATATAAATCCCTAAATCCTTTTCACAGTTTACTTCAAGAAGGACAGTATTTCCCATCTTGTACTTATAATTGGCCTTCCTTTTGCCCACATGTAGAACTTTGTACTCTTCGAGATTAAACTGCATTTTCCAAGTGTTTGTCCAGTTCTGAAGCTTATTCAAGTTTTTCTGAATTGTGTTTGCTGCCTCCTCAGTATCTGTCATTGCTGAAATTATAGTATCATCTGTGAATTTCACAAACTTACTAAGTACACCAGAATCAATGTCATTTGTAAAAATTACAAAAAGTAACAGTCCCAGAGCAGACACCAAAGGGACTCCATTGAAGTCCTCACTCCATGTGGGGCATTCTACTCTTATCTGTACTCTTTGTCTCCTGCTGTTTAACCAACCTGAGACTCATTTTTGTAGGTTACCTCTGATACCTGCAGGTTGTAGATTCAGAATTAATCTTTGGGACTGAATCCAAGGCTTTTTGAAATTCTAAATAAATTGTCATATTCTTTGTTTTTGTTAACTATTGCAATTGCCTGTTTGAAAAAATCTAAAAGATTGGTTTTGCTAAGACCATCCTCTCATTAACCCTTGCTGACTGTTAATTAGTGTGCTGTTTTCGTACAGATATTTTTGTAATTTATTTCTTCTTATAATTTCCATAATTTTGCATGGCACAGAAGTAAGACTAATTGGTCCATAATTACCAGTTTCTATTTTGTTTCTATTGTCTATTTTATAGTCTCTTTTGAAGACTGGAGTCATATTTGCAACTTTCCAGTTCTCAGGTACTTCACCTCTCTGAAATGACTGCTAAAGTATGCTAAATAAGGGTTTATTAATAACATATTTAATTTGGTTTTAATACAATTGGTAATATCCCATGTCACAAAAATGGACAGGAGACATAAAAAGGTTTGGGGAAGCCACCCGTGTATTATGCCCTAGCTGCAAAAGGGTTAATTATCAAGGAGTTGTGTCACAGGTACCGGATTCATAAGTGACGTGATCACAGCCACCAGAACCATGTGGAATTTCCTGTGAATGGTCTGCAGAGGATTAAGAGAAAAAGTCAGTGCACCTCACCATCCCTTGGCCAGACATGGAATTGTCACTATTTTAGCCCTTTAGCTTCCTAAATTCACTTTTATCATCTTTTTAGTACGTTGGTACTATTGGGTATTAGTAGCATTGGGCAGAGTGGTAGTTCTGAGGCTAAAGATCTGCACTGGTGTCCAGAAGGTTACCAGTTTGAACCCCTGTTACTACCTAAGGGATCCTACTTTGTTGGGCCCTTAACTTGCAATTACTCCAGGGGTGCTGAGCAATGGCTGACCCTGTGCTCTGACCCCAAGGGGTATTCACAAACTAACAAATTCCTAATACAAGAAATTGTATAAGATGAAATAAAGAACAAAAAAGAAATTGCTTGCTGTTTGTTTTGGCTTCTTCAGTAGCAATTTTTTTCAGTTTCTCTTTAGACTTTTTGGATCTCTTGCTGTAGTCTCTGGTATTCCTCTGTGTCAGAATTATTTTGTTTTTTCTTAATTTTCTTGTACATTGACATTTTCAGTTTTACTCTTAGAGTAAGGTCCTTATTTGTCCATTTCAGAATTTTTTTTTTTGTCTTTTTGCTTTATTAGTTTTCGGAATATACTTATTTTGATAACGATCAAAAGGTCTCTGAAGTGAGGCCATCTATCACTTATAGCTGAGCACTTTTTACTTTCCTGTTCTGTGTTTCCAGAAACTTTTTAATTCCTGTGAAGTCTTCTTTCCGCACATTATAAGGCTTTGTTTTGGTTAACATTTTACTATGTTGTGGTTAATGCTGCTGAAAGTATCAATAACTTCTGTGTTTATTATTCTAACTTTATTGTTAGAAGACATGAGCTCCACACTGGTGTTACCACATGATGTGATTGCAGCAGCCTGGGTGAGAAAATAGTCAATTTTCATCAGCACCTTTTCAGTTTTCTCTTTTGTATTTCCGATTGGAGCTTCCCAATCAATGTTTGGAAATTTAAAATCACCTATGATCACTACATCATCTTTTTTACACATGTCTTATTTGATTAAATAATATAAATATAAATAATATTGCCTGAAATATCAGAATCTGGTTACCTATATTAACTCTAACAGCCAAGTCTCTGGCTTTCTTCCTTACTAGCTTAACCTGCAGTGATGCCAACATTTTCCCTTCTTACATCTTGAATTCACTGGCCTGAATATTATTTTTCACATATAGTGCCAGACCTCCTGCTTTCCTTCCTTGTTTACCTCTCCAGAAGCAGGTATAGACACTAATATTTTATTAGGCAAGGTTGATCAAGCAGAAATCTTTGAAGAAATTATGAGAAATCAAATTAAATAAAAAGTCTAGGATGCAAATCTTTAGACAAAGAGTCATGGGAATCGGGAACAAACTAAGCTATGTAACTCCAGCAAACACCCTGAAAGTTATCTGAACAACATACTGGAGCAACTTAGCTATTACAACCCCAAATCAGAAAATGTTGGGACAGTATGGGAAATGCAAAATGAAAAACACAAAAAACAGTGATTCTTTAATTTACTTTGACTTTTATTTCATTGCAGACGGCATGAACCCAAGATATTTCATGTTTTTTCTGGTCAACTTAATTTAATTTGTTAATATATATCCCTTCCTGCATTTCAGACCTGCAACACATTCCAAAATGTTGGGAAGGGGGCAAATTAAGGCCAGTAATGAGGTAAAATAATTAAATAATGATGTGATTTCAAACAGGTGATGTTAACAGGTGATTGTAATCATGATTTGGTAGAAAAGCGGTATCCAAGAAAGAAAGAGTCTTTGAGGAGCAAAGATGGACAGAGGGTCCCCAGTTTGTCAACAAATTTGCAAGAAAATTATTGAAATATTTAAAAGCAATGATCCTCAAAGAAAGATTGGAAGGGATTTGCATATTTCTTCCTCTACGGTGCCTAATATCATTAAATGATTCAAGGAATCTGGAGGAATTTCAGTGCATAAAGGGTAAGGGTGCAAGCCTAAGGTGAACACCTGTGATCTCCGATACCTCAGACGGCGCTGCATTAAGAACAACACTCATCAACAGCTGATATAACCTCATGGGCAAGGCATTACTTTGGCAAACCTTTGTCAAGCATTACAATATGGAGTTACATTCACAAATGCCACTTAAAACTTTACTCTGCTAAAAAGAAGCCTTATGTTAACCATGTGCTGCAGTGACGTCAACTTTTCTGGGCTTGGTGGCATCTGGGATGGACCGTTACAAATTGGGAACGTGTATTGTGGTCAGATAAATCAGTGTTCCAGATATTTTTTGAAGAAATGAACACTGCGCTTTGGTCCAAAGATGAAAAGGCACATCCAGACTGTTATCAGCAAAAAGACCAAAAGCCAGGGTCTGTTATGGCATGGGGTTGCCATAAAGGTAATTTATACTTCTGTGATGGCAGCATAAATGCAGAAAAATACATTGAGATTTTAGAGCAACATAGCAACATATGCTGCCTTCAAGACGACATCTTTTCCTTGTATGTCCATGCATTTTTCAGCCATAAAATGGCAAATCACATGCACAGATTACAAAGGCATGGGGTGGAAGAAGAGGATACAGGTTCTGGACTGGCCTGCCTGCAGTCCTGACCAGTCCCCAAAAAAGAATTTGTGCAGAATTTTGTTATGAAAAGTGCAATAATGACCCACACCTTAAGACATGTTTGCAGGAAGAATGGGACAAAATAACACCTGAAATGCTTCATCGCTCAATGCCAAAACATCTTTTAAGTGTTGTGAGAAGGAATGGCGACATTACAAAATCGTGAATGCTTTACCGTTACAAATTTTTTTGGAATGTGTTGCAGGCCTGAAATGCAGAGATGGATGTTTATTAACAAATGAAATGACGTTGACAAGACAAAACATGAAATACAGTATTTTGGGTTCATACTGTCTGCAATGAAGTCAAAGTAAACTTAAGACTCACTGTGTTTTTCCATACCGTCCAAACTTTTTCTGATTTGAGGTTGTAGCTTACAAAACAAATTTGACAGAATTGAGAGTGCTCCTCTCTTTTTGTGCTTCTCGTAGGTTTAGCTGCAACAAAGTACAAGATACTTATTAAGCTACTTGAATTCTCTGGACACGCCCAGAGAATTGTTAACTAAATGCTTTACCAAGAGTAACATCTCTTCTGAAATATTGTATGTAGTGCTAATGATTTTTAATGGCACAAAAAAAAAATCAGAGAAGAGCAATTAGACTGATTTCTTGGTACTCAAATGTGGCACTTGGTTACATGGCCCACCTGCCAAGTTGTTGTGCCTGCCTATGGTAAAGTCATCCCTGATGGAGGATCGCTGGAATCATGGGAAAGAGAGGTCCTTTCATCGGATTGGCTGGCCCAGCGCTGTTTCAGCTGTAGAATGGCCAAATGGGGGAGGCAGCTTAATGGATGAGGTCTCCAGGACTCTAAACAAATCCAAATCATATTATGTGATGTCATCCACTGTTAAATTCTGCTATGTACTTCTAAAATTTTTATTTTGATACTGTATTGAGGATTTGTTCTGTTCTGTGTATTGTATTGTATTGTATTGTATTGACCCCCTTCTTTTTGTCACCCACTGGACGCCCATCCTACCTGGAAAAGGGTCTCTCTTTGAACTGTCTTTCCCAAGGTTTCTTCCATTTTTTTTACCTACTGGGTTTTTTTTTTTGGGAGTTTTTCCTTGTCTTCATAGAGAGTCATGGCTGGGGGGCTGTAAAGAGGCAGGGCCTGTTAAAGCCCATTGCGGCACTCCTTGTGTGATTTTGGGCTATACAAAAATAAATTGTATTGTATTGTACTGACTCTAGGTCTACAACATGTGAATCTTTTCAGTTTAAACCAACAGTGGATAAGAGGAGACAGTAGAAGTGTTCAAAATTATTAACAGAAATAGTACAGTAGATTGCAGCTGTGACATTAAAATGTGTTATTCAACAAGATTACTTAAACAGAGGTGGCAGATGATTAAGGCTGAACTTCCACAAATGATAAAAAGTTTTCATCACACCAAAAACCTTACATAAGAGGAATAAACTACCAAGCAGTTTGGTGGATAGTAGAGCATTTGGGACTTCAGACTGGGTATTTTGAAAATATTTTGGTGAATAGCAATTGATGAACTATGTTGAACTAAATAGTCGGTTCTTGTCAAAACTATTCCTATGCTTCATTTCTATCAGTAATAATTGTGCCGAGTTGCTTCCAGGCTGAACTTTTCAAATTTCCAGCTTTAACTCTGGATGTATTTACTTTTTTAGCAGCAGAAAATAATCTATTTTAACAAGATGGTTGTGTAGAATGATTAAAAAACACAACACATTAAAACATTGAAAAATGTGGTATGGTATTTTAATGAAAAATGTGGTATGGTATTTTAAGTAAATGGCAGAGAAATGTCATTATTCATTGTCTTCAGTTTTTTCACTACTGTAGAGCTGAGGCATAAAATAACATTCTCAACCCCACTTAATCCAGTTAACAGTTTTTTGGGGCAAAGCTCTATCCTGGGAGCATTGGACACAAAGCATCCCTGATCAGTGTGTCAATCCATCACAAGAAACACTCACAAAGAGGAAGATTTATAATCCCCAGTCTGCCTAACCTACATATCTTTGAGATATTGAATTGTCCTGGGAGTAAAATTACTAATATGCCGTATGAGACTGCTGCTTCAGTATGTTCTTTAAAGGCATCCATATTTCTTCATATAAAAGGCTTTAGCCTAGTGTACAATGCTCATATTGGCAGAAAATTGTATATGTGCTGTTTATGTTTACAAAAGATTTTCAAATAATTCATCCAGATACCATATCACTTTACAACACTTTGGATAAGCAATCCTGATCTGAATGGGGCTGATGAAGCAACATCTCCGACTGAGAACAGATTGAACTGAACTACAGCTGTCATCTCAATGAACTGTATGGATAGCCACTTACAATTACAAGTATCCACTCGACTAAATAAACACAATTTGTAACCAATCACATTTCTTTGTAAACAACTCTGTCCTTTCTTTATGCACAGAGGAGCATGAGGTTTTTAGCTTATGAATTCCATGACAATTTTGAAAATCACCAAGAACAATCTATTGTATATTATACCTCAATTGGTAAAAACTGGCTGCGAAGAGCTTTGCTAAGTTTTTATGTTGTAACTGACATAACAACTCATGGCCACAAGAGGGCTCAAATCCCCACGCTTAAAAAAATAATAACGTCGAGACGCGTAACCGATTAAGCGGGTTTACTAAAACGAGCGGAAAAATGTCTACTCACAGTGAAACAAGTAGAGCACAGAGACCTAATTAACAATACACTTGTCAGGCTACATGGACAGTAAGGGCGACACGCCTGGTTACATTGTAGTTGAGATGAGGGTTGTGGGGTGGTTATCGGACTTACAATAAATGATGACGACTGTTTAGTAAACTAAATTATATAAACGTAAAGTTGCCATCATTTGTGTAACAGGTCACATCTTTCCTGTGTAGCGTAATGCTCGGCAGAGCCAGACGCGGGATGTCTATAAATCAATGGCAGCGTTTAGGCAACACCCCAGTCGAAAACGCTGAGAAACCTCTCCATGCTTGATGAATTCGTCTAGCTGATATTCTTAAATTTTGATCTGAGCTTCTTACTTGTGGTGATCAATTTTCTGACCTTGTCCTGTAATATCTGTTCCCAAATAGTCTCCAGACTGGTATTACTACATTATGTTGACCTTTTTAGAAAACTCGTTTAAGATAAAAGCGTCTGTTAGACAAATATTTATAAAATGTGAACACCCAAAATATTCGTTATAAAATAGAATGTGAATATCAATGTTAATGACGAGAGGAGGAGGGGATTCTCACTTTTACCAGGGCTGGTACGCCTATATGAGTGATGAATTAGTCGCAGCCAATGCGAGTGTTAATGCGGAGTACCTGCAAGTGAAGAGAGAGATAAACGAGAAAAAAACAAAAAAACTCACCTTTTTGGTTAGTCGTGGAAAGGAAAGTCAGCTCAGAATCGTTTGTATGCCCACCTCGCGCTCCAGTAAACACTCATTTACCAGCAACCCAGTAGAAAATACTGGAAGAGATGTCCTTGTCGTTTTCCCTCGTGTGTGACAATCCAAAATACATTCAAGAAAGCAGCATTTGGTTTGTGGAAGTCACAATTATCCAGTCCCTTAGGCATTCCAAATGTAGACAAACTTGTATGCGACGTTTGAGCTACCGTGTCATAAAAGACTGTCTTCCTTCCAGCTATACCGTATGTATACAAAATACTAATTTCTTCATAAGTGATTTGCTTCACTGCATTTATCTTCCATCAATAGGCATTCCTGAGCTGATACCGCCAAGCTGTAGCAACAATACAGGTGGTATTTCTCGATTCCATCTTACAAATTTCAATAAATAATGAAGATACTTTCACGAAATGATAGGGCAAAGATCTTTACATTTAAATTTCAGAAAGACTGTGCAATACAGCCATCCATGAAAAAAACTTTGTTACTGAGTTTGTGCAAACCATCTTTAATTAATCTATAACTGTACACTCTTAAAATAATGGTTCTTTAATAGCATTTCATGGTTCTTTACTGGTTTGTGCGGTTCCCTGAAGAACCATTGATTGACAAAGCACCGTTTCATTCTGGGTAGGGTTCTTTGCATATGAAGTTGGTTCTTTGAAAAACTTCCTAATAAAAATGGAACTCTTTAATGAAAACCTGCTAGCCTGCACGTATGTATCAACAGTCATCTTAAAATCACGAGCCATTTGGTAGTTCGCAAAACTGTCTACTATACGGAGTCTATTAAGGATCTAAATTAATAAAGATTCTTTCTGGAACATTCATATATGAATTCATATATGAGAGGACAGTTAGGAAACTAAACAAATAGCAAAGCTCTGAAGAACCACTGTGGCACCTTGATTTTTAATAGTGTACATCGTGATATTTATTATTGTAAAATGCATTTAACATATATACAGAACACAATTAAAATTGTGTCATCAAGTACTCGTCTGACTGAACTATTTTTGTGTGTATTCTTGGATTTAAAATCACATAATTTATACAATGAAAAATCCATTATGGCATCTCATACTGTATTGGAAGTGAAAGGCTGATCTTTCTCAGATGAAAATTCCTAACCCACCTACCATAAATATATTAGAAAATTATATAGTGTTTTATTGAGGTGAACGACTAAACCCTTTTTTGTTGTCTTATTTTACTTGTATGTTTAGAATCACAGCAGTTTGAATTAAGTAGGGGATAGAGGCTATGTTTTAGTTTATTTGACTGATTGATTAAGGTATACATGTATTTATTTGACAAAATTTCAGTATTTGTTTGTACCATCGTATTTATGATTGAAATATGTTTGTAACAAAGAAAGAAAGAAAGAAAGAAAGAAAGAAAGAAAGAAAGAAAGAAAGAAAGAAAGAAAGGCCATATCCTCGCATTGAATAAGTATTGACTCGACTTAACCGAAACACCAGCTCAGCATTCACAAACTCTCACTCTTTTTATATATGCAATTTCAATGATTAATATAACACTGAACATTTTGTTATGTACAGTTGAAATTAAATACATTTAAACTTAATTACCGATGGTTCAAAACTAACGTTGGTAATTTTACATCAAATATTATTTAAAAATATTGTGTAAATGTCACCTATGCCAATTCCGTTAAATACTAAATCTTCCAAAGATGTTGTATCAAAAAGGGTCTGTTATTATTATTATTATTATTATTATTATTATTATTATTATTATTTATTCTTCATCTGGCCAGTAGCCTGTCAGATGCCGTACAGACACACAGTCCGAGACAATTTAGTGTTGTCAATTAACCCAAAATTTGCGTCTTTCCAGAGTTTAACTAATTTAATTTTTTTTTAGACATTCTTCAAACATTATTTAACGGAGTAAACTCCAATGAGTATTGTTACTACACTGATCTCGACGCCTCATGTTAATCAAAAATATTGCTATACTGAAATTCCTATAATAATTTTAAATGGCTGCGTTTCCCGAAAGCATTTTTAAGAACAAACTCCATTTTAAGATCAGTTTTTAATTTAAATGTGTTACTCAGAACCCATTATAATTAAATTAGCACGTTAAATCCTTCGTTACACTCCTAAAAATAAGGTGCCAGAGTGATTCTTCAGAGCGATGCCACAGGAGAATTACTTTTGGTTCCCAAAAAAGAAAACATTCGTGAAGGTTTCAGAAATAACTTTTATTTATGTAGATCTGGAACAGGCTCCATACAGTTAATAACCACAAATTGATGGTAACAGCTTTGTGAAATATCAATCTGTCTCGCTGCATACATTCAGTAATACAGGCCAAGTCCAGGTTTTCTTAATTTGACAGTGTCCTCCAGCCCACCATACATTAACGATTTTTTTCCTACGTATTATGAAGTTTTTCAAAGCACGAAGGACCAATTTCATATGCAGATAGACTGTCTCAGAATGAAATGATGTTTGTTCAAGCTACGAGGAACAACGCAACATAACAAAAAACCATATAGTACAATTAAAGAACCGTTATTTTTTAAACGTGTGCGTACCCCTCGACGCGCTCATGAATCGCTAAGTGCCTCCTAAACTGGCTACTTCTTATGCCAGGAAGAATATATTAAACTTACATTATGGCAGCGCTTTGAACATTTACAACAATAATATTTATACTTAAAAATATATTATTTTGATGGTGAGTTGTATTAAAGTATTTATAGTATACTCTTTATGTATAGTGCACATTTATACGTTCATGATATTTTCATGTTCTTTAAAGGTTTTGAAGACACTATGCGGATACATTTTCTGTGTTGTTGTTGGTTATGTAGAGAAACTGGAAGACAGATAAGGGAAGTGGCAGGACCTGGGTGTTCGTACGTTTGGATTGACCGAGTACGGCTGCGATAAAGAAAGATGACCCAGAACCTCAGATGAACTCTGGTTTTGTGTCTCCGGGCACCATGTACCTCACGACATCAGCACTTAACATTATTTAAATAAACCGAGGGGATGTAATCAATACCCACTTATACGTTCGGCCTCTTGGATTCTTGTTACATCTGCCATTAAGGTTTTCTACATTGAAGATATAAATGACTTTGCACGGACCTTTTTTTTTACGAATTCTGTGAAAAAATAGTCTGCAAGCACCCACAATACTTTCATCTGAGCCAATGTGTGTGTTAAAAGACAAGAAATAAAAAGTTTATTAGTGGACTAGTACTTGGTGAAAACAGACATCGCCTTCGTGTAAACTTATTGACACCTGTAATCGAAGAATAATATAGCAATACAACAGTATAGTTGCCACGAAGAGCTGATGTATGTGGAGAATGCACTTCCGCTGTCTTTATAAGCAGTACTGTGAATTATTTTTTATTTTGTATTGCATTAAACTCGAGTTATTCATCCTATATAATGCATCGTACCACCTCCGAATGAGTGTAGGAAACTTTTATTGTATGGTTGAATTTATTTGTTTCATTTAATGATTGCGGGGGATAATACATAATTTACAAACTGCAATGTGTCTGAAAGACAGTAACGTGAGGTTGTGATGCGTAGACATATTCTCTTCATTGTATCATCCCAGTTTAGTTTTTCTCCCTGTTGGAAAAGCTGTTGTGTGACTTTGTAAACAACTACATTGTGCCTTCACCTAAAAGAATTACAGATTCTTCTTTAAAAAGTGTGCTTTTTATAGCAAATGTCCATCATGAATTTTGTGTCCTTCTTAGAAGCAATACGTGTGCTTATTCATATTCACATTGTGGTATTTGGTATTTCACTTATAACGCCATGTTTGCTTGTTATTTGACACAGGTTTATTTCCTTCCACCAATGGACCAATGAAATAATATATAATGATTTAGTCGATCGATTGGTTTTCAGTCGGGGTTAACAATATCACTTCATACTCACCACAAGTGGCAGCTTAAGAAGCGTTTTCAAGAGCAATAAAAGTAGGCATGTGCATCAAGTTACTAGTTTATAGCTAAGATTTTTAGTTTTTGAGAAAAGCTGCCTGATTCTGGCAACCTAAATATTAACACAATTATTTTTTTCTTCCGATATCAAGCCTACAGTCGCGTCTCACCGCTACACTATTTAATTCTTGCTCGTATTTTGGCATTTTTTGTCTTGGTCCCCTGGTTTTCTTCCACATCCAGAAAACTTATTTTAGGTTCGCCTTCGAATCAACATAAGTAATGACACTGTTTAGAAAACCTAGATTTGTGTGTGTGTCAGGTTGCGTCTTTTTAAATTATAAGTAAACATCACCGCTTGGTTGATTTCAACAGCTGAATGGGCTCTTACACATTATATTTGAAAAATTTTTGGATTCATCTGAAGCAGAATGTCATTTATTTTTACTGATCCTATGTTATCAGTGATCAAAAAAATCTTTAGCAATAAATATGAAGGTGTGTCAACGCCATTATTAATGTACATTATAAAACGTACCTGTTTTCCGGTGGCTGCGTGGGTTTCCACCGGGTGCGTTACCTCCCCAAGTCCAAAGACATTATAAAATGTTATAAAAAATGGTCCCAGTATACATGGGTTTGTGTGTGTGTGTTTGTGTGTGTGTGTGTGTGTGTTCATCTTGCGAAGGACTGGCACCCTGATCAGGGGTTGTTCCTGCCTTGCCCTCTTATGCTTGCTGGGTTAGGCTCTGGCCTCCATTCCGAAACCCTGCTCAGGATTAAGAGGGATAGCAAAAGATATGAAATGACAAATTAAACCTTCCTATAAAGTTTTCGTTTAGGAAAGCGACGGACTGAAGAACAGCGGTCTAAATTAGACTTTGACTGGACTATTTGTAAGATATGTCAATACAGATGTTAAATTAATTTGGTATTTTCATACACGGCTGTGATTTTTAAAATTATTAATTTGAAGATATTATTTCTAGGGAACGCATTGTCGAAGTTATTTAGTTAAATAGGCCTTTAGGGTTCTATCAAGATCTGAGATATCATTCTGGAGATTATTTATCATTACAGTAGGGCTAACATTTCTGTAGTCTTCTGCGTCTTTTAATGGAAACCATATTTTGCAAAATAAATGCATTCCAACATAAAGTAGTTTCTGGCTGCATATAGATATTATTATTCTTAGTTTCATGATACCAACCAAAACATGAAGTAAAGTAAGTTTCATAGTGTATGTCTTGTCAATTATAGAATGACTTACAAGAAAAGACAGACTTCTATGTTTTTGTGTATTTGGTAGGTGTATCATTTTGAAAAAGGCAGCTTCTCTAATAGTTGGTGGGAAAGTAAAAACACACACACACACACACACACAGAATCATCGTCAAATATTAGTTTGTAGCATGTCATATGTGGGGGTGAGAAGATTACCTTCACTTATACCCACTTGTTACCCACATTAAGATGGCTTCCGATTTTTTTTTTTTTTTACTTATGTCTATTATGTGGGAACCAAATCTAATGTTTTTCATTAATTTACTGAAAAATGGTCCAGGGAGATACACATACACCATATTTACATTTTCCTTTAACAGTTAAAAATACAGACATCTCACCAATGGTGACAGTGAAAAATAAAAAAAAAATACAAATTCAATAATATGGCCATTATTAAATAGGATATGAGTTATGGTGCAGTATGAAATAAATATATTTTTAAACTGTCTTGAATTCTATGTGTTTTGGGCACTCAGCCTTTGGTATGGTCTACAAAAACTGCCAATCATAACATTTAAAAGTATAGATTAGGGTTGTATATATAAAAAATATAAACTAATCCAATGTAATCTAAGATCAGTTATGAAGTATTGTCTTCCTCTAGTCATGCAAATTCACCTGAAAAAGTCTTTCTCAACCCCAAATTTACAGTCATTACAGAATAAACATTAATAATGACCAAAACTGTGAAATCAGAAATGTGTTACTATTGATTGCTGGAACAGAAGTGAATATTATAACCAATTACAATGTATGACCACTGTCTAAGTCATGTGATATACAGTAATTCAGCGTCCCAAATGAAGGTTGCCTCAGTAATGCCTTACTTTTATTTCTTTTGAACAATGCAAAGCTTTGAAGCATGTACATATTGTTTTATTTTGTTGGTAGGATTTATTCTAATAAGATAATTTACCATAAAAACTTGGTCAAACGACCCATACATGGAAATTAACTTTATTATTTTCAACTTAACATGCTATTAATACTATTTTCAAGTCAGTATTGATGCAGCTCTATCTGTAATTGGGACTAACTGCTGGAGAGATGAGATTTGTGCTGAAGCCATGCTGGGGACAATATATAATAACTGATGATATGACCTGAAGCAAAATAAAATAAGGGTCATCTACACTTTGCCAATAAAAAGAAAAATATTTACTTACTGTTGCATACTGCAATGCTGATGATGAGAAGAATTAGAAGAACAATGCACCCGACGGCCAGAGGGGCAAAAATGGCTATGCTACACTTCAACCCAGGCTTCACAGCATTGGCATCAAGAGCTGAAATGTTTGCATAAATCAAGAAATTGAAAAGAAAAAAAAAACAAAGTCAAAATAAATAAGCAAGTAAACAAGCAAATAATTAATTAAACTCTTGAATGAATATGAATCCATTTTAATTTAACTAGATATATCATTTTAACTACCAGAACCTACTTATTCAATTTGTTTTTAATAACATTTTTGGTCCTCTCAAAGTATATTTTTCTAGATTAATTATTTTGTTTTCAGGAAGGTAGAGCTTGATTGACCTTCAAGTTTAAAAAAAATGTTTATTTTAATTCTTTCTATTTCAGATCCATCCATCGAGGCATACATACATTTTTAAATCTGCCAATCCAATTCAGAGTAGCAGGGTGTCAGAGCTCACGCCAACAGGGACCAACCCTGAACAAGGTGTCCACCGACTGCAGACCACATGCACATATACACCACAATCACTGGTGCAGGGCCAACAGTTAACACAGATGAATAATGAGGAAAATACCAGTCAAAATTTGTGCATAATAGACTGAATACATGAATCTTTACTAACATATTAAAAAAAAACTGCACAATTTTGAATCTGCAGATTGAAAGAAAAACATCAGCCCACTTAAGGTGTAATCTGTAAATCAGATTAACTGAACAATTATTTTTCAATTGAATAAATCCTCCTCAGGTGTCTACTCAGGAAATCTCCTGCTGGTAGAGAAGAAACAATACGAGCAACTGCATTCATGTTGGCCATAGATTAGCATAGTTTTGCTAATGATACCCTGCATGGGCATCTTTTATACTAATACAGTTGATCAGTTTTTTTGTTGAATTTCTAAGTCAACTGAAAATATGTGATTCTTTACTGATGAATTATAAATTCTGCCATAATATTTCTTTCAGCCTTAGAGTCAGTGCCCCCAAAGTTTCAACATTGTAATCTCATATGAAGCAAATACTTAATTCTTTCATTTAAAAAAAATCTCAGAATATAATGTATAACCTCAGAATTACAAATGTGGATTTATTTAAAAATGCTTAAATTACAGTACATTAACATTAGGAAATTGTCTTTTCAGCTGTCTATCTACATGGCATATTGACTGATCACAACATTTAAAATGCAGCTGATGGTGTCCTGAGTGAGGGCTGAGTCCACCTGGCAATAGCTACGTGAGTTGGGAACAAAGCACAACTGTTCTTCTAAAGAATAAAGGCTGACTATACAAGTAATCAGGATGGCAAGTAAAAGCTCATCTTAAGTCTTCTTTACCAAGTTAGAAGCAGTGAACAATATGTGAATCATCCTTTTACAGTTTATTTGAATTACTACTTTAGATATATAATATTTGTGATTGTTTGTAGTGTACACTTCCTATAGTTCTTTAACAGGCTGAAGCATGCAGTTGTTTAACCTTTCTTTCCTCCATTTCTTATCAAACCTTTACAAGACTACAGAGGAGAGCGATCTTTATGCTATAATTTAGCCACTGCTTTTTGTTTGATAGTAGTACAGTGCTATAGAGGGTTTTCAGAAGAATTCAGGTTTTCCACTTAGGCCAAAATTGTTCACTTTTATCATATTTCACTACAACGTGGTTTTCTTACTCGCAGTATAATTTAAATGCTGTGTTGAATCTGGAAGACGAATTTGAGGGTCCTTGCTATACAAGGTCATCAATATTTTATTCTGTATTTATACTGCATATTAGAAGTGTGTTAGTGCAGTGTTAGCATTGCTGCCTCACACTTCTAAAATTGTTGTTCAAATTCTGCTCCTTCAACTATGTATAGGAATTCAATGATTTTTATCCAGAATGATGTTAATTTGGTGCACACCCAAAACAAGTGGCCACCTGTTGAATCTTACCCTGGATACATTTTGGATAATTTAAAATAAGATAAATGTGCTCAATAAAATTTTTTAAGTTGGATGATTGAATGCTTTGTGTATATGGAGCTGGAATGTATTCTACGTACAGCTGCCTTCCAAACCTTTACAGAGGTGTTAAGTTAGAGATCCTTTTCCCAACGTACCTTAGGATCTTTGTACTTTACATTTTTATCAAGTTTTAATTTTATTTTTCATAAGTGTGCACTCTAGAACTGACTCTACTGGTGCTGGCTCTTTTATCTTCAAGTTAGAGAAAGTCGCTTCATTTGTTTAAATGTGCAGGATGTGAAAGGAAGGACTGCCACATAAGTTTTTTTGTAAAACTATGCATTTTTTAAATTAATGTACTGATGCAAATTTTAATTTCTCTGGTAATGCTGAGCATACATACATTATATGAACTTTCACTATTGATCACCTCCAGTATTCAGTTAATTTGCTTTTACTCTAATGGTGCTTAGTCTAAAACAGCGCTATATAGAAAATTGCAACAATTCTTTGGAAATTATTTTATATATATATATATATTTTTTACTTTAGCTAATGTAAAAAGCAGCTGGATTAAAATAATACGAACAGAATTTGTAAAATGTTGTCAGCTACATAACTATGGAACCTTTCTGTGGTTACAGCATAAGGAACATTTATAACTTGTGTTATGTAATAGTTTTTGATTTATTTGTAAACAAACTTATTTGTAAAGTCTCTGGTGGCTAATCAACTATAATATATAATAATATATTATATCTACTTCCTAGCACATCACATTATTCTGAATGCTGTTCATGTCGTTGTTTATTATCTTTTTTATATATAACTCAGTGATGTGCGGTGAGGTTCATGGTTGGTGAGGCATGGACTCCTTCAGAGTCAGATTTACAAATATATCAACCCAAAAGAGTAGCTTATTCACTATTCAATTGGCATCCTGCACATCGACTACAAAAGGATAACAAGAAAAACAAAAAATATTTTAAATATTGGATTGTTTTTTTCTTAGCCTGATCCCATTTATTATAAAATTGAAAACTGTGTATGGTCTTACCTTTATTTGTAAATGAAGTCCAAGCGCCTACCCTTCTCCACGAAAATCTCAGTCACTTTCTTGTAAAAGTCCTCCTTGTTTTCCTTTAGTTTTAATAATTTTAATCTTTCAGTTTGCAGTCAGTTGGAACAAAAAATAAAAATAAATGGACTGCATTGAACGTGACTTTCTGATATCGCTAACTTATTGGTGCCTCTGCGTAGAAGAACAGCAGTAACGAGCACCTGTTGGGCTCACATGTGCCCCCTTACGGGCGGCACGGTACTGTCTGCCTCACCTTGTGCGTCTTCACTGCAGTTTCATGTCCGATCAGCAAGACTAAATAACAGTCATATGAAAAAGTTTGGGAACCCCTCTCAGCCTGCACAATAATTGACTCTACTTTATTTTAAAAAAAAAGATAACAGTGGTATGTCTTTCATTTCCTAGGAACATCGGAGTACTGGGGTGTTTTCCGAAGAAAGATTTTTAGTGAAGCAGTATTTAGTTGTATGAAATTAAATCAAATGTGAAAAACTGGCTGTGCAAAAATTTGAGTACCCTGGTAATTTTGCTGAGTTGAATGCATGTAACTGCTCAATACGGATTACTTGCAACACCAAATTGGTTGGATTAGCTTGTTAAGCCTTGAACTTCATAGACAGGTGTGTCCAGTCATGAGAAAAGGTATTTAAGGTGGCCAATTTTAAGTTGTACTTCCCTTTGACTCTCCTCTGATGAGTGACAGCATGGGATCTTCAAAGCAACTCTCAAAAGATCTGAAAACAAAGATTGTTCAGTATCATGGTTTAGGGGAAGGCTACAGAAAGCTAGTTTCAACTGTAAGGAATGTAATCAGGAAATGGAAGGCCACAGGCACAGTTGCTGTTAAACCCAGGTCTGGCAGGCCAAGAAAAATATAGGAGCGGCATATGCGCAGGATTGTGAGAATGGTTACAGACAACACACAGATCACTGTATGTCACACACATTCATTAAAGCCAGACTGTGGAAAGTCAGGGTGTATAATAATCGTTTCTGCAGACATTCGTGACATACAAAGAGACAGTAACAGGCATTCACCAGTTGCATGCATCAAGCCAGTGTGTGAGGGATAGAGTAGTCTCAGGTGAGACTCGTTTCATCTTGTCACTGCCACACCTCATGTTTCTTCAGGAAATGAGCCAATTCAGAGATTTTGACTATACAAATTATCAATATTATTGGGGTCATACAGAAAACAGATTTATAGCATAGACCAGTGGACACATTTATTTTATTTTATCATTATAAGTATTCTGCGGTGGGCTGGCGCCCTGCCTAGGGTTTGTTCCTGCCTTGCGCCCTGTGTTGGCTGGGATTGGCTCCAGCTCTGCCTCACCAGCCTCCCCTGACCACACATCCCTGACATAACTATGTAAAATAGGCCTTGCTGTGGAGTAGCAGCCCATTAAGTTTCAGTGCCTGCTTTATGCCTGATGCAGCCAGGATCAGCACAGGACCTCAGACGTCTTAACCGATGTAAGTAGATTTAAGAATTCTATGTTATGTTAGCTTTGAAGAAATACTGAAAGTTGTTTAACCACCTTCACTAGATCCACCTGATCTGAAGTGGTAGCTGGTGTATGTGATCCTTTCAGATTTTAAAGCACCTCACCTACTGCTTAAAATGAGTACCATGACCGTGTCTTTAATTTTTGTGGTCAGCCAAATAAGTAAATGTAATTTATGTCATTTTTTTCAATCCCCATGCTAAAGATGTGTATTTTAGGATAATTGTAATGAGCAATTGTGTGTGTAAGTGTACATTACATTGGACTGGTGATCAGCCCATGCCTGGGTACCGCTTTGGTGGGAAAGTCTCTGAGAATGAGAATGGGTTATTGAGTGAATGGATAAAAAGTTATTTAGCTCCTGTGTTTGTTATGTAACATTACAATAGAGTATGAGAGCTGTCCCTTCTTATATGCAGATGATCAGAGGACCAATGTGCGGGGACACATTGGGTGTTTGCAGATCTCCACGATTCAGTAGCTTTGCTGGACAGCCGGATTGCACATTTTTGTTGCTTGGTTAACTTGACTTGTCAGATAACTCCTCCAATCACCCTAATCTTAACCATAGCATAACCAGGCATATTGCGTAACATCTTTGAAGTATAATGTAAACTAGCAACATGCTCAATGGAGCAGAACTCTGGAGGTTCTATTAGGGTTATTACTGTTTCATGAATCGTCAAATTAACATTGTCGACAGTCAGCTGTTGTGATGATTTTTCATTAATGAGAAGAGAGTCAACCAGTCAGGAGCACAGAAAAAAGAAATCCACAAAATTAGTTGTATTTTGAAATCTAATTTTTTCTAACTTCCATTAAGCTAGCTAATGTAACATCAATTGCCACTACATTAAAGCTAGCAGTTTACTGGAGTAACAGTAGAGTAGCATTATGCTAATAGTTCTGATATTGAGTGTTTAATCTGATGTTGCCAAACCTCTACACATTGTTAAAGGCACCTATGTTAGTTGACATAATAAAGGAAACAAATCTATTGGTATATTTGGTATATCATTGTCATTAAATATCATTGAAGTCCAAATCTATGGGTTGGCCTCCGGATTGCAGCAACTCTTTCAGTGTCCAGCTTTTCAAAACTTAAACTCATCAAGACATACTAAATGGCACAACAACATATAAGCAGCTTGGTTATCATCAGCATCAACTCATACCTCTCACAGAAGCTATCGTGTGATGACCTCAAAGATGACTTTGCCTTCAGAAAATGTAGGCATGTGCAGTTGTGACATGCAATAAAAAAACTGAAAATACACCTAAATATTCACTTCCAAGATTTGATTTTTTTAAAATATATTTTTATTTGATATTAAAAGTTATAGTTAAGTTTGTTCTGTGTGCTTGTTTGTTTATTTAGTATTTATTCATATACAGTATGTATAGTTTAAATTAAACTGTTATAAGAAATACTAATGTAGTGGATCCAAGGAAGGGCAGGGTAGGGGTGGGGGTGTAGGCAACAAGAAAAGTCTGCTTAGGGCCCCATTTTGGCTAGGGGTGGCATTGAACAAAAGTCTAAGTGAATATATTTCAAAGAGATGAATTACAAAACTTAAATTTGTAAAATAAATGTATATATTTACAAATAATGTTTACATAGTAATAAAGCACTAAAGGAGAGTTAATGAAGTAAAGACAGGTTTAACTCACCTTATAGAGGAAACAGCTGTGTGCATTTCAAACAGCATTGCCAGCACAAAGAAAACTGACAAGAGTTTTATCAAATTTTAAGGCTGCAATGTTATGCAAATATTTCAGGGAAATAAGTAAATTTGTCTTTTTATGAAACCTTACAATATAGTAGTTTGTTCATACATTAACCTGTCATGCAGCGATAAGAAGAAATCTAATTTACTAAAAACAAAGATGATCCACACTCATCCCCACACTTACTCACTCCTGGTCAAGAGGCCAATCAAACTAATATTCGCCATTTTATGGAATACAAACCCAAGAACCTGCAGAGAAACCTACAAACAAAAGGAAGTAAAGAACATACTTCATATAGAAATTTGGAACTGAACCGTGTCTCCTGGCACTGTAAGTTGTCAGTTTTAACTGCAGTTCACATTAAGCACATAATAAAGAAAATATTGTTCATATTAGTCTTTCATCCATCCATTATCCAACCCGCTATATCCTAACTACAGGGTCACGGGGGTCTGCTGGAGCCAATCCCAGCCAACACAGGGCGCAAGGCAGGAAACAAACCCCAGGCAGGGCGCCAGCCCACCGCAGATTAGTCTTTCAATGGACTGATAAAGACCGAAACTGACAAAAAAAAAAATATATCGATTTAAACTTGCAAACTATTTAAGTAACTCTATGCTGTAAATGTATTGAGGATGGTTACATTTCACTTAAAAATTGAAACAGCATTTCTTTTAATATCACAATAAATGTAGACATAGAGGGTCTAGCTATATGTTAAGTTTATATAACTTTTACAACTTTTGCTTTCTTCATATGTAATGAACTGCCATTAAAACAAAAACTTAACAAATGTTTATACTGTTCCAGTCCACTATTTCAAAAATGTTTTTGCTTAAATAATAAGCAACACATACTAATTTATGAGACTGTATATTGCAGAGAACTTAAAGATGTCTGCAAATAAAACCCTGGTGCTTCATTTTTGGTGCAGAGCTTGCAGCAGTTTTTCTGAAAGGAGCCACAAACATCTGTTAATGCTACAGACTCACATTTATTTAGCCGACATTGCTCGAAGATACTGAAGCAGGTGTGAATTCAGCATCCGTTTGTGTTATTTGGTGAGAGGGTAGGTGGAAAGGTCTTCATTTAACATGAAGATGTTGCAGACTTCTCTACTACTAATACATTGCTCATTTTTAAATTGTTCAGTCCAGAACAAAGGCACAGTAGCATAATGATCATGAGTCATGTTTTGGCTTACAGCACTTGGACCTCAAATTTCTTGCTCCTTTTCTTGGTTTTCTTGCAGGTGTTCAGTTTTCTGCCACAGTCCAAAGACAGTAATTCAAAATTATAAATTGTTTTAAAGTTTTTGTGTGTGCCTTGTAATAAATCATTGCCTTCCTGCTTTATCTTTATTTTACTTTAGCTGTGCCTCAGAATGCTTAAGTGGGAGCATGAAATGGACAGATTTAACTCAAAAAGTAAAGGTGCAACAAGTCTTTAAACTTGATTTTTTAGTATATATTTGAGCTAAAACTACTGATTACACATCAGATGAACTAAAAATTAAAATATTAAGGTGAACAACATGCAATGACATGCTAAGAAAGAAGTTTATAACTTGTACTGATTTTAAAACAATTAATAAAGACCAGGCAAGTTCAAAATAACCCAAGGTCTTGTTTTTACTAATCTGTTTCATTCTGCATATAAAAGGTTTTCTTCTGAAAGTATTTTTATGGGCAGCACGGTGGCGCAGTGGTAGAGCTGCTGCCTCGCAGTTAGGAGACCTGGTTTTCTGCGTGGGTTTCCTCTGGATGCTCCGGTTTCCTCCCACAGTCCAAAGACATGCAGGTTTGGTGCATTGGTGATCCTAAATTGTCCCTAGTGTGTGCTCGGTGTTATGTGTGTGCCCTGCAGTGGGCTGGCGCCCTGCCCAGGGTTTGTTTCCTGCCTTGCGCCCTGTGTTGGTTGGGATTGGCTCCAGCAGACCCCCGTGACCCTGTAGTTAGGATATAGCGGGTTGGATGATGGATGGAAGTATTTTTATGCCTTTAATAAAATGTATTTTTATTTAATCAGTGTTCTATGAGTGTGCTATTTTTTCATTCCTTGTGATCAATTTTGTTTTTTTAATAGCAAGCACAACAACAAAAGATTTCCATAAAGCAAATATAATATACCCTTGATAGAACCTCCCACTACCCACTCCACCACTTACCCACATTTGTCCTCCCTCTAGATATCATAAGTCAACCCACACCTTAACAGCGAAAGGATCTATGAGCATCCTGTTTAATCAAGGTGTCTCAACCACAACAGTCAGTTTCTATTAAAACACTTTGCATGATATGATATATCTGTAGTATTTGTCCTCTGCACACCATGGAATAACATGGTACAGTCCCCTTTCATCTCTATATATGTTTACTTACATCCATCCATCCATTATCCAACCCGCTATATCCTAATATAGGGTCATGGGGGTCTGCTGGAGCCAATCCCAGCATTTAAATATGTATTTATTTTATGTTATTAACAAAGGTAATAAAAATATAAATCACATTCACACAAAGAAAAGTCATCTTATATACTTCTTTCATACATTACAAACACCATCTTAAGATACTTAACTTGTATAAATCGATAACACAAATGTCTATCTACATAATTACAACAACTGGAGCAGAAACAGGCTAAGCGAGTGACTGGATCAGTGAATCAGCACTGGTTAGTGAATTGACAGCCCAGTGGTTTACAGTCCAGCAACTTGGCCATTAGGCCTCACTTTCATGCAGTATTTACCTATATAAAGAGTAAAACAAGTTCAAATGTGAAAGAAATCTAAAAGCACATTGGAAAACATTGATTATAATTACATCATTTATACAAAGAATTTGTGTTCATTGTTTAAAGTACAAATAAAAGTAAGAAAACTGCAAGAATAATGTTGAAAATAATATGGTGATAGAGCCAAGAACATTTACAGTTAGGTCCATAAATATTTGGACAAAGACAACTTTTTTTCTAATTTTGGTTTTGTACATTACCACAATGAATTTTAAATGAAACAACTCAGATGCAGTTGAAGTGCAGACTTTCAGCTTTAATTCAGTGGGTTGAACAAAACGATTGCATAAAAATGTGAGGCAACTAAAGCATTTTTTTAACACAATCCCTTCATTTCAGGGGCTCAAAAGTAATTGGACAATTGACTCAAAGGCTATTTAATGGGCAGGTGTGGGCAAGTCCGTCGTTATGTCATTATTAATTAAGCAGGTAAAAGGCCTGGAGTTGATCTGAGGTGTGGTGCTTTCATGTGGAAGATTTTGCTGTGAACAGACAACATGCGGTCAAAGGAGCTCTCCGTGCAGGTGAAAGAAGCCATCCTTAAGCTGCGAAAACAGAAAAAACCCATCCAAGAAATTGCTACAATATTACGAGTGGCAAAATCTACAGTTTGGTACATCCTGAGAAAGAAAGCAAGCACTGGTGTACTCAGCAACGCAAAAAGACCTGGACGTCCACGGAAGACAACAGTGGTGGATGATCGCAGAATCATTTCCATGGTGAAGAGAAACCCCTTCACAACAGCCAACCAAGTGAACAACACTCTCCAGGGGGTAGGCGTATCGATATCCAAGTCTATCATAAAGAGAAGACTGCCTGAAAGTAAATACAGAGGGTGCACTGCAAAGTGCAAGCCACTCATAAGCCTCAAGAATAGAAAGGCTAGATTGGACTTTGCTAAAGAACATCTAAAAAAGCCAGCACAGTTCTGAAAAAACATTCTTTGGACAGATGAAACCAAGATCAACCTCTACCAGAATGATGGCAAGAAAAAAGTATGGAGAAGGTGTGGAACAGCTCATTATCCAAAGCATACCACATCATCTGTAAAACACGGTGGAGGCAGTGTGATGGCTTGGGCGTGCATGGCTGCTAGTGGCACTGGGACACTAGTGTTTATTGATGATGTGACACAGGACAGAAGCAGCCGAATTAATTCTGAGGTGTTCAGAGAGATACTGTCTGTCTGAAATCCAGCTAAATGCAGTCAAATTGACTGGGCGGCATTTCATGATACAGATGGACAATGACCCAAAACATACAACCAAAGGATCCCAGAAGTTTATTAAAGCAAAGAAGTGGAAAATTCTTGAATGGCCAAGTCAGTCACCTGAGCTTAACCCAATTGAGCATGCATTTCATTTGTTGAAGACTAAACTTCAGACGGAAAGGACCACAAACAAACAGCAACTGAAAGCTGCTGCAATAAAGGCCTGGCAGAGCATTAAAAAGGAGGAAACCTAACATCTGATGAGTTGAGTTCAAGACTTCAGGCTGTCATTGCCAGCAAAGGGTTTTCAACCAAGTATTAGAAATGAACATTTTATTTCCAGTTATTTAATTTGTCCAATTACTTTTGAGCCCCCGAAATAAAGGGAGTGTGTTAAAAAAATGCTTTAGTTGCCTCACATTTTTATGCAATCTTTTTGTTCAACCCACTGAATTAAAGCTGAAAGTCTGCGCTCAACTGCATCTGAGTTGTTTCATTTAAAATTCATTGTAGTAATGTGCAGAACCAAAATTAGAAAAAAGTTGTCTCTGTCCAAATATTTATGGACCTAACTATAAATGCATTATTGAGCATGAATAAGCAGCAGAGGAAACAAATAGCCGACTTTAAAAAAAATTACTTTTGTTTTGTTTACTACTTGTAAGCTGTGATGTTCAAATGAAAGAAGATTATCTTCAGTTCCATATAACATGTTTATCTATTGTTAATCTGTACAAAATAAATGGTAGCAGTAGACCGGTTGAACTGTTTTTTGTTTGCAGCTCTTAGCAAAGAGAGCATGACTTATGTTCCACTAGTAAAAGGTCAGAAGAAGACAGGCTATAAATTTCATGACCAAACACCAAAGGCAGATTATTGTGTTGTAGTTTATTTTAAATATATTTTGTAAAATTCTGCTTAGGCTTTTACATTTGGTATTTTTATTAAATTTATTTTACTTTACAACTCTTTTTTTATTTTGTGAGACACCTAGAGATAACTACATTATTTAATGTGCTATATCACTAGAAATTACTATTATAAATGTAGCCTATTATTAGTATTGTTGTAGAGGAAGACAATAGCATTGGTAATTTATCAACCAAAATTTGTTGGCATGACTAATATGATAATAAATTCCTCTTTATACTGGTGACATGGAGGACATCAGTGTATAGGAAGTGTCAAGAGCATACTTATTTACATAAGCCCATTGGGAATAAGCATAGGGGATAACAGCAAAGGGCTATTAGAGAAACAAGGGAACATTTCTTCCTCAGCTCTGAGACTGTCAATCCCAGGAAGATCTCTCACCCTTGGTTGTCCTCCTCTACCTACAGAACATCACTCTGTTGCTTTTAAAACCATCTTTGCATTGGAAAGGTGCTGTCTAATGTTGATCAGGAGAGCACAAAACCTCCCTGTTAATCAACAAGTGTTTTTTTCTTTTTTTTAGTCAATAGAAGTCAAAGAAACTGGTACCCAAAGAATTTTTTTGCCTGCTTCTCAACTCTTCTTTTACAGAATTTAAATCGATAGGCTTTCCTTATGAATCTCATTTCCATCTGTCTCAGCTTTCATTTTTCTCTCTTGCTCTTTCAGTGCTGTCCTTATTATTCACAATCTTTATTATTCAAAAAGAGTGTACTATCACTACAAAACTGTTTAACAGATTACATTAGTTTGCTCTACCTACTATTAATCAATGTATCCAGTGCTATTTTGGTTTGTACCTTCTGTCTTTATTTGCATTGCATAAATCATTTTCTTACTCAATGTTTAAAATCTGTCAGGTATATTTCCACTTCTTTCTAGTCTTTTTCAGTTTTTCATTTTGTTATTATGTGTTTTTATAGCACTGTTTAGTTTGTATTTTTGATATTGTATTGGCAAAGCAGTGATTCACACTCCTGCTACACAGCTCTCTGGGTTTAACTCTAGTCCAGAAAATAACTATATGGAGTCTGCATATTCACAATGTATCTTATCTGTGTTTTCTCAGGGTATTTTGGTTTCCTTTCTATATCTTAAATTCTGGTCACTACTATATATATATTGATTCAGTATAAGTAAACAACAGCAATATACATCTCAAAAGTATTACATTTGACAAGAGGGGAAAATTAAGGTGAAGGGATACTAGTGTCTACTGTTAGATTTTTTTTTGACAATATGTTTAAGTTTCATTTTGGTTTTAGTGCTTTGTTTCAAAGAGCATTTGCTAATATTTCTCTAGAATCTCCCTTTAAAAGTCTACCATTTTCCTGATACCCTGGCCCAACTGAAAATTAGGGGTGTAGAGATATCAGGAGGCTGCAGCGGGTCTTCTTTCAACATTATTTCAGAGACCAGGAGAGACTGCACACCTGCACTTAACTCACTATCCTTTAGGGACAGGAAGTAGGACAGACAAGAAAAGCAACTGAATTGCATGGCCATAGTGTGGCTGAGCTACTATAAGTTATTTGTTATATTTGTATTGTGGAGTCTTTGCATATCTATAACAAATTCTGAAAAAGTCAAAAGTATAAAAACTATATGTTTTTTATAAAAAAGCAGACAGGAACCAACAAATAATTTTATGAAGAAATAAATAATCAGAACAAAATATTAATTTTGCCACTGAACCTAGTTACCACAGTCCCTCAACTCTTGTCTCTCAGGTGGGCCAGCTTAACCCCTAGCAAAATATATGTTTAGAGCATTCTCCCTTCTTAGTCTGGGATCACATGGTAATGGCTGAAAGACAGAGAGTTAAACCACCTCTATCTAGACCTCACTTTGTCCCTCTAAAAATAAGGTCAACATCCCTTGGCATCTGCTGGGTCACTTGATGACTTGCATTCTAGCCCAGATTGCCACCACTTCATGTATTAATGCTCCTAAATATTGAATTTATAGGGCGCCATGCCTGGCAAGATTTACTGTACTGATCTCTCTATTTTTATGTGGAAATTCTACACTATCCTGTTTCTTGTTTGATGTTCCTAGCCAGATAACTCTTTGATCCATTATACTGTACAATACAAGCATAGAGAAAGTCCTGTTTAAACACACAAAAACACAGTGGAAAGTCCATCTGTTTTAATCACATTGTTCAGTTAAGATCATCTGTTCACCAGATATACTAGTCCTTACATTCCCCTGTCTTTGGACATCATGCTGCTTTTGTTCATCGTACATTCCACCCCCCTTGTGAACACTGGAGAATATCACGTCCACTCATAGACAGAGGTAACATTATAGTTACAATCTGACATGTTAAGCTATTTAGTTACTATTTATTTGGACTTGATGTTCGCCATTTTTGCCATTTCTCCTAGATACTGTTCAAATTACCTAAATAATTCATTATTGATTTCTGGTTAAATTTCAGCTGCATTAAAAAAGGACAAAGTGCAGCTTTTGACACTTCACTGCTAAATGACCTAGATATACATCTACTAAATCATACTATTTAACATTTAAAAATCTTTCACAATTTTTAAATATCAGATTAGTAAACCAAATGCAATTTGAATCATTCTCTAAAAATATATAATTTGAAAAAAAAGATACCCACTGGAGTCAAATGTTTGTAATACCTTTTTTGGGGTTACAGATGCAATCCGGTTTCTTTGTGCTGTCTGATTGTTTTTCAAAGGTTGTTGTTGTTGGAGCCTTAGTAGTAGTAGCCACCTTCAGCTCTTAAAGAAAACATTGACAATTATAACCCAGATTTATTCTGTAAAGCTATATAGTATATAGAACTATAGTAACTGGAACAACAGGACAGTGAAGCCTAAAGTAGTGATTTAAAAGACACATTTAAATAAGATACCTGGTTAAATTTAATAGCATGAATAGTGGAAAGCATGATGGTGCAATGGTGCTCAGTGGTCACACAACTACAAGAATCTAGTTTTAGTATTTGACCCAGAAACTGTCTCAGTCCAAGAGATGTGGAGTGGATTTCCATGTTTTATTTTCTCTCATAGGCATGCATGATCACTTGATATCAGTTTTATGCAAATGTGCTTTTGTGTGTGAAACTTCACTGTAATAAGGCTGGCTTTGAAGCAGAAATGACCCCTCATGTCTGATTCCACCAGATGCTGTAGCTATCTGTGATCTGAAACAGAGTACTTTTATTTGTAAAATGGAAGGTCCGATAATGGCTAAATCTGAAACTGCTTCTCTCTGTAATATCATTTAAAATTGTTGCTTGGATGTGAGCTTTTTATTCTTTCTTTTAGAAATAATGCTTATATTCTTTTAAGATCAGTATTAAAAAAATATTCATTGTTCATAACATTTTTTTTCCTACTTCTGATGATGGCTGTCTAGACTTTTTTCTAAAACGTTTCTTCTACTCTATATTGGTTAATAATAATATTACATATGCAGTACATTTATATGTAGTTTGCATTACATTTGATAAATTCAGACTTCTTATAGTCTACAGTTTTCATTGGGAAAAAACAATTCTGAAGTAGATGGATTTTTCTTTTGCTGAATAATATGTTTTATGTGTTTCAAAACATTTTATTCACTGGTTTAAGTTGTAATGTTATTTTTTCCAGTTTCAAAATTTAGATACTTTCTTAATCATATTTCATATTATTAGTAAAACATAATTGAGTGGCCTCTTGAATTTTTTACACTTTACCAGTTTAATCTTCTTTGATTAAATAGCACAAGGAGTTATAGCCATTCTGAATATTTAGTATTAGTAAAGTTACTGATTTATCCCTGTTAATTTTACTGATTTAAAAAACAAGTAAGTTGTAAGTCAGTCAAACTTACAATGCTACAACTTATTCAAATCAGCTCAAATGCATTTAGAAAGCAAAGAACAAAAATATGTAATTAATATTAAGTAAACATTCAAAAATATTGAGCGCAGCCATTCCAGCATCTCCGTGTATGACTTTACTCTTTAATTTATCAGTATGCTGCTGATGGAGTATGTGAATTTCTTCTTGGGTTTAATAAAGTATCTATCTATCTATCTATCTATCTATCTATCTATCTATCTATCTAT
>JANRMT010062837.1:10823252-10852624 GCA_026402145.1 Polypterus bichir lapradei | reverse complement strand
ATCTATCTATCTATCTATCTATCTATCTATCTATCTATCTATCTATCCATCCATCCAACCAACCAACACTGGGGGTTCCAGTATACTTAATTAACAGAATTAAAAAATGACTGCCCTCAGTTAAAAAAAAAATTTGGTCTGTTCTCAATGTTTTTTTCAGTTTTACAGAACATAAGGCAGCCTTTCACTAATAATGCGAGTTATCGCAATAGCAATAATGTCATAGATTATACCCAAAACGGTGCTCAGTTAGGACAATGATAAATATGCAAAGATTCTGCTTCAATAAGGTATGTTCACAAAACATATGATCCAGTGAAACAGGTGAGCATGCTTAAAAACTTGATCTGGGTGCATTTCGAATAGTCTAAATCAAAAAGGATGCATAAAATGTACATTTCTGAATGGAATTATTATATTCCACACAAATTTTACTGAAAGCCCTCTTCTCAAAACTATCCCAAATTGTCTAGTGGTTTGCTCTTTTGAAAAGACTGCTATAGTTTGGAGATAATATCCATATATTTATCATAGCTAGAAAGCATAATTTCTGTAGTAGATATGTAAAGGAGGTTTTGAAAACTTTGCTATGTATATTTTGGCAAAATCTCTAATTTACATTTTTTAATGGAAATGTTTCAGTGAAAGTTGTATTTGATTGGATTTGATTCACTTAACTGTCTACTCAATCATTCATTATCTGCACCTAATTTTAATTTAAAGGCCCTGAAAAAACAACTTAATGGCACAGTCCATTGCAGATTTTATCTAGTTAATTCACCTGTTGATGAATTTAGGCAATGGGTAGTTTCCTTTAAAATTTAAGGACTAAATACAGTATAGGCATTTCTAATAATAATTAGAGGAGGTGAGTGTCGGTCCTGTTTTTTTTGTTTTGCATGCTACGATGAAATGAATTGCAAATTAACACACTTTGTCTCTTTTTAAGGGAACCTGTCATCGGGTTTCTTTAGGGTTGAACACCTTAAGAAATTTTGACAATTTCTTGTAAAGTCTGCTTTATTATATATCTGTTAACTTACTTTAAAGCACTAAAATGATGGTTCACAAGGGCAGTGAGAAAGTAATCGGTGGCTGGAGACATTTTAAAAACACATAAAACAAGTAATTTGAAGACAAAGTGATTTCCCTTAACACATACAGTATTTGTGTATATTTTCTGAACAGACTGGGGAGTATTTCAGTTAGTGAAGTAAAGTTTGTCTTGATACCTGAAAAATCTTCATTAGCTTAGTGCAATGTTACTTAGAAAGTTTTTTAGAGTAAGAGGCATTCAAAATCACAAAATAATTTATGTAGTGGTTTATGTAGTGGTAAAAAAATGATCACTGAGATAGTCTGAGTCTAGATTACAAAAATCTTAGAAACCAATTAGAAAACTATAAAGTTCATAGATGTGTGTTAGATATTTTTGTACTCTGCTAGATGCAGCAGATCAGCAATTGATTACAGCCGGAGAGTCTGTTCTGGGCTCAAATCCTGTTATGGTCACTTTCTGTGTTGAGTATGTTTGCTTTTCCTGTATATGTGGATTTTAGTGGGTACTTCAGTTCCTTCTAAAAAAAGAGAGAGATGCAGCATAAATTAATGAATGGCTGTAAATTGACCCATTATAAGTTAGTGTTGGTGCAGGAGTGATTCTACCTAGCATAAGATTTCTGTCTTGCACACAGTGCTGCTAAGAAAGCACCCATCACAGCCCCTGCTTTATTTTCTAGATCAATCGTGTACCGAGATAGATGAATCAATGTTTCTAAATTGATATTAATGTGCACTAGTTTTTTTTTTTTTTTTATCAGTGCTGCTTTGAGAATATTCTCATCACAACATTCTCATTCCTAATGTTTAGGAGCATGAGCATTGAAACCACACATTAAAAATATAATATAAATAACCTTATTTTCATAGAAAGTTCATTATCTCTCTCATGGTCCATTGCTGCATGAGTGATAAACACCAAAAAGCTTTTTCAATAGTGTAGTAACGACCCATTAAAATAATATTGGGTGATTAAATATTCTTTAGTAAAAAATTTTATAACTCAGTACTAGAGTTATATAATAGTAAGAGCAGCAAATTGCATTTTGAATATAGGCACTGCATGTGTCCAAGGTAAAAATTATTTTACATAAATTACAAAACATTATCCAATGTTGAGATTTAGGTAGGGAGTGGACGATGGCCACTGATATGAGAAACGGTTAATTTGTTTTGTATATTGCAAAAATCATTGATTGTAGTGCCCTTATCTAATATACGTCTTTTTCATTTTATTGATTTAAGGTGGAGTCAGATGTGAGGTGTGGGGTGCCAGCCCATTGCAGCATACACTAATGCACACACCTACACTAGCACTCACACTGGACCATTTTAGAATCTCTAATTAATGTAACATGCATGTCTTTAGATGTGAGATGAAATACCACATAGACTATGGCCCATGTGGGATTCAAAAATGCTGTATGTGTGAGAATAGCCATGGTGCTATAGTCCTACAAAAATATATTAGATTTTAAATTAAATCCTGTTAGTAAATTTTGTTCTATATGGTGGCATAGCCCATTACTTTACATTCACCAGTGCAGTGTCAGTGGAAACAATCAGTCCTATTTGAGACAGAACTGGCCTTGTGAATAATCATAGATTTTTTCTTTTTTTCAGTCTTTCTTCAGAGTATTACAATAATCCACTTTTTGTTTAATCAATGTTAATGTATTGTATGATGAATTTTGTAAAATGTACTAATATGACATTGCAGAATAACAGCTGTTATTCAGAATGGAGAAAAAAGGTGAAAGAAAATCACTTTTAAGTTTAATTTTTCCTGAATTTAATTGTAGTAAAATAAGTGTAGTTCTGAACAGAGCCTGTAAATCATTATGTCAAAATGTTTACACTGTATATAAACTATGTGTGTGATAAATTATGCAGTTTAAATCTTCATAATTATTAAAATGAAAATAATTATCTTACCTTTTATTAATATGCTTGTGCCGCCTCCAAAATACATCATGTTATTGTAGTTTGTCATACAGTAATAAATTCCAACGAGTCCAGAATTAAAATTTTTGATTATCAGTTTGTATTCTTTTGACGTCTTACTGCTTTTGAAATGAGTGTTATTCATATTATATTTTTCAGTTCCTAAGCTGTTAGAAATAAGTACTGTTTCTGGTATCCTTCCATGCTTCAGTCTGAACCAATAGATGCCGTGATCTAGTAGATCTTGTTGAACAGAAGAACACAAGATTGTCAAAGATTGACCTGCCTCAGGTGAAAAGGGCCCCTTGTCTTGATCAAAATTCTTATATTTATCAGAGCCTGAAACAGACAGAAGAGAATAATGTATGGATCAAAAAGTTAGAAATGTACAGGAAAGACTCCTTTCCAATCTAATTTAAAAAGCAGATTGTTTGCTGATAAATGAGCAAAGTTTTCCATTGTCAATTTCCAATTGTAGTTTTTTTGTGTTATGACATAGTTTTTAAAAAATATCTTCTGATGTTACAATTTACCTATAAAATAGTTTCCAAATATTTCTTTGGAAAGACAATAAGGAGTAAACATTAACATGATCATGAACAGCATTAAGGTATTATGTCATCTAACATTTAGAGCAGTAATCTCTAACATTGCGTAGTTCATCTGAATGTTTTCATTAATATATTTGTAACTTAATAAAATTGTATAAATGCTTGACACATATTGACAAACAATTAGTAAACTTTTAATTAGCAATGATCTCTAAGGGAGTCACTCTGACAGATCACACATTTTGACACTGTCTTAGTAATGTACAATAAAAAGTCTTAAAAATATAGATAAAACAATAAATAAACTTCATGAAAGTATAATATTGCTAGGACTAATATTGTTTTAACTCAATGGCAAATGTCTACTTGCAAACAGAAACAGACTGCTTTTACAATAACATATTTGTAAAAAACATCTTGTAAATTATAAATAATCTGAATTTTACATTGTTGTTCACAAACATGATTGTTTCTGGTTTAATACATGGATTGAATGAGCAGTTATCATTTAAAATCATTCCTCTGCCCAGCATTACTTATTATGCAAAGTTCTTTTTTGGAAGTAAATTGCAGTCTTGAAAAGTTATTTTACTCCTTCAACAAGAAACAGAGATGTAAAATTTTCAAGTATATCCTGTAACCTTTAAAGTGTGTTGTCGTATATTTAGACATTTTTCAGTAACTTACTCTGAACCAGCTTCAGTAGAAGGAAAAGCAATAGCATGGTTCCAGTTTTTGTGTTTAGGAGAAGTTGAGCCATCCTTCAGTATTGCAAAAAAAAAGCTGACTGAATGCTGCATGTAATTTACTGCAGGGGGCTTCACTTCAGTGACAGGAAACAGTATCAGAATGATTGCTGGAGGCTGGTTACTGGTGCTCAGAAGTGCCCCTAGAGCGACATGTTTTCATGCTGTCATTAGGTTTGGATCATTTAAAATTATAGTTTCTACTTAATTCTAGTTAGCTAGCTCTAAATTTGACTTACTTAAAAAACATCTATGACATTATATTTTGTTTCACCTGTCTTTAGAAATAAAGAATAAAATGCATATGTTCTAGAACGCAATGCTGTCTCATAGATCCTGAGCTTTGGGTACTCAATGTGTGTATGATTTTGATTTTTTTCTCACTATTCTACATTCCTTTGCTGATTGGATACTTTAAATTGACCCTCTTAGGGTCATTGTGAGTCTGTCCATGTGTGTATTCCAGAATTAAATGGCATTTCATTAAATGTTGTTTCCTGGTGGCTGTCTGTGAAGATGTAATAGAAAAAGAAGGTTCAGAAAATAAACTACAAAACAGCACTGAACGAATTTTGCTATAAATGGTATAATTGTTTTTATCTTACCTATTCTGTAAAAGAATACTTTCTCCTGGTGCATTATACCCAAAGTTGTCCGTTGGTTGCTCTTTCCATGATTCTACTGTTAGAGAACCTGCTTCTTGTAACAACATTTTGGAATATGAAATGAATATAATGAGTGGCATTACAAAGACAAAGAAACATAATAATTTCTATATATGATTAGATGACCCGACATAAATGAATCCTTGAAGCCCAGACTTGACTCCATTCATATCAATTAACTTAATGTAAGAGTAATTATTTAACTTTTTATGGGTAAAATTAGTAAATGGCACTGTTTGACCAGATAAATTTTATTCCTCACTTTACCAACTTTAAAACACAGTTGACAAACTATAAGGTCATTAAAGAAGATACAGTACATGGGACTGAATGGCTTAATTAAGCAATACAGCTAAAACAGGCCACAGTAATGGTTTTATTTGAATGTGCAAAGGTCAGTGTTAGTTTCATTTCTTTGCTACTGTATGCTAATGGGCACAGTGAATTTTTTGAAAGAGAAAAGAAGGCTTAAGGTGAGTACCTTGTACTTTTATACCTGTAGGCAGAAGATTTAGGTGCATAATGGTGTTTCTTTAAAGCCCTCTGCAGTTCTAAAATGCTGTGTCTTTTGTCAGGAGTAATATCTATACATTATACATAATCATTTATTTTTTAAGATATTTCAAATTGTTCCTTGCTTCTGACTGAATGTTGTGATGGATGGCCCTTTTCACATGAGCTAATGAGAGCGAAGCTAGTGGAATCACAGAAGTAGGTTACTGGAGAGGCCAGAATTCACTTCTCTCTTTGCTTCCTATGCAGGACAGAATTTATCAGACCAGAAGAAGCATGACCCCCTGCAACCATCACATAACTCTCCAGCCACTGTCACTCCAACCTCAGGACCCTCCACAAACCCCCATGCTTGTTCATAATGGCACCGTTGTTGACCACAAGGACTTGCAGCAAATAATAAAGTTTGTGCAAAAAGCAATGTCAGTGGTGTCTAGCACACTTTATTTGTTTTCCTGTATTAAACAGGATTTCTCTGGAAGCCCTCATTTTTTTATTGCCCTTGTGTGTGTTCTTTGACAATATATTTAAATGTCTTTCTTTTTACGGACAGTTCTCTAGTCTGCATGTTGGTTTAAGTTCACTGACTCCAAAGACAGAGAGGTACAGGAAGACCAAAATCTACATACGCATTCTGCACATTCTCTTTAACTATTGGTTGGAGTGTTTTATGCATTCCTAAGAGAACAAAAAGGCTTCACACAAATTATTTACATAAGAAAGTCCTGTTTTAAGTTTTAAAGTAATAGCGTCTCTTGTGCATCTTGTAATCTTGTAATTTGTATGCAGTGTTATATGTATTTTTCACCTTTCCCGTCAACAGAAATATTTCCACACATGACCAACTGTATATTTATCTTCCTGTCATGTGCTCAGTAGACATATGATAGCAAACAACACAAGACAAGGCACAGTTATGACGAGAACTTGTCTGAACATAATTCAGGCATCAAATGATCATACTAAATTTCTTGAAAAACACTCAGTCACAATAAAAACCAGACCATTTCCTTCTTGAAATATGATGCCATTGGTATGGCTCAGTTCTAGTTCCCTAACTTTACTTGCCCTGTGGTGGGCTGGCACCCTGCCTGGGGTTTGTTTCCTGCCTTGCACCCTGTGCTGGCTGAGATGACCCTGTAGTTAGGATATAGTGGGTTGAATAATGGATGGATAGATGGATTTCTTTACTTTCTGATGATAAAGATTATTATACTTGAAGACTGGTGGCTAAATATAATATTTGAAAAGTCTACAGAATATATCTTTCTGCACCTGCCTTTCAGGGAAGAAACCAAAATATTTCAGTTTCAAGCTGTCTGATTATCGTGCCAGTTTTACAGGATTGGAAATCTGATTTTGGGTAAAGTGATATGTAAAGCTAATTTCATACCAAATAACAAACATCAAATTGGTAGAAAAATATAATTTTGGATTATCCATGCTACACAAGAAAAAGTGGAATACAAAAGGTGGAGAGAGGGCAGGAACAATAAGCCCCCTAGAATAAAAGACAATACATATGCTTAACCCTAACTTCTTCTTATCTCCAAACAATTTACATTAGTGTATGTAAGGCAAACCATATAAAGTCTTTTCTAAATTTGTTTATGCACATGCAATTTTTGGTTGTTTTTTCATAGTTACAAGCAGTCACATTTCTGATTTTTGAAGTATGTACAATGAAATATTACTGTCATGTTTTGTTTTGACATTTTTTAATGTATTTCTTGTTGGATGTTGAAGATATAATTTTCATGCAGCATGGTGGACCCTTTAAGCTCAGTGCATAAATTTACATTTACTTATTTGGCTGATGTCTTTATCCAAGGCAACTTACAACACTTATGATGCAATTGGTTACATTTGTTTTTTCATTTCCAAAGTGGAGCACAGGCAGGTCAAATTACTTACTCAGTGACAGTAGCAGAATTTGAACCCACATCCTCAGGGTTTGAAGCCCAAAGCCTTAGCCACTACACCACACTGCCTGTCTGTGAAGGAAGTGACATCATAGTGGTTATTTTGGTTATTACAATAACTGAACATAAACACTGTTGTTCCAATCAGAAAATGCTTAAATGTAGCCTACAACTGAGTAAAAATGCTTTAGAGAACTTTTGACTGACTATAAAATCTAATTTCTCGTTTCAATTTTCAATGTCCTTTCAGTTAAATGGTGACTTGAAATAAGTCCCAGAGCAGAAATATATCTGAGATAGATATCATAAAACACTTCTCATAAGAAGCATAATCTGGAATAAAGCACTGACTCATGTATTTAAAGTACAGAGACTGATATCTTTTAAAGAATGTTTACACACAATATTAGAAACAGTTTATCTATTTGTTAACCAAACTATCATACGGTACTTAACTTAACATTGTATTTTTCTTATGTAAATTTCTTTTGTTTTAATATTAGTCACATTCACTTTTGGCAATGATAAATTGATGCATGACCATGGCCTATCTAACAATGATTACTTTCATGGATAAAACTGTAAGTTATCTCTATTATCTTAACAAAAAAGAAAATAAACAACAACAAAAATATACATAGATATTATACACTTTAATAAAAAGATCGGTGTCTGTGTGTTTGTCTGTGTTTCCATCTGCATGTCTGGTTGCCATGTCTCTGTCTTTCTAACAAATGGGGAATCACAAACATTTTTAGTAATAAAATGCATTGCATTTGTCATTCCAACAGATGGTGCATTACAAATATTACCACTGCTTTTGCAAATCCCAAACCAAATGGCGTATGGGCGGAGTGGTGGCTCTGAGGCTAAGGATCTTTGCTGGTATCCAGAAGGTTGCCGGTTTGAATCCCCATCACTGCCAAAAAGAGATCCTACTAGGCCCTTGAGCAAGACCCTTAACCTGTAATTGCTCCAGGGGCACTGTACAATGGCTGACCCTGCACTTTGACTTCAAGGGGTATGCGAAAACTAACAAATTCCTAATACAAGAAAATTGTATAAGGCGAAATAAAGAACAAAAAAATATATAACAGAGACATACGCGTTACATGGGGCACAGCAAGCATTGAACGCTGAGGGCTCCATTGATTACTTAGATTTCAACACGTCTTAGATGGGTAGCACATCTAGTCCACCTTAATAAAAGGAGAAGTGTTTGTGTGTCTGTGTGACCATTTGATTGTAATGTCTCTTTTTTTCAACAGATTGAACATCACAAACAATTGTAGTAATAAAATGCATTGAATTTGTCATTCCCACAGGTGGCACATCACGAACATTAACACTGCTTTTACGAATTCCATACCAAATGGTATATAATTGAGACATGTGCTTGGCAATTGTCATTCCAACAGATGGCACATCACAAACATTTATAGTAATGCATTTTATTATTAAAATGTTTCTGATGCTCCATCTGTGATTGGCTATTGTACAAGATTATATATAACCAATAATAAGTGGAAATAATTTTAGTTCATCTTTGAATAATATTGAATCATCTCTATAATATTATTCATCCCAAGCTATGGTTGCTGTACCTTTCATTAGTTCTAATTGCTTTACTATTTCAGGGTTATGTGGGGCTGCTGCCTATATTCGAATCAGATTAATTGCAACTGCTTAGGCTGCAAATCCACTGAATGACACACTCGTACATTCATCCTCACTTGAGTGAGCAGTTTGTGATGGTGTACCTTGTGAAGTGAACCTCATAAAACAAAGATTAATTAGCTGACAAATATTTTCCTCTTCTTTCATTATTGGTTTCAGTCAAGCCTATAGCTTAGTATCCACTAAAATTTGTTTTAAAATTATACAATCTTTATTTTACAGGTAATTTTGCTTAGTTTTTTGTATGACCTGGCAAAATCTAGCACTAATGCCTTTAGCATGGTAGAAACAGGTTAATGCAAATCATTGACAACTTTACAGTGTAGTTGCAATAAGCTTCTAGGCAATTTCAAGACATTAATATCATATAACCTATTTCTTCACGAACACATATTTTATCAGTGTCCTTTGAATTAGAAGAAAAGAAAACACAGTGGAAAACGTTTGGGCGCGTACCTTCACTGCGTAGGTTTACACCTTATTGCAAATACTGTCATGCTTTCTTTGCAAAACCTTTGCTTGCTATTTTTCTGGGGTCTGCAGAATGCACGCTCTGGGGTCGCAGCAGCACATCACACAATTATTCAATGAACTTCTTTTTTATGCAATATACATAAAATCAAACCACAAAAATACTGTGTGAAGAGATCAAAAGTAGTTTATGATAAAATGAGCTGTGCGCTTCCACAGTAAAATGAGTGCTCTATTATCCGAGAACTGTACACCTGTTTTTAAGACATACAAACATACAGTAAATGAAGCACTTAACACTACTTCTTTTGGAGTATGTATTGGTTTTGTGAAGCTAAAATGAAAGTATGAAGTACTGTGCCTTAATTTTTAAAGCTAATTATATGGGCACTAACTCTTTAATGCAGCTACTGGGATCGCACAACCAGTGCTTTCTTAGTTCCAGTCCCATGCCAATGGGGAGGGTTGCATTAGGAAGGGTATCCATCATATAAAATGTGCCAAATCAAACATGAAGGTGAGAAACAGAATTGCCATACCAGATCAGTTGAGGCCTAGGTTACCAATGAACACCACAGATGCTGCAGTCCAGCAGGGTATCAGCAGAAACTATGCTACTGCTGGACAAAGAAGGTGAAGGAGAATAAGAGGGAGAAAGTAGGTTCAAGGACAATAGGAGAGAAGTAAGGGAAAGAGTCAGAACTTTGAATGTTGGCACTATTACTGGTAAAGGGAGAGAGCTGGCTGATATGCTAGAGTGGAGAGAGGCAGATATAATGTGTGTACAGGAGACCAAGTGGAAAACAACAAAACAGCAACAACCTTTATTTATATAGCAAATTTTCATACAAATAATGTAGCTCAAAGTGCTTTACATGATGAAGAAAAGAGAAATAAAAGACAAAGTAAGAATTAGAATAAGACAACACTAATTAACATAGAATAAGAGTAATGTCCGATGGCCAGGGAGGACAGAAAAAACAAAAAAAAACTCCAGATGGCTGGAGAGAAAAAATAAAATCTGCAGGGGTTCCAGGCCACAGGACCGCCCAGTCCCCTCTGGGCATTCTACCTAACATAAATGAAACAGTCCTCTTTGTATTCAGGGTTCTCTTGGAAGGACTTGATGATGATGGTTATGTAGACTTCTGGCTATTAATCCATCAATGTAGGACATCACGGTGCTTTGTTTAGGTGGTGATAGCGCAGATCGCCACCACAGAAAACCGGGAAAAGAAACAGAAGAGAGAGTAGGGGTCAGTACGGATTTTAGAGCCACCATGAATAGTTATTATAATGAATTGAATATACAGTACAGAGTATCAGGATTAAATGAAGATGAAGTTATCAGAAAGCCATGTTAAAGTAATGTGTTTTTAGCAGTTTTTTAAAGTGCTCCACCGTATCAGCCTGGCGAATTCCTATTGACAGGCTATTCCAGATTTTAGGTGCATAACAGCAGAAGGCTGCCTCACCACTTCTTTTAAGTTTTGCTCTTGGAATTCTAAGCAGACACTCATTTGAGGATCTAAGGTTACGATTTAGAAGAGCTAGGAAGATGTTTGGTGTGACATCTGGACAAAGGAAGGAAGACAAAGAGACTTGGTGGTGGAATGAGGAAGGACTGGAAAGCATAACGAGATAGATGTTAGTGATAAGAGATTGGGATAGCCAGAGAGATAACGAAAGTAGGTGTAAAAAGAGATGCAGCACAAGGTGAAGAGAGAGTTGGTGAAGACTAATGAAAAGGCACGTATCGAGCTATATGAGAAGCTGAACACAAAAGAAGGAGACAAGCCTTGTACTAATTGGCCACACACTGAGCAGGGAAGGATGTTCTGCAGGTCTGAATGATAAAAGATGTAGATGGAAATTTGCTGACAACCTGGGAGAATGTGTTGAAAAGTTGGAACAAGTACTTTGAAGTACTTATGAATATAGAAAATAAGAGAGAGAAGGTAGGTAATAATTCATAAACAGCAAATCACGAAGTACTGGGGATCAACAAGGCAGAAATGATGGAAGCTATGAAGAGGATGAGAAGTGGAAAAGCAGTTGACCTAGATGATACACCAGTGGAGGCATGGAAAGTTTAGGTGAAATGGTAGTAGAATTTCTTTCTTTTTTTAACTTTTATTGAATTTATGTATTTTATGAATTTATGCATGTAGCATTCCATATAATCAAGTCAAATTTAACGAAACTAAATTAAATTCAACCCCCACCCATGAAAAAGAGAGAAAGGCCAACAGGCAGAGCAAACTTTTAAGAGTAGTATAGAGGAAAATGAGTCTTTCTCCCCAGTATAAGTGCTTATTCTAAAATATTATTAATTAGGTCCTGCCAGGTTTTAGAAATGTTTTGGACAAATCATCTAAGAGAGAATTTGATTTTTTTCCAATTTTAAATAGTATATAACATAAGTTACCTACTGACTTAACAGAGGTGGGTTAGGATTCTTCCAGTTGAGCAAGATAAGTCTATGTGTTAATAGTGAAGTAAAAGCAATTATAGTTTGTTTGTCCTTCTCCACTGTAACTCCATCTGGGAGTACACCAAACACAGCTATTAATGGTAAAATGTGATTGCGACACCAGGGCTGTCTGATAGGCATTTAAAAAATTTTGTACAGAATGATGTTAATTTGGTACATGCCCAAAACATTTAGCCAAGTGAATTTCTAACTAGTTTGTTTAACAAATAATATGCCTTTGGAATTGAGAAAAAGTATAGTACAAATTTTCAAGAATAAGGGAGATGTGCAGAGCTGCATTAACTGCAGGGGTATAAAGTTGATCAGCCACACCATGAAGATATGGGAAAGAGTGAAGGATGATAGGCTGACAGGAGAGGTGGCAATTTGTGAGCAGCAATATGGTTTTATGCCGGGAGAGACATGCTTTAAGAGAGTCGATGGAGAAGAACAGAGAAGGTCATAAAGTATTGCTTTGCATATTTGTTTACTTAGAGAAAGTTTATGACAGGGTGTAAAGTGAGTAGTGATGGTACTGTATGAGGATGTTGAGAGTAGCAGAAACATATGTGAGGTTGGTGCAGGATATGTATAAGTAAAGTGTGACTGCAGTGAAGTGTATGGTAGGAATGACAGACTGGTTCAAGGTGAGTGTGGGATTACATCAAGATTCGGCTCTGTGCCTTTTCGTGTTTGCATTGGTGATGGACAGGTTGACAAATGAGGTCAGACAGGAGTCTTTGTTGACTATGCTGTTCATGGATGACTTTGTGATCTGTAGTGAGAATAGACAGCAGATTGATATGAACCTGGATAGGTAGAGGTATGCATTGTAGAGATGGGGAATGAAAGTCAGTAGGAGTAAGATGGAGTACATGAGCGTGAATGAGTGGGAAAATGGCGGAAGGGTGCAATTGCAGTGGTGATAAAGACAGACAAATTTAAATACTTGGGTTCAACTGTCCAAAGCAATGGATAGTGTGGCAGAGAGGTGAAGAAGAGGGTGCACGTAGTGTGGGCTGGGTGGAAAAGAGTTGCAGCAGTGATGTGTGATAAAAGAGTACCTGCAAGAAAGAGAGGGAAGGTCTATAAAATGGTAGTGAGACCAGCTATATTGTATGGTCTGGAGATAGTGGCACTGACAAAAGGACATGTGGCAGAGTTGAAGATGCTATGATTTTCGCTCTGAGTAACGAGGGTAGACAGGATTAGGAATGAGTATATTAGAGGGACAACACAGGTACAACAGTTTGGTGACAGACTGAGAGAGGCTAGATTGAGATTGGGCACAGGCAGAGGAGAAATGAGGGGTATATCAAGAAAAGAAGGTTGACAATGAAAATTCCAGGCAAAAGAAAAAGAGGAAGGCCAAAGAGGAGGCTTATGGATGTGATGAGGGAGGACAAAAAGGCAGTTGGTGTGGCAGAAAATCATGTAAAAGACAGGGATAGATGGAGACAGATGATCCATTGTGGCAACCCCTAAATCAGAGAGGCCAAAAGAAGCAGAAGATCTGGGCACTAACTGTTATTTTCTTGTGAAAATACTGTATAACAATACAACAAAAAACAAATAAAAATTGATACCATAAGAAGTAACAAAACTTACTGGTCACTTGCGAGATAGCTAGAACAACATTCACATTTCTAAACCCCTATTTGATGCACTGCAGCCATTCCACGTATTTGTTAAATTTCACAAACAATTAGTTAGTGAATAGTAGAACCAGTCATGCTACTGGTGAAATTTAACAAATAAATGGTGTGATAGAACCCGGGTGCCAGTGAGCCCCATACTCCAACACGATCACACAAATGCAGTCCTGTGTTCAAATAAAGGATGATTTCTTAACCAAAAATACACCCAAATGTAAGACAAGCACAAAGTACAGGTTTTTGTCTCCTCTCATCACTGGACTGCTCTCCTCTAGTTGAGCTCTCTGTCCTCCCATCTCCAACTCGTCTGGACAAGGGAGTGCAGCCCATTTATTGAGGACCCAGGAGTACTTCCAGTGCTAGGGCTTTCACTCATTGGAAGTACTTCTGGGTCATATGGAAGTCCAATATAGTAGGGATTGCATCTCCCTGCAGCATCCTCTTGTGGCACCCACCGATCCCAGAAGGGCTGTGCTGCCAGACTGCAACTCCTGGCATCCCCTGCTAGTTCCCAAATGGGTGCCAATATGAAGGGACGCTGCCATCTACTGCCTGGAGGGGATAAACACCTCAGAGACAGTCCTTCCTTGTCCTCTTTTATTCCGACCAGGGAAGGTATTAAGCACATGTCCGGTAGGGACACTGTCCATTTGTTTGGGACTTCCCGCCTGGGTAAGGAACCATCTCCTTTGGCTGTGATGTCCATCTATTAGGATGGCCTTGTCCGGGTGCGAAATTCTTCCCTCTCTTGCCCAGAATGCCTTTCTGTTCACCTGGGGCCTCCCGTCCATGTAACAGATCTTCCCGACTTCTTGTCGGAATGCTTGTCCATCCTGTGTACCTCCAACAATGGGCATATGAATGTTAGCAATGAATGCTATGGTGTCCCGAAAGGGCTAAGCTAACTTACTTTAACAGATACAAAATCACAGTTTTGTATCAATAAAACCATAGTCACTGACCAATAGCACACCAATCTGAATTTTCACTTTCTGGTGTTTAGACGTTCATAATGAAAGCTGAAAAAATTGGGCAAGATGAAAATATATTAAGAGACCCAAATAACTGCATCAGATGAACAATACTTTAAGGTAACTTAATTCACTGACAGAAGGAAATCCAACATAGTATTTACTCAGCATCTGGGTCCAAAGCACTCACTTTAGCCAGGTGAAGAAGAGTTCGATACATTATCTTGTATTTGGTGTTGCAGCTAAAAAAAACACTCTTGAAGAAAGCCAGCAAAGAGAAGAGATTTCAGTACTGAAACAACAACAAATGGCCTATGGCCAAAGAAGTATGTTCAGCTTAATATTTAAAACTGTGTAAAATACTTTAAGAAATGTTGTTTCTTTATTCATGTATATATACTTCTAGAAAACAGACATGGTAATCGGTATTTAAGTAGTGACTGTGAATGCTCCATGTCTGTACAGTTAGAGCACATTTAGTAACTTCTTATCAGTGTCTTGCTAACAGCGCCATGCCATAACGCTCTGTTATTTTCTGCCGCCATCTACTGACCTTTTTGGATATTACCCGTCAATAGTAGACTGTAGACAGTTTTTTTGTGACAGTTATTTAGTATTAATCTATTTTCACTGTACAGAAACCACACTCGTACAATTAAATACATATTCAGTTCTACAAGGCTATTAAAACAAATGCTTCTTTGAACATGTTCAGTGGTTAATTATATTATTCTACTTAAACTCTGGTCAGATTCTGTGCTAATAAAGAAAGTAGCTGAAAATGGCAAAGCAAACACACTATGGTTGACATTAATGATTTGCGTGTTTTTGCTGACTGTGTTTACTTATAATTTTATATGGTTCATTTTGTCCAGTTAGCAACTGGACAATGATGATAAGAAACTTTGTATGATGTAAGAAATCTAATTCTGTACCCTTTACTTGTATAAAAAGGAACTCATCTAGCAGAAAAAGTGTGCTTCTTGTTATAGAATGCCGTGTGTGTCTAGTTACAGCGTCCTTTAATTGTAGTGCTCCCTTTTCGAAGAGAATAAATGATTATGATTTAAACTTCCTCCTGCCTGTTTTCTCTTAGAGGTTTGAGGTTACCCAGGAGGGTGACAGTCGTTTCTTCCACAGATCCTACAGCAAAATCCCTGCAGAGATGAGATAAAATATACAAATAATATACAGAAAATAAACAGGCATTACAGCTGAACCCAGGATGCTGCATTCATAATGCAGCAATGCCACCTCCTGTGCCACTATATATGTGTTTAGTTTCATTTTTTTTGATTTTCAAAAATTAAGCAAGAAAAATACAGAAAGAGAACTGTATTAACAATGAAATTATGAAAAGGATGCAGTGTTATCAGTCATTGTCACTAAATCCAATATTTTCTTCTTCTTCTTCTTTTGGCTAGGGTTTGCCCCAGTTTATCATCTTCTTCCATATCTTTCTATCCTCTGCATCTTGTTCTGTTACACCCATCACCTGCATGTCCCCTCTCACCACAGCCATAAACCTTCACTTAGGCCTCCCTCTTTTCCTCTTCCCTGGCAGCTCTTTCCTTAGCATCCTTCTCCCAATATACTCAGCATCTATCCTCTCCACATTTCCAAATTAGCACAATCTCGCCTCTCTGACTTTGTCTCCCAACCGTCCAACTTGAGCTGACCCTCTAATGCACTCATTTCTAATCCTAGCCATCCTCGTCATACCCAGTGCAAATCTTAGCATCTTTAACTCTGCCACCTCCAGATCTGCCTCCTGCTTTCTGGTCAGTGCCACTGTCTCCAACCCATATAAGAAAGCTGGTCACACTACCTTCCTGTAGACCTTCCCTTTCACTTTTGCTAATACCCGTCTGTCACAAATCACTCCTGATACTATTCTCCACCCATTCCACCCTGCCTCTTTTTCACCTCTCTTCCACAATCTCCATTACTCTGTACTGTTGATCCCAACTATTTAAACTCATCCACCTACTCCCTGCATCCTCACCATTCCACTGACCTCCTTCTCATTTACACACATGTATTCTGTTTTGTTCCTATTGACCTTCATTCCTCTCCTCTCTAAAGCATATCTCCTCCTCTCCAGGGTCTCCTCAACCTGCTCCCTACTATCGCTGCAGATCACAATGTCATTTGCAAACACCATAGCCCACAGGGACGGCAATCTAATCTCATCTGTCAACCTGTCCATCACCATTGCAAATAAGAAAAGGATTAAAGCTGATCACTGATGTAATCCCACCTCCACCTTGAATGGATCCATCATTCCTACCGCAGACCTTACCACTGCCACACTTCCCTCGTACATATCCTGTACAACTCTTACGTACTTCTCTGCCACTCCCGACTTCTTCATACAATACCACAGCTCCTCTCGAGGCACCCTGTCATATGCTTTCTCCAGATCGACAAAGACGCAATGCAACTCCTTCTGGCCTTCTCTATACTTCTCCATCAACATCGTCAGAGCAAACATCGCATCTGTGGTGATCTTTCTTGGCATGAAACCATACTGCTGCTCACTAATCATCACCTCACTTCTTAATCTAGCTTCCACTACTCTTTCCCATAACTTCATGCTGTGGCTCATCAATTTTATCCCCCTGTAGTTACTACAGTCCTGCACATCCCCCTTATTCTTAAATATCGGCACCAGTACACCTCTTCTCCACTGTTCAGGCATCCTCTCACTTTCCAAGATTCCATTAAACAATCTGGGTAAAAACTCCACTGCCATCTCTCCTAAACATCTCCGTGCTTTCACAGGTATGTCATCTGGACCAATGGCCTTTCCATTTTTCATCCTCTTCATAGCTGTCCTTACTTCCTCCTTGCTAATCCGTTGCACTTACTGATTCACTATCTCCATGTTTTTATCTTTATCACCCAAACCTGCTGTACATCTTTCCCAGCTCGGTCCCTCTGTCTAGCCAATCGGTACAGGTCCTTTTCTCCCTCTTTAGTGTCCAACCTTTCATACAACTCATCATACGCCTTTTCTTTAGCCTTCACCACCTCTCTCTTCACCTTGCGCCTTATCTCCTTGTACTCTTGTCTACTTTCTGCATCTCTATGACTATCCCACTTCTTTGCCATCTTCTTCCTCCGTATACTCTCCTGTATTTCCCCATTCCACCACCAGGTTTCCTTTCCCTATTTCCTCTGTCCAGATATCACACCAAGCACTCTTCTTGCTGTCACCCTTACTACTTCTGCTGTAGTTTCCCAACTGTCTGGTAACTGTTCACTACCACCCAGTGCCTGTCTCACCTTCTCCCTAAACTCATCCTTGCAGTCTTCTTTTTTCAAATTCCACCATTTGATCCTTGTCTCTGCCCTCACTCTCTTCCTCTTCTTTATCTCCAGTGTCATCCTACAGACCACCAATTTATTTTGCTTAACTACACTTTCCCCTGCCAGCACTTTGCAGTCTTCAATCTCCTTCAGATTGACTCTTCTGCATAGGATGTAATCTACCTGTGTACATCTTCCTCCACTCTTGTACCTAACCCTATGTTCCTCCCTCTTCTTAAAATACGTATTCACCACAGCCATGTCCATCCTTTTGGCAAAATCCACTATCATCTGACCTTAAACATTCCTCTCCTTAACACCATACCTACACATCCACCTCCTCATCTCCTCTATTTCCTTCACCAACATGTTCATTGAAATCCACTCCAATCACCACTTTCTGTCCCTTGGGTACACTGTACATCACTTCATCCAACTCACTCCAAAAATCTTCTTTTTCCTCCATTTCACACCCAACTTGCAGGGCATATGCGCTAACAACATTCATCATCACACCTCCAATTTCCTGTTTCATAATCATTACTCTGTCTGACACTCTTTCCACCTTCAAGCACTCTTGCAATACTGTTCCCTCAGAATAACCCCTATGCCATTTCTCCTCCCATCTACACCATGATAGAACAATTTGAATCCACCTCCAATCCACCTTTGACTTACTCCCCTTCCATTTAGTCCCTTGCACACACAATATATCAACCTTCCTTCTCTCTATCATATCTGCTAACTCTTTCCCCTTACCAGTCATACTGCCAACATTCAAAGTTCCTACCCTCAGTTCCACTCTCTTTACTTTCCTCCCACCCTCCTGCCTCCGGACACGTCTACCCCCCTCTTCTTCTTCGGCCAACAGCAGCCCAATTTTCGCCAGCACCCAGTTGACTAACAGTACTGGTGGCGGGTGTTGTTAACCCAGGGCTCAACCGATCCGGTATGGAAATTTGTATTGTTGTCCACATATTGATTTGGCAAAATTTTAAACTGGATGCCCTTCCTGATGTAACCCTCCTCATTTATTCAGGCTTGGGACCGGCGCAAAAAAACATAATGGTTTGTGCATCCCCTGTGGCTGGGTTCCTAAATCCAATATTTTCATACTGTGAAAATGAAGGGCCATAATAAGGTTAACTTTGATGCATAAACAAGTGGGTAACACCATTAAAACCACTGCTTACCTTGGGCATATTTGGAAAGCTAACTCTCTAGAAGACGTCCACAAAACACTCAGAGAATTATATTCTACCCATGTTGAACAGCTTTTAACAAAAAATATCACCGCCAGAAAGACATTTGGAGTTTAGAGGGGAGTATGAATGTGGATGGCAGTTGTCTGGAAAATTACTTTAATTCATTGATTTAACTTATGCTTAAATGTTCTTGAAACACCATGGACGTTTCTGCATGTTTTCAGATATGGCTTCTTTGAACCTATTGTTTCAATGTTTCCTTCTGTGAATTTAGGTAAGATGACAAATTTCTTGATTTTTTAACATGACAATATGTTAAGAGCTTAAAAGAAAAAAGTACAGGTTGAAAATGAACACCACAAGGTAAATATGCTTTAAAAAAATTTAAACTTGCAAATGTTTGCACCGATTCCACCGATTGACTTTTCTTTTGAATGTAGACTTTGAATAACTAAATTAATAAGCATAACTTTTGCAAGCATAAGAAGGAACATAATTTGCCATAGTGTTGGATTCTTGATGCATTTGATGTCACCTGACATTCATAAACTGCTGCTATTCGATGCAGGCACAACTGACAAAGGATGTAACAGTGCCCATCTCTATATAAGTGTAGTACCCTTAACTCTTCTTCTTTTTCTTTCCCATAGTTTTTCCTTTGCTAAGTCTTAGAGGTCTTGTTGAGTTTCTCCCTTCTGTCCTCTGTATCTTCCTCACTCAATCCTCTCTCCACAAACAGTCCATCAACTGAGCCTCTGTTTCTCCTTGACCTTCTCTGATGACAGGTCTTCTCTGGACTCTTTAAATAATCTCTCAATTTTTTCTTGCTTTATTTCCATACTATCTCCCTCTTGTTTCACAGTTTTTTTCAGTGATATCTACCATTTATATATGTTTCCTGATCTCTTCATTCCTAATTTTCTCCCTCAGTGAGATACTCAAAGCCCACCTCAGTGTTCTGACTTCAGCTCTTTCAAGTTTCTCTTCCTGTCTTTTGTATACATACATCTTACAATCTTTGTGTCTGCAAATTTATTGTATTAAGAATTGCTGAAGCAAAATTAAAGTGGAAAATACAAAACTTTAAGTATATTGCAATTTCACAGCTTATTTAGTGTTTTAATAGATTCCTTGCATTTTACTTATTTAATTTTTTGTATTATATTAAAACATTTTATAAATAAATATGGGATTTTTTTAGTTAGCCCTTTTAAGAACCTGGGTAACTCCTAAGTAGATACAAACCAGTCAGACCAACCCTTTACCAAGACTATACAATGCTGCCTTCAAGAAAGGTTGTAAAAATCAGAGAAAACTGTTGACACATTGGAGAAATGGAATCATAAACCTAGTTTATAAGCTTTCACAATAAATGCATCTGTTCTACTTCCAAGCTGGTGTTCAGATGTCGTTTTTATGTCTTTTTTGTTCATTTTTGATTCCTTTGTTTATGTCAATAATGGTCAAACTTGAGTCACAGAGTTGCACAGGGGACTGGAAAAGGGATCAGGTTTCCAAGGTTCAAGATCTTTATTGCCGAACTGGCACATACAAGCACAAGACCTTATTCAGAAGGGGTTTGTCAACAAGAGAAAGGCACACAGGCAGCAGCTGTCAAATGTGGCTGTCCAGCTCCCCTCTCCAGATCAAAAGAACACAAAGTCCTCCTCGTCAACAAGGTTTAACAGCTCGGAAGCAGCGACTGGAGCACAGCCAGAGGGAGAGCGGACAAGACAATGAGCTGTTAAGTTGGTCAGGGATCAGTCTTTTAAATGTTCTAAACCTCGTGTAAGAAGCATGTTACGTGGAAAGTCTACATGCTAGCAGCTTATCCAGCAAAGGGTATGAGTAAGACTGTGTTTGTTTCTCTTTGAAATACTGTTTAAGAAGGAGTTTCTGAAGGGCAGCCATTTTTCTTTGCCATATTTTACTGTTTAACAGTGACACAGCTCACAGTTAAGAGCATTAAAGCGTGCAGCTTGTGGCACTATACAGGAGGAGAAATGGAGCAGGGAAACTACTGAACTGCATAACAGTTTCCGCCATTATGGGCAGCTAACCAGAGGTGACTCCGGTCAAAGTATGTACTGTATCTACATACAGTATCTTCATTTATGTTCCATGTGTTTAATAGGTCAAGTGACTGCATCAGGCTGAGGGCAATTGATTTTTTTATATGCTTTTTGTGATTTCTGAATATTTTAAACTGTTGCTCTCTTTTTGACTTCACTGTCTGGTTTGAGTATTTGCATTTTGTATGTCTAGGATTGCCTTCTGTGCCTTTGTGCTCTTCAGAGCTTATTTTTGTTTAACAGAGCTTTTTGTTAAAATAAATTCTTTTCATTTATAAAGATTCTTTGTAACTAGCCAGGGTTTTATATTTTCCTCTCTAGTGGGTATTTTTGAGATTTCTTTGCAACCTTTGTGCTTAGGAACTCTAGCTAATAACAACATGTGATATATTGTCTATAAAATTTGGAAAAAGTAGGTTTCATTAACTGGTTTTGCTGTTAGATAGGTTAGCAATTGGTAGCTCATGCAGTACTTAATCAGTCCTCTGTAAAAAGTGTATAAAAATCATTTGTTGCTATTTCCTGTGTAGGTTTACACAGCATAGAAAAAATATAATAACTTTATTCTTTATTATTTATCTTTTCTTTATATTTTTATATTCATTTTTAAATTAAAGTCTGTAGTATTTTCAATTATTTTTTATCATGCTTCTTATTTGTACTCTTTAATTAACACAGTTTTCTATGTATTAATTATTGGCAGATTTTTCTAAAACGTGTTTAGATATTGAATAGGGCTTCATATTTTATATTTACAATTAGAGGTTTAGATTCAGTCAGTAATGTAGCATTTACAATGATTGAGGTGTATTAAATAAAAAATTAAAATAGTAAACCACATTTACTAATAGGTACACCTACAACTATTACAATTTTCATTAATTTGATTAATTAAAGGAGTGGAAATATTGAAAATATACCAACAAAATGATACTGTCTCCAAAAGATGCAAATAAATATGATAATAAAAGCATCTAATTACACACTTCAAAATGTCTCGCAAGAGATTAAGCTTTAACAGGAATTTGTGTCTTAACTGAACACCCTAAATGGAAGCAGCAGTGTATTAAAAAGCCACATCCTACTTTGTGTGTGTCATACTTTTTTGTAGGTAAAATGCAGAAGCAGACAAAAAATACCATAATTTAACATTCTCTGACCCACTTTATCCTGTTCATGGTTGCTGGGGGCTGGAGCCTATTCCAACAAAACTAAGAGCAAGGCAGAAAAAAGCCTCCCACTAGTTGCCAGTCCATGACTATGCCTAGAAACCAGATTAATGTTTTTCGTACAGTATCTGTTTTATTAAAATAACCATATAGGCAATGCATTGATTTGTGGATGTGTTTGTTGCCTATGATTACTGTCTGCATTTCTAATGCAAATCTAACACCTCTCTACCAGAGATAAGTGTCCACTTTTTAAAGTGTCTCTTAATATGTTGAAAATGTTACAAAGAATTTGATCAAATTTTGACTGATATTGCAAACTTGTTTTGTTACCAATATTATGTAAGAAATACAGTTTTCATTTCTGTGTAGCATTACTTGGCAAGGGGTTTACCAAAGACAGAGTTGGCAACAATATAACCCAGAACAAGGAAGAATCTTCAGAGGTCCACCAAGAAAGAAAAAACAACCTGTTTGTCAGTGTGTATCTCTGTACTCCAGATTAGAGCAAATGGCAGTGGGTAGGAAAGACCCAAATTATTGTCTTCATTGCCCTTCATTGTCTTCACTGCCCTGGAAGCCATGCATCCTACAACATCAGTAAAGGACAGTGTTCCTAAGGAGCTACTAGTAGGCAGAAAAAATGTCCTGTTTGAGTCTGTGGGGTTAGAAGACAAGTGATCCAGAAACTATAGTCTGGTCCTTTAAAGCTGAGACCCACTTAAAGTTGGTTGAGATAATAACATTCAATGTAAGCACAACTAGCTATTACTAGGGATTATTGGCATGGTCAATTGGAAATCCATCCATCCATCTTCCAACCCGCTGAATCCAAACACAGGGTCATGGGGGTCTGCTGGAGCCAATCCCAGCCAACACAGGGCACAAGGCAGGAACCAATCCCGGGCAGGGTGCCAACCCACCGCAGGACACACACAAACACACCCACGCAACAAGGCCAATTTAGAATCGCCAATCCACCTAACCTGCATGTCTTTGGACTGTGGGAGGAAACCAGAGCGCCCGGAAGGAAACCCACGCAGACACAGGGAGAACATGCAAACTCCACGCAGGGAGGACCCGGGAAGCGAACCCGGGTCTCCTAACTGCGAGGCAAAAGTGCTACCACTGCGCCGCCCCTCAATTGGAAATGCAATCACATAATTTTTTATTTTGCTTTCACAACTTGTGTATGGACATTTACATACTGTACATATCATCTAACTTTATTATTACTTAATGACGGGACAACTTTTGTTTCTAGATATTTCATTATTTGACATCACAGAGTGTTTCCTGTTTGCTCAGTTTTGAAAATGAACATGAGGTTCTGGTTTGTTTTTTAATGGTTTATGAAATGTCTTCACTTTTAATGTCAACTTAATCTTGCATTTGTTTACTTACATCTGTATTTTGTTAATCTACTATAAATCTAAAAAAGAGCATTCATAGCACAGACCTGTAAGGGATTCCATTGAAGAACTCTCCTCATATTTGGAATCTTCTGTACTCTGTGTCTCCTGAAATGTACCAATCTTGAAATTTTGCTTTACTGTATAGGTCAGTGGTTCTCAGCCTGTGGGGTGGGCCCCCCTAGGGGGGTGAGAAGTAACAAAAAGGGGGGGCGCAAAGATGTGAAAAAAAGAAAACAAGAATCAAAAATATGAAAAAAAATCTGTTGAAACCAAAACAAATTAACTTAAACTACATTCTGATACTAGAACAATAAATATAGAGTTAGATAAATGTTGATAAAAGTTAAGTAGGTATAATAAAATATGCATCTACATTTCAAAAAAATGTTAGGGGGGGGCGCAATTAAAACTGTTATGAAAACTCGGGTTGCAAATACTTAAAGGTTGAGAAACTCTGGTATAGGTTGCAAGGTGTTTAGCTTCAAAGATCTTATCTGTATATATTCAAGACTTGTCAGATGTCTATATAAATGATGTCAAATGACTTAGTATTACCTATTTCTCAAGATGCGTGTCCAAATAGTTTTCATAGATGTCTCTTCATTAACAGGTAAAGGGGCATGGTCCTCCCATTTCCTAGAAGAAGGTGCTATTGTTCAAAAACTTGCCTCAGTAATATGACATATTGTTAAAATGTTTATATCAAACTTAGCTTTATCATCATAATCACGTTGTTCCAATTATCTTGATATGCTCAATGTAATTCCTTAACTAGAAGAGTACTCCTTTTTGGATTAGGTGAAATTCTCTTTGTGCCTGGTGCCGTTAGCCTTTTTCCAGGTTGCTGGGGCAGTTCCTTCAGTCCTGCAGCACTCTAGTAATACATTTGATCATGTTCCTGAATTTGCAGTTCAGCCTTGGGGCGTAAAGCCTGAAAGGCTATAGTCCTTTAAAGTGATACATTTTTTTTATTTTTGCTTTTTTTGCAATATTTGAAATGTGTGTGAACTTCTGCATCTTTAGTCTTGGATTCATCATTGTCTTAAATAATGCATAATGTGGATTACTTATCTACAGTTTGATTTAGCACTTTTAAATTGGACATTTATGAATATTCTTTTGCCTTGTTTAATTCAGTGTTGAGTATTTGATGTTGATTTTGAGATATCTTTTATGATCATCATTCGGTGCTTTTTAGGATTTTGTATGGCACTATTCACCTGACATTTAATCATAAATGGTGGTGGTTGCCTAATACATTGTGATACTCAGTGTCTCTTCTTTGCTCCCTCACATGAAGTTTAACTTGAGGCTGTCTCTTTTGTCTTCTGCCCTCTGTTGATGATGCCATGGCTTTAATGTTTTGTTTTTTTTCTGCCACCTCTTCTACCTAAACATTCATTACTTCTAGCTTTGCCCTACATTGCTCACTTGGGGGTCAGATGCAATATGATCTGTGCTAATTTTCCACAGCACAATGGCTACACTCCCAGGTCAGTGGATTTAAGCAGAGGAGTGGGTCTTGGGAGGTCTGTTGTTTTAAGTGTTTCAGTATTTCTCTCTTCCTCTGTCCCTCATTTTCACACACACACGTACCCTCTTCTTCATGGCTTCTCAGGATTGTACCATAACTTCTGACAATGTTTCTCTCCCAGGTTTGTTTAGCTACACCAGAATTTTCATGCCAACCACTCCACTGAATGTTTTTGTTATTTTACATAGGAAATATAGCATTTATTGGACTGTAATTCCATCCATCCTCTTCCGCTTATCCGACATCGAGTCGCAGGGGCAGCAGCTTGAGCAGAGATACCCAGACTTCCCTCTCCCTGGCCACTTCTTCTTGATCTTTCGGGGGAATCCCGAGGCGTTCCCAGGCCAGCCGAGAGACATAGTCCCTCCAGCATGTCCTGGGTCTTCCGCGGTACCTCCTCCCGGTTAGACATGCCCAGAACACCTCACCAGGGAGGCGTCCAGGAGGCATCCTGATCAGATGCCCGAGCCACCTCATCTGACTCATCTTGATGCGGAGGAGCTTCAGATGACTGAGCTTCTCACCCAGTCTTTAAGGGAGAGCCCAGACACCCTGCGGAGGAAACTCATTTCAGCCGCTTGTATTCGCGATCTCATTCTTTTGGTCACTACCCACAACTTATGACCATAGATGAGGGTAGGAACATAGATCGACCGGTAAATTGAGAGTTTTGCCTTAAGGCTTAGCTCCTTTTTCACCACAACAGACCAATGCAGAGCCCGCATCACTGTGGATGCCGCACCGATCCGCCTGGACTGTAATTGCTGTTTTTTATTTTGAATGACGTGCAACTTTTTACTTACTCTTAGAAATTTCATCCTTCATTTCATTAACCACTGCGGTGGGCTGGCGCCCTACCTGAGGTTTGTTTCCTGCCTTACGCCCTGTGTTGGCTGGGATTGGCTCCAGCAGACCCCCGTGACCCTGTAGTTCGGATATAGCGGGTTGGATAATGGATGGATGGATAGATTTCATTAACCAATACTATTCAAATTCCATCATGACAAACATTTTTTAATATTCCAGTTGTCAAAGGTACACTCTTCTTATTCTTATGTAAATCACTGTCAGTCAGTCAGTCATCGTCCAACCCACTATATCCTAACACGGGGTCATGGGGGTCTGCTGGAGCCAATCCCAGCCAGCATAGGGTGCAAAGCAGGAACAAACCCTGGGCAGGGTGCCAGCCCACTGCAGGTAAATCACTGTATTCCTATTTAAATCCTTAAATTTTAGCATTTTTTTCCATTTCATAATATATTCCATTTCTTTCTTCTTTTAAATTAATTTGCTTATAATATTTCTTTAATCTGCTTGCTTCCATTTTTTTTTACATTTTTCTTTACCTAAATAACACTTTTCCTTGCAACATATTCTACAAAAATAATTTTTTATCAGATTAAAAAAAAGTGAACAGTTTTAACTGTAGATTAAATAAAATTACATTTATTTTGTAAAATTAAATTTATTTTGCAAAATTATGCTGGTGACGGTTCCTGCATTTCTGTTACTATTTACAAATATAAGACATGATCATTTCTTCTGACTTTATATCCTTATGTTTGACCTCTGACTTTTCCTGGAAATGTCTCTGTTTTTGTGTTAGAATTTAATGATTGAGACAACAGAATGGGAAAAACGGATTTACTGTGGTTGCAGAATTCCATGTACTGTATTTATATAATGTCAAATTTTCTGATAGTTTTAGTTACTTTCTCTTATTCCTTCACATGGACAGCAAGAAGCTACAAAAATTCCAAACCATATTAAGACTTTCACAGCAGAAAAGCAGATCACCTGGGGCCTCATGTATAAATGGTGCGTATGCACAAAAATGTTATGTATGAATTTTCAACACTCAAATCGTGATGTATAAAACCTAAACTTGGCATAAAGCCACACACATTTCCGTGGTAGCTCATACCCTGGTGTACGCAAGTTCTGCGTTCGGTTTTGCATACTGGCGGCACACAGCGTCAAAGCAGTGCTACTGTTCCAGTGTGGTTTCCCTTTCTTTTTTAGATTCACATCCCTGACTTGGTTTTATAAATACACTGAAATTAACCGCATATTGTTTGTTAGTTTAATGCATCTGATTGTAATGAACCTGTAACAATATAATGGTATTTATATCACTGTATCTGATTGGGGAATCACTTCTGTACATTAGCTGATTGGAAAGAGAATTATCGGTATACAGCAATAAGCACACGCTGCCTCAGCCATGCTGTCTGTTGAACTGCTCTCATACGGCAAATGCTTCAGAGCTTTTCCTCGCAGTTCAGAACCAGTTTCATCCCAAGAACTATAAACGCACTCAATCAGTCCATCAAGTGCTCCTTGTAGAACTATTTGTACTTATAAGTACAATTACCTCACTGTAAACTTGCGATAAAGTTATAATATTGCACAACCTGAGCCACTTTATAAAGTGCATATTTACGATATCATTTTTAAGATGAAATGCAGCAAAATAAAACTTTAACTTAATTTAAATAATCTATATCTATACTAATAAACAGCAAAGCCCTCACTCACTCACTCACTCACTCACTCACTCACTCACTCACTCACTGACTCATCACTAATTCTCCAACTTCCCGTGTAGGTAGAAGGCTGAAATTTGGCAGGCTTATTCCTTACAGCTTCCTTACAAAAGTTGGGCAGGTTTCATTTCGAAATTCTACACGTAATGGTCATAACTGGAAGCTGTTTTTTCTCCATTTACTGTAATGGAGATGAGCTTGAAACCCGTGGGGGCGGAGTTTGACATAATCACGCCTCCCACGTAATCACGCAGTACGTAGAAAACAAGGAAGAGCCCCAAAAAGCGCTGAAGAAAACATGCATTATATAATTGAGAAGGTAGCGAAACAATAAGAAGCGAGCGAGTGATATATACAACCATATTCATGAGTTCTGCTACTTCGGAAACAAAGCACAGTGTAAACCTACACTTTAAATTAAGTTCATAGACAGGCTGCCGCTGGCGTTTGTAATTTAGTGCCTGCCCATATAAGGCCGTCCGTCAGCGGCAATCCAATAGCAATCTGCCACGGGTAAATATTCACGGGTGTAGGACTGTGCTTATGGAGAAGAAGATGAGATGGTCAGGGTGGTGTTTGGCACAAACTCTGCAAAACTGCGAGAGAAAGTTTTAAGTACCGGGACTTCGGTAGCATTAGATACAGCCATGGACATAGCACGACATGGCAACAGCACAGCTGGGAAACTTCGATGCATGAACACCGAGCGGCTCATGTGAACTGACGCAGTGCACAGACAAAAAGCAAGAGTTCCGAAGAGCGCTGAACAAAAACCGAATTACACAATTGAAAAGGCAGCAAAAAAATATGAAGCGTCTGATACATACAAGATAAGTATGTAATAAGTACAGCTACTGCAGAAACAAAGCACACGGTGGAAAAAGTGAATGTCCCGCTAAAGGAAGACAGTGTTAAAAAAAACCCGTGCATGCAGTGTGTCAGGTCTCAGATAAAGAAGAAGACGAGCTGTTTATTGATGCAGTAAGAAACGAATCTTTTTCATAGCTTATTTAACACACTACGTCTCCGCTGCGATACGCGGGTATATATATATGTATATATATATATATATACCCTGATCTACATACTCGAATAATGAATACTTTATTCGCAATCAATGATTGTTTTGGTAAAGCCATACTCAGTGTATTCATTAGATGAACGGTAAAAAAGTAAGAGCGAGGGGAGGGTCACTTATTGAGGCATGCAGGCAAAACCACATTAGCACGCGGGCTCGATGTACGAAAAAATATATCTTTTTCAAGTTCTATTTAGTCCATATGTGTCAAATTCAAGGGCCACGGGCCACATCCGGCCCGGCGTGTAATTATATCCGGCCCGCGAGATCATTTTATATACTGTATTATTGTTATTAATGGCCCGGGTATATGAAGCGCTGGTAACACAATAAACTACAGATCCCATAATGCAGCGCTTCATATACCCGGGCCATTAATAACAATAATACAGTA
>JANRMT010062837.1:10785934-10814929 GCA_026402145.1 Polypterus bichir lapradei | reverse complement strand
TAGATAGATAGATAGATAGATAGATAGATAGATAGATAGATAGATAGATAGATAGATAGATAGATACTTTATTAATCCCAAGGGGAAATTCACATTAATTTGAATGACAGTGTGCTTTTTCCAGTGAATTCCCTAGCATACAGTATTACACTGGACATCTTCCCATTTATTTTAGCAGATCACCTCAGATACCTAGGGGTAAACATCACAAGTAAATATAAAGATCTTGTTCAACAAAATTTTGCAATCTGCATGGAAAATATTAAGCAAGATGTAAACAGATGGTCTACCCTCCATCTCACATTAGCAGGAAGAGTTAGTACTGTCAAGATGAACATCCTTCCTAAATTTCTATTTCAGATCATCCCCATAAACATTAACAAATCATTCTTTAAAAACTAGATTCATTATAACCTCATTTATTTAGAATCTGAAACATCCACACATGGAAAGGGTGACACTACAATGATCTAAAGCAGAAGGGGGCATGACACTACATAACTATGAATTTTGCTGGGCGCCAAATATACAAGCTATAAAGACCAGTGGCCTCATGCATAACTCCGTACATAGAATTCACACTAAAATATGGCGTACGGACAAAAGCAGAAATATGTGCACGCACAAAAAAATCCAGATGCATAAATCTGTGCAACCTCCACATTCTTCCGCTACATAAATCCCGGTCAGCGTGAAAAGTAACGCACGTGCACGCACCTGCTGCCACTCCCCAACTCCTCCCAGAATTATGCCTCTTTGAATATGCAAATCAATATAAATAGCCCTTAAGCTCAGCGTTCTCTGAAAAGGCAATGGCAAAAGCACAGGAGAAAAAGAATTTCAGCGAATACCAAGTAGAGGCAAGGGAAAAGGTACTATTTGTTGGTTTAAGCAGTGATATAAACAACAAAAGGAAGTTGATTGAGTGAGAGAGTGGTGGAGAAACTCGAAAATTCAAGTTCAGAAGTCCCAAAGTGTCTGAAATAAATAAGAAGTGGTCAGATATTAAAGTCGCCTTGAAAAGGTGAGTCGTAGCACACCGTCTGTGTGTCATATGGAAGCGTATTAGGGTACAGAGAAAAGAAAAACAAAACAGGGACACCATTGAAAAAAATGTCCAAATGTCAACTTTAATCTCGAAATTTCCACTTTAATCATGTACTTTATTTTGTCAAAGTAGAACATCATAAACTTCATCTTAAAATTGTTTAATTTACTAGTTTCTCAGATGCCATTGTACCTAAAGTAGCAAGTTAAATGCTTCTTTCTATGTGTTCTTTTTTGTGCTCTATGTGTGTGAATCACTACGTGCTTCTTAAATGGGCTTTCTCTTCCGCCGACAGGACACAGAATACAGTACATTACATTCAAGATATTACAGCTTTCTGAACAATTTAAATATTAAGATTTATACTTGATATAATTTTAATGATAATTGGAATTAAAGCATGTATTAAACATGGGGACACGGTGGTGCAGTACTAGCGAAGAGCTGGTGCCCTGTGTAGAGATTGTTCCTGCTTCCCGCAAGATGCTTGCTGCGTGACCTTCGATGAAACAATTTACTGCAGCAGTACTGTCTCTCTGAAATGTACTAACCTTCTATTCCTGTCTTTCCTTTTCTTTCTCCAAGTAACCAATCGCTACACGATCAGCTCTGTAATAGATGCCCAGCCATTTGTAAGCTTAGAATGCCGATTCTTCAAAACGTTTATGAAACATTGAAATATCTTCATAGTACATGTTTAATAATTCCATCCATCTATCCATCCAGGTGACGACAATTCCAGAAATCATACAGCACGAGGCAGGAACAATCCCTAAACGGGGCGCCAGCTCGTCGCTAATGCTGTGCCACTGTGTCCTCACATGTTTAATTATTAACAATATACATTATTTTAATGAAGTTTAAAACTTATCTGTATAATGTAATAAACATGCTTTGCTGCATTTCATCTTAAAAATGATATCAAGAGCTCCAAGAAGATAGCGCTTGGAAATCTAAATCGACTTAGAGGCCAGTCATCATCATATGTAAATACGCGCTTTATAAAGTGACTCAGGTTGTGCAATATTATAACTGTAGTGCAAGTTTACAGTGAGGTGATTGTACTTATAAGTACAAACAGTTCTACCAGGAGCAATTGATGGACTGATTGAATGTGTTTAGAGCACTTGGGATGAAACTGTTTCTGAAAAGCGAGGTCCTTACAGGAAATGCTCAGAAGCATTTGCCGTATGGGAACAGTTCAAATAGATTGCGTGCATGGCTGAGACAGCGTGTGCAAGATGCTGTATACCGATAATCCAATCAGCTGCTGTGCAGCTGTGATTCCACACTCAGATACAGTGGATTAAATACTCAGCGGTGCACTGGGAATAACAACACTAAAGCAGTGATGGTATTTAGAATAGTTTGACCATTCGGTGCACCATTATATGGTTACGGGTTGATTACAATGAGATGCCTTAAACTAATAAATGATATGCGGTTAATTTCAGTGTATTTCATAAAGCCGAGTCAGAGATGTGAATCTAAAAACTAAAGAGAAACCACACGGGAACAGTAGCACTGCTTTGATGCTGGGTGCCACCAGTTTGCAAAACCAATCGATGAACTTGCGTACGCAAAGCATTAATCATCCAAATTAAATTTTTTTACAGAGCATAGTATCTTGTTTAAAATTGTCCAAAATATGTCCATGACAAGAGTCAACTTGTGAACGTTGCAGTTCAGCTCCAGCCTCACTGGCCCACATGTTTTGAGCATGCAACAAAATAGCATTATTCTGGACCAAAATCTTTGAAAGCCAATCAGACAGCCTTGGTGTCAAAATCACTCCTAACCCATTAACAGTTGTATTTGGTGTACTCCTGAATGGGCTTAAAGTGGAGAAGGACAAATTGATTGTAATTACCTTTACCACACTACTAGTATGTAGACTTATCTGGCTCAACTGAATGAATTCCATTCCACCTGTTATAAGTCAGTGGGCAGCTGATGTTGTATACTATTTGAAAAAAAAAATTATCACTGAAAGGATCTGTACAAAACTTGTTTAAAATATGGTAAAATCTAATTATTTAAAATCTTAGAATAAGCATTTATATCGGGGAAAAGGACATTCTTCTTTCTTTGTTGTTTTAAAAGATTTGCTCTTGTTGTAGGATCTCCTGTCTTTCTCTCGGGCAGGGGTGTAATTCAGGTGTGTTAAGCTTGACATAATTGTTTAGAATGTTTTTTCTTCAAATAAAATAAATAAATGTAAAAATAATGATGATAAATAAACAAATAAATAATTCAATGACAAGGAAAAACTTGGCTAATTTTCTTTTTTCTATGTTACCAACACATTTCAATGAAATCTGTCAAGGCATTTTTGATATTTTGGAGTATTTAGTTTTTCTGTTGTGTAATTTTTTATATTTTAAAATGCTGCATTTTTAGTAGATACCTACTGGCCTAGATGTAGAATCCAGCCAAATTTCAGATTTTTAACTAAACGGGATATAGTGTTTTTGTTCATGAGTGAGTGAGAGAGTCTGTCAGTCAGTCAACTTTGCATTATATGTAGATTCAGATTTTAGAGGTAGAACAGAGAATGAACGTTGTGTGTAATGTGTTTTCATCATATTCACACAATAAATGCTATAATTTCATGTGTGCCATATGCTGCACAGATCTTATAGAAGAGAGGCATATAGGCAAAGAGTTCTTCTGACCAACAAGTGATCTTAATAGGCAGTGTTCTTGTTATGAGATGGCACAGCATTGAGCTGAGGTTTTTGGTTACATAATTATAGTTTTTGATCTTTCTCCCTTTCCTTCATAACTTCTTCTGTAGTGCAACTGAAGAACACGAGGCTCATGCAAATGCAGAGTCTCATTAATTAAAAAAGGCTCAACTGATCTAAGGCTTCTGGAATTTAAACAGTTTTGGGTTACATTTTTGAAGATTAATAAGTTTGCCCAATCCATTTCTGACTATCACAAGTGTTACCCACCCCAGAAATGTGGTATGGAAAAGCAGAATCTGATACTTGATGATGCATGCTAAGAAAAGCTGTTATTTTTCATTATGTCTTCTATTATATATTTTCTCCATTGATGCACATATTGAAATATCTAATTTGAAATTCATGGTCAGTATAAGTAGTTAAAAAGCTGCCACATCTTACATGGCATGGAAGAGGGACAGGAATAGTTTGGAAAAATGAGTATAGCTTCCTCCTTCAGAAAGAAAGCATGGAAGAAGAAAAGCAGGTTTTATGAGCCTCTGTGATAAGAGGACACAAAAAAGTCAGTCAATGAGCTAATTAGGGAAAGACCCAGACATAGAGAAAACTGACTAGACACCATATGATGATCTGACTATATACAGTAGAGGAGTAACCAGAAAGAGACCTTTAACTGCTTCTCTTATTGGCCTGAATCAGGGACATGGATGCCTGTACAGGTGCTAGAAGTAGTAGAAGTTGAGGGTGTAGAAGCAGATGTATTAGTTGGTTACTAGCATGTGCTGTTGGTAATGTAAAAGAGTAATGTCAGAATCTTATAGAAGAGAATAATAAAGAAGTTGATGAAATTAACTAGTTGAAAAATGCGAAGGAAAGTGACAATGTTGTAGTGAGTGAATGTTTAAAATCAGTAGAAAAGGAAATGTTCAGTACTTGGATGTATTATAGCTACTGCTGAGGCAAGGGTAAAAAGAAGCACAAGTCATCCAAAATGAAAGAGTGGGAGTGCTGGGATCTGCCTGGGATCCTTAAACATGGAAAGGTAATGTACCCAAGACCTGAGTTTTCGTGAAGCATGGAAGTGCAAGCAACAGAGAGAAGTGAGTGTTGAAAATAAAGGAAAAGAGTTAGAGTGTTTTCTTCCATTATTTTCCTCTGTACTGTCTTCCCTACCTGTAAATTGCTGAGGTTCATCTTATTTTTGAAGATAGGAAGATACACTCAAATGCACTGCTCATTCACAGCAAACTGTCTGTAACTTTTCACAAAGTGAACTATGAGAGATAGGGAGGCAATAAAGGCAAAAGCCTAGTGTGAAACTGATTACTTGAGCATTGAGAGTCTGGGATGAAGGTGGTGAAAGTGTCCATTTGAAGCAAACTGAGTTAGGGCAACTCAGCAGGTAACCACAAATTCCAGCCTGAGAAATAGTTTTAGAGCCATACAAGAAAATCAGGTGAGGTCTTCAGTATATTGGATTGCAATGAGCATGAGATGTTGCTGACAAGAGAAAAATCATGTGGCTCCAGAGGACATCCATGAAGTTGTGCAGAAAGTTAGAGAGCAAGGTAGTGTTGCAGTCAGCTTTCTATTATGAAAATGATTGGACTGTGCCATTTTGTAACCTGAAGGGGAAGTGATTGTCAAATAGCATTGTGACTAAATTAATAAAGCTGGCCCTGCTGACATTAAAAGGTATTTTGATGACTATGTTAGGAGATCAAGATTATATTACATTCTGGGAAATAGTTAGTTTAGATAACATTGAGGATTATGAGTTACATGGGAATACAAGTAATGTCTGAGAATTGAGAAAAGGAGGAATGAAAAGGCAATCCAACAGACCAAAGCAGAATGGACCATCCAGGAAATGAATATAGGTGGATCTTTTAAAAGCAGGAGTACAAAGGAATGAAATATATGCATAGCCTACTCCATTATGTTAGAAATTTTCTATCACTTGTTTTTATATCAGTGGACATGCCAGGCCAGTACATGTATTTGCGAGATTTTTCTTTGGATAATTTGATGAGCAAAGTGTAATTTGTCTTCCATTGCTGACGTCATTTTGTTAGGGATAATGATTCTGTCACTTAACACAAAGATGTGATTACTGATCTTGATACTGTCACATTAACCCTAACCGAGGCAGCTGGCCCTGATGGGGTTCCTGGATGGGTCCTGCAGCATTGTGTGAAATATCTGACAGCAGTGTTCACCAGCCTTTTTAATATCTCTCTAGAACAGGCCACTATCCCCACTTGCCTAAGTCCGCTACAATTGTCCCTATTCCAAACAGACAGTGGCAAGGTCCATGAGCCAATGGCCCTGACCCCTATTGTTATGAATTGCTTTGAATAACTTGTCCTCAGACACATTAAGAGCAACATTCCCACCTCTCTGCACCAATACGAGTTTTCTTACATAGCAAACAGGTCAACTGAGTATGCTGTCTGACTTGCCCTTCACACTGCCCTGTCACACCTCGAGCAGAGGGACATCTATCTATCATCTACTGCAGCTCTGCCTCCAAGACCATCCCCCCTAAGAAGCTGGCTATCAAACTAAACAACTTGCGCCCCAACTCACACCAGAGCAACTGGATTTTAGATTTTCTCACTAACTTCAAACTGCGCGTACAGATAAGCACTTCTCTTCACCAAACTACTGAACACTGGGGTACCACAGGGCTTTGTGCTGAGCCCTCTCCTTTACTCCCTCTTCACAAACAATTGCAAATCTATCCATGATAATAATATCATAATAAATTTTGCAGACAATACCACCATGATAGGCCTGATCTACAATAATGACAAAGCAGCCTATAGAGAAGAGGTCGAGAATCTGGAGAGTTGGGGACAGAACAACAGGCTTGCACTCATTTCTAAGAAAACAAAGGAACTGATTCTAGACCTCAGGAGACTGAGCTACAGCGGTCACCATCCCATCAGCATTAATGGCGAGAGGGTAGAGACAGTCCAGAGTTTCAGATTCTTGGGAGTCCACATCAGCCAGGACCTGTCATGGACAACAAACAAGACAGCAATGGCCAAGAAAGGTCTTCAGAGGCTTCACTTTCTGAAGAGCTGGAATTAAGAACAACTACCACAACAGTTGCTGGTTAACTTCGACAGGTGCACCACAGAGACTGTCATCGTGTTCTGGATTACAGCATGGTGGTCTGGCTGCACCTCTGAGAACCTGAAGACTCTCCAGCTTATCATCTAAATGGCTCAGGGAATTGCTGGCACTCATCCACAGTCACTGAAAGATATCTTCACTACCTGCTGAAGCAGAAAACCAAAGAACATTTGTAGAGATCCAACCCACCCCGACCAAAGCACTTTTACTCCATGGAGTAAAGGTGCTTCAGAGGACTCCATGCCTGAACTGCCAGGCTGAAGAACAGCTTTTGCCTCAAAGCAATTAGCCTATTAAATGCACAGCGATCACTGCCCCTTCCTACACAGAACCTGCACTGATTGAACTTAGCTTCTGCATCAACCATACATAGTCACATACTTATGTATAACCCATGTGGAAATAATGACCTTTGCATTGACTATAATCTTCACTGTGACTTAATTTACTCATGACTTAATTTATTTGTAACTTCATTTATTATTTCTCTATTTATGTTTACATGTTTTCCTTTACTTTTACAATATGTATACAGTGGAACCTCGGTTCACGAACGTCTCGGAACACGTACAACTCAGTTTACGACCAAAAAGTTCGGCAAACTTTTGCATCTGTTCACGACCACAAACTCGGTATATGAACAAGCCAGTTTCCCTTTTGGTTTGTGCGCGCTGATGATTTCCGCAAGTGTTCAGTCTCTCCCTGTGCATTCCCTGTGCAGAGAGAGAGAATGACACACAAACCCACACGCACACACCCACATGCACACACACACGGGCGAGAGAGACACACACACACAGACGCGTGCGAGAGACACACACACACACACACACACACGCACACGTGCTCGCGAGAGAGACACACACACACACAGACACACGTGAGAGAGACACACGCACAAACGCGAGAGAGACGGCTGGATGCATAAGGTTGTTTTTTAAAGAGACAGATTTGAGCATTGTTTTAACCTCAATGTATTTAATGAAGACTTTTTTCTATTGTATTTTAACCTTCCATTCACTTTTGTTTACAGCGATTGGTTCATAGCGTGCATTGTTGCAATGTTACTTTTCTTTGTGGTTTATTAAATTACGGATTTTTCAAATGTTCATTTTTTACCTTGTGCTTAAAACACATTAAAAAAAAGTGTTTTTAGTGAACAGCTCATAGCGCTACAGCGCGAACTCTTGCAATGTTAGATTTCTCTGTTGTGCAAGGTTTTCTCAGTGCTATTCAGCATTTTTCATTTAGTTTACTATTACACTGTGCATTCTATGGTTTAATTAACTATATTTGTGCTTAAAAATCTTTAAAAAAAATATATTTACATACAGTACGTACAGTCTGGAACGGATTAATTGTATTTACAAACAATCCTATGGGGTGAAATTACTTCGGTTCACGACCAAATCGGGTTACGACCAGAGTTTTGAAACGAATTATGGTTATGAACCGAGGTTCCACCATATTTGGAATTGTTAATAGTAACAAGTCAAGTTGGGGAGCATGCACTGGTACAGTGTGTTGCCACACCCACTACACGACGAAACAACTCAGGATCCCGGTTTGCAACCCCCCAGGCAGACACGCGGTCCAGTCTCACCCTCTGGAAATGACCCCTCTATCTGTCGCAGCAGGTGTTATGTGGGCAACCTCTTGGCCTGGTGCAGTCACTTGGGTCCCCAGCAATGAGGATCTTACGTGCTGGACCACCCTTGAGGAAACACACCACATGACCGTACTGCCGTAATTGAAGGATCAGCCTCAAGAACCGTGATCCCAGAGATATCCAACGTACTAGCCGGAGGATCAGCTTTGAACAACTGCTCAAAGTAGCCAGCCCAGTGGGTCACAACTGCAGTGTCATCCGTAAGGACCGATCCGTCAGCTGCCTGACTGCGAGTTTCCGAGGAACAGATTTAGATGTGCGTAATTCTTCGATTCTTGTATAAGCAGGACGTGGGTCACTAGACCACAGATGATGTGTCACTTGTTCACAGATTCCTCTAACAAACGCCTCTTTATCTTCCCTCAGAACCCTCGCAGCCATCCCCATCAGTTCCCGGTACAGACCAGAGTTGCCATTGAGCCATGCGCTGCGACTCCTCTCGATGATACCCAGGGTGCCCCGCGAGATGAAACACCTCCTTCTGGGAACACCGGTAATGCCAACTCAACCCTCAGCAACCTTCAAGGTCTTGTCATGGAAGGTTTCCCACATCACATTAGGATCGGCAGTTGTACCTAAATCTGCAAGTTCCTCACAAAAACTGCTTGCAAACTCACAGCCTGGTCTTGGAGTCTGGCCAAGTCCAGGCTCATTTTCCTAGTAGGTGGTAACCTACTGGACCTAAGTTGGATCCTAAGAGTAGCAACAACAAGTCTGTGGTCAGAATGCACAAACTGGGCACTTCTGTAGACCCTGCAGTTTTGCAAGAGCCTCCAGCGTCTGCCCACGAGGATGTGATCGATCTCCTTCACCACACCACCAGTATTGGAGTACCAAGTCCAACGATGCGGTTCTGGGCGCTGGAACCAGGATCCAGTGATTTGCAGCCCCTGACCTTTTGCAAAGTCAAGGAACATGGAGCCACTTTCACCACAGTCACCATATCCATGGGGACTGAGATGATCCTCATAGCTAGCCCGGTCAGTACCAGTGGTTGCATTGAAGTCACCCATGACTAGAGGAGTGTCATCTCGAGGGTACACATCAACCACCGAGCAAAGCTGCGAATAAAATGTCTCCTTTCGCCGAGACATCACTCACCATGGTCGGAGCATACACTGAGACAACAGACAAGGCACTCAGGGAGTGCTGTAATCTGAGTCTCATAATACGCTCGTTGAAAGGAGTGATATCGGACACCATTGGAAGAAGCCAATCTGCTAAAGCAGCAGCTACTCCCCGAGTATGACAGCCATCAGACCGACCAGACCAATAAAAGGTGTATCCACCTGCAGAGATCTGGCCAGTCCCTGGTCTGCACACCTCAGAGAGTGTTGCCACTGAAATGAGGAATTTACGCAGTTCCTCCAACAGCAGAGGAAGAAGATCATCTTCCAAGAGACAAGATATTCCATGCGCCCACCCTCATGGGCTGCCTCAAACTGGGACATGAGTGCTGCCGTGCAGCGGGCGATTTAATAATTAATAATTATTTATGATGTTAAACTGCATCCGGCCCTGCAAGCGGTCCTCCAACTTGCAGGGAAATCATGGGAGGTGGTGGCAGGATTGTCACTCCAGCCACCGTAAAAAAAAACTACACAAAGCTCCGAAACGACAGAAAGGACTCATTTTTGCTCTTCGCGGGAGTAGCTTCAGCCGCCCATAGGAATAATAGCATTCTGAGTCTGAGCCCTGGATGCATATGCGACATTTCACACCCCTTGTAAAAGACATACACTGAGGCCATCTTTTGAACCATCAGCCTGAAGAACTGTCCTTTGTGTTGGATCATACATCTTTAGTACTGGTGCCTCCATAAGAGATTTCTTGAGATTATCTAGTGCTGTATCTTGTATAGGATGCTGTAGCCACTGTGCATCTTTCATCGACAGTTATCTTAAGGATCCTGTTATTGCTGCTTTTTGGGAATGTTTTGTGCAGCTATTTAATCATGCCCAATAAGCGTTGTAAAGCCTTCTTATGTTCTGGGTTTGGCATGTTGACAATTGCTTTCACTTTGTCTGTATTTAGCTGAACCCCCTTAATTGTCATTGTGTGGCCCCATATATTTAATACTATATTTGACCACCTTGTACTGTACCTTATCTGCAATGAATCTGATATTTTTCTGTCTTGCTCTCTGCATCACCTCATTAAGGATCTCTGCATGCTCCTTTTCATCTGCAGCTGCAATAATCATGTCATCTGTGATGATGACGATGTTCACACCAGGGCTGTCTCCAAAGGTTTCACTGTTCTTTTGTTGGAAGACCTCACTTGCTGATTTGATTCCAAATAGGAGACATCTGAACTTGTGCCGTCCCCATGGAGCATTGATAACACTCTATCCAGCTTGATTTGCTAATATACATCGTTTTCATCAAGAATGGTGAATATTTTTTCAAACCAGTTTGCAGTGGACATCATTGGGAGTTGGTATGGAGTTTTGTTGTCTCTTGATTGCCTTGTTCAATGCATGCGGGTCTAGGCATATTTGAAGTTTGCCATTTTTCTTTTCTGTAATCATCAGACTGCTAACCCATTTTGTTGGTTCTGTTACTGGTGTGATGACATTTTGTTGTTGTAGATAACTGTTTCTTTTAATTTGTCCATAATTTCAAATGGAATTTTATGACAGCCTTTTTTTTCCTGTTGTCACCACTGGACCAATATTAATATTAACATGATGTTCACGAGGGAATTCACCCAGACCTTGAAACACATCAGGATACTTGCTCACTAACTCTTGTATGGTTGCTGGCGAATGCATTGGAATTGGGTCAAATTGTTTGACTAGATTTTATTGGTCATATTCTTCTCACCAAAGGATTGATGCAAAAGACTGTTGGTGATGAAGAACTTTCCTTGTAGTATTGCATCTCAGATAGTTACAACCAGCAGGATTGATCTTGGCTCCACCATATGCAATCAGCTTTCTTTTGGTAGGTTCAAGGACTAAGTCTACATTTCAAGCCATATGTTGGACATATTTTGGAATGATGCTCTTTGCCACACCTGCTGTATGATTTTGTGTCACCTTTATCTCTTTTGTTAAAAACAGATTTATCGTTTTTATATCTATGTTGAGCCCCTGGAAAATTCTTAGCAGTTCTCTGTTTTTTCTCTGTCAGCAGCCATACCACATGTACTTCAGATGAGGTTATCTACCTGAAGCTAAGCATGTTGGGGCCTGGCTAGTACTTGAGTGGGAGATCTTCTAAGAAAAACTTGGGTTGCTGTTAGAACCTAAGAGAAGGTTTATGGATGTGGTGAGAGAGGACATGCAGGTGGTAGGTATAACAGAGCGAGATGCAGAGAACAGGATGATATGGAAGAAGATGATTCACTGTGGCAACCCATAACAGGAGCAGTCGAAAGAAGAAGAAAAAAAAGAATCAGTACTTTCTCAGCCTGAGTGAGCACATGTACTTCATTTTCTTTCTTCACCTTTGTCATTATGTTACTTTGCTCTCTTCCGATCTCTGAATCTCTGCAAATATCAATAGTCTTTTCTAAAGTCAGACCAGGTCCTTAACACTGTAGACAAATGCCCCTTATCATATCAATTTCAGCAGGACCATATTTACAGTTTTTGCTCCGTTGCCTAGGTTTGTTAACAGACCCTGTCTATTTGCAGAGGTTCTTGCATGTCACAAGTTCTGATGTCTTTCAAATACCAAATTTTTCTTGTGTGTGCAATTGATTTTTAAAGATTCCAAAATTGTCTCTACTGTAAACATTTCTGGATCTGCCTTGATGATTTCAAGTGTACTGTAAACTTTAAGCATCTTGTCTCCTAATGTATGCAACAAAACAGCAATTTGCATTCTCTAGATTTCATGCTTATTTCCATTGCAACCATGTATAGTCTATATTTCTGCTCCCATCTATGCCATGGAGAGGTTTTAATAATAATAACAATAATAAAATAATTGATCCATCCATTATCCAACCCGCTAACTACAGGGTCACAGGGGTCTGCTGGAGCCAATCCCAGCCAACACAGGGCGCAAGGCAGGAAACAAACCCCGGGCAGGGCACCAGCCCACCGCAGAATAATAAAATAATAATAATAATTCTTTACATTTATATAGTGCTTTTCTCACTACTCAAATCACTTCAGAGAAGCCACTTCAAGCACCACTGTTATGCATCATCCACCTGGGTGATGCAACAGCAGCCATTTTTTCACCAGTACACTCAACATACATTACCTGTTAGATGGTGAAGTGGTGAGAGAAATAGCCAATTAGTGTCAGGGGATGATTAGGGTGCCAGAATGACAGAGTAATTTAGCCTGGACATCAGGGTACACCTTGGTCTTTACGAAGGATGCCCAGGGATCTTTTATGACCACAGAAAGGTAAGTCTCCGATTTTACATCTTATCTGAAGGATGGCACCATTATCACAGCACAGTGTCCCTGTCACTGCACTGGGGCTTTCAGCTCTAGATTAAGACCACAGGGTAAGCACCCCTGCTGACCTCACCAACACCTTTTCCAGCAGCATCCCAAGTTTTTCCTAGATGGTCTCCCATCCAAGTACTTGCTGGGCCTTGATAAGCTTAGCTTTAGGTGGCTCAAGTCTTCTGAAGTGCAAGTGGTACCCCTCATTTATGCTGTGCTTAAAACAGTACATAATGAGTGGAAAGAAGAATTGCATTTTTGTTTTTTTGCAAAGGTTTGATTGATGCAAGTGCAAATAATGAGGCTGGAGTTCCTAGCTAAAATTTATGGAGGTGAAATCTGAGTAAACAGACTAGACATTAAGTGCAATGTGAAGTGGAGAACAGGACCTAGGATTAAGGGGAGAACTGTGTGATGTAATAATGGTAACCCTGTGATTCAGTCAGGTTATACTTGTACAGACCCAATACAAAGCAGAAAAGTGGAAAAGCAGAAACTAACAGTGAGAGTAAGTAACCTTGAGGATGAAGGTGCTTGCAGGAAACTGGGTAATAAAACTTGAGTAGAGTGACACTGTGAAAAATGGTCCTATCATTCAAGTCAGTGCCTGAAAGCAAAGTGAGAGTGTTAAAGAAATGCTTTATTGCCATAATTTCTGCAGACCTGCCCAGAGAAGAACAGAAAGAAAATGACATGGAAACAAAGGTAAACAGTAAAATTCTTTGGAATCAAAGAATTGATGCTAAATAACTGCAGGGACAAAAAGGAAAACAAATACAGCTTCTAATGAGTGAAAGTCCACAAGACATACAGTAATATAGCTATGTACAGTATAATAATGATAGTGTTAGGGACTAAAGGTATTACAGCACAGGGTAACTGATAAAAATGTAGAGATACAAGAGCTGGAAAATGTGCAAATCAGATAGAATCCTAAAAGAAAGGTTGTCAGCTCTGAGTTCAGAAAGAATAAGATTGGACATATTAATTTATTAGTGAGGGTGACTAATACTGATGATAAAGAAGAGATATAGTAAAGAAAATTAGAGGACTTTTTGAAATAAACAAGTGCAGCTGGTAAAGTTACAAGTCAGTGGGGCTCCAGTGGTTAGGTATACCATCATGTTAAAAACCATGGAAGCCCTACTGCAGTTGTCAGAAGCCACAGGATGGGTGGGCCCTCTCTCAAACGAGCACAAGTATGCATATGAAAACCAAATAATGCCAGAGGTGGGCCACAGAGGGGGAATGATGAGGGTTGCATAGCAATTATATCTCTTCTGTTGAACAGTAAGACAACTGGTGCCCCAGGATGGTGATGCTAATCTATACTGGCAGTCAAAGTCAAACCATGTAAATTGTGACCACAAAGGGATGGTTTATGAATAAGTTATGCAGGGGCATGTAGTGAACTCAGTTGGGTAGAGGTGGTTGTCACTGGCACCTGTGGAATGTTACCCTCCAAAATTTAAACTAAATAGTGCAGTTGCAAGTGTTTTGACAAAATGTTTAATGAAGTAGTCTGATTAGTAGAAAGACACAGGACCAGGGCATCAATAAATAAAAAGAGCAAACATTCATATAATGCATTTAGAGTAGAATTAAGCTAGTTCAGTGGAAGCAACCAACTTGCCTCATTTCAAGCCAACAGAATTGTCAACTAATGGAGACCTTGCAGAAGTTAAAAGATTAAACAAAAGCAAGCTGATAATAGAAGAAAGTCGTCAATTGTATGGAATAGAAGTAAATGCATGTTCTTCAGAATAAGAAAATACACACATTACTGGTGGAACATCTTCATCTATAGCCTATGATGTAGTAAAGATATTGTGATCACTTGAAAAGCTGTGGCTACAAGTTGAGTCATTCGTAAAACTGACTGTGATCTTAAAATGTATTTTAAACATCCAATTTTAAAGAGATAGAATGTAATGGGGATTAAATATGCTCAAAAATTAAAATATTCAAGAACAGCTGTGTTATGATGTTTACATACCCTACCCGAGTCTTTAGAATTCTGTTAAGTAACAAACTAAGGATGTGAAATTTGTGGTGAGATTGAGGTGTGCAAAATAGCCATTTCTAATATGTTCTAGAGGTGGGACAGGATGAGTTTGAGTATATATTCTCCCTTTAGGAAAAAAGCTTATAAACATTAATGATAAGAGGACAATAAAAACTCAGCCAATGAGCTGGTTTTTGACAAAGAGACATAGACACAGAAAGCTGAATATAGGTGATATGACAATTTGGCTTTAGAGAGAAGTAACCAGAAAAGTTTCAACAGAAATGATAAGATGACCAGAAACTTGGTTTAATTTACAAGATTATGGTCCAACTGGAATTGAGACATTGAGATGATCTTCGTCATTTGCCAGAATTATACAAGATGACAGTTTTATGGTATTAAAAGCCACATCTATATTTTGCTTTTGTTTAATGGTACTAGTTAATATATACTGTATAAAGATTAAATCTTATTCAGGCTGCTCTCGTTTTGTTCTGTTTGTGCTGACAAGAACCAAAAAGATTAGTTATTTTCTCAGCTAGGTCAATCTAGAATGTAAGAGGTAATTTACAGTACTGTCATACCTGGGTAATGTCTATTAGACTATTGTCTTGGTAGTAAATGCATTATAGCTGTGACTGTAAATCTTTGATGGTTGGTTAAGCATATGAAGAGAGAAACTGGAGAAGTGACAGAGGTGTAACATAGTATAAGTGTAGTGTAAATAAAAAGAGTCTGTGCATCTGATAAAAGGAGATTTAATGTTTTCACAAAAGGTGTCCCCAAAGCCTTACTATGATTAAACACTAACTTAAAAAAAGAAAAAAAAAGTATTTTTATACTTACTATTTGTGCTCTGTCATATTGTGTCCTAGGCAACTTTGTTTTCCCCTTTATACTCTGTAGACTTTACCAAAATGCCTTAAATCCCATACTTTGTGGTCAGATACTGTACTTCAGAACTTCCTTCTCTCTTCCTTTCTTTATCTATAATCTTAGGCAATTGCATAGAATGAAAGAACAGGCAGGAGAAGGAGTGACACATTTATTTAATTAATAATATTTTAGATAACATGTCCAACTTATAAGCAAAGCAAAATGAGTGTGGCAAAAATACTATTATAGCCTAAGTAGAAGTGCATCTGTCTCAATATGCCCACTGAAATAGAGTTATCTTCTGCAAGGAGAATTAGCAGACTGGCAGGCGATATTCTCTTCTTGGCCAGATGGCAAGAAAAAGGTGGAGTGATTAATATATAATTCCTATCATAAATCCTGGAACAATGGATGTTGGCAACTATCTTGGTTCATCCAATACTGTTTCAGAATGACTAGACCAAATGAGGTGTCATGGTACGGAACGGCCAGTCATTAACAGCCTTATTTCTTACTTACAGATCATGTTTTCACACCAGCTAGGCAGTTTATGGTCATCCTGCAAGAGATTGCTTATAGGCTCATGTAACGCCCAAACAGAATCAAACTTGTCATATCGGTCTGATGCATGCTCCCAACCCCAGCATGTGTCTTAAATAAAATGTTATGCAATTTAATTGAATAATGCTTATTAAATTAGAAAGGAGAAAATCTGCATAAGTCACATATTTAAAAGCAACTAGAAAATTTAAGCAGAGCCACAGACACCCTTGAACATCTATAATACATAGCTTCAGCATAACCTAATTTGTTATCCAACAGGCACAGTAGGCTCCAGCATATTATAACAAATAATTAAATTTAACACTAGAATCCTTGAAGCCTACGAAAAAACTTGTAATCCCGGGGCACCTTAAATTCCTTTGCACCTATCCATCAGTGTCTTTTGTTTTGTAAATGTGTCAGTCAGCACAAGCAGCAAGCAGCCTGCTATCCCATCCCCGACCGACAAAGCTGAAGTCAGTCGCAAAATTCTCAGAGCTCAAATGTGTTTATCTGGGAGTGAGGTGGCTGGAGTTGTATAGGGTAAATAATATATTGTTATTTGGAATACATATATTTCATGTGTGTTCTGTGTCTACAACGATTTGCGTAATGTAGGGTGACAGGAAACGCGAGACAAGAAATACTGAGCACATGCCTAAAACTGAAACTTTTTCCATGTTATACTAATAATGAGATGAAGTGTATAATGTGTGAAGACTTTAGTCCAAATATCAAATAAACATGTTTGCTTTTATTGAAGAATATAACCAAAAAAAAAAAAAAATATTCAATTTACATATTGTTGTCAATGGGTTGAAAACCCAAGTCAATGGTCGAATGACAGAAATTTGATCTGTATTGTTGGATGGTGCTGAGGTAAGAACTGCTGCCTTATAACCAAAAGATTGCGGGTTCAAGTCTGGGCACTCTGCATTTTGAGTAGTGAGATGCTATTATTACTTAATATAATAAAAATATATATTTGATTTGAGTCTGTAACACCTGGTGTAAATTTTGGCTACTTGTAAAAGCTTTTTTTATTATTCAGTTTTATTTTGTCAGTGACGTTCACATGGTGCAACGAACTTGCCTCTCACTTTTCCTCTCTGAGTTTATCTTCATTCTTTTCACAAGAGCAGCGATGACCACAGTTGCTGCTGTGGTTGATGCCTTCTCAGAACTATTTGTTGTACCGGCAATCAAAGATACAATGTCCCATGACGCTATCAGACTAGCGTTTTTGCACTTTGTGTGAACGTGTGAAAAATGATAGATTTTCTGTGGTTTTGGACATCTGGCACCATTTTGTTGAGATCTGTGTTTTGAGTTACAACCCAGGGCAAAGACTTTCCAAGTCTGTGGTCATAAAGCTGATGGAGCCATTTCTGGACAAAGGCAGAACCGTAATAACAACAGACAGCTTCTTCACAGCACTTTCTCTGGCTAATAGACTGCTGTACCGCAACACAACTATGCTTGGCACCATAAAGTAAAATGGGACTTCCACCTGCAGCTATAGGCAGTTTAGTACATGAGCAATTTGCCACGCTAGTATTGAGATCTGGCAGTGCCATGCTGCCATTGCAACTCAAAACACAGTTCTCAACAAAACATTGGCAGATGTCTGAAATCGCAACAATCTGTCATTTTTCACAATTCTGCACGGGTCTCTTTGTTGTCAAAATGCAAATGCTGCATGGTCGTCTGATAGTGGTCATGGGACATCGTATCTTTGATTTCCAGTGCAACAAATAATTCTGAGCAGGCATCAAATACAACAGCTGCTTGTGCTGATTGACACATTTGCAAAACAAAAGATGAGCTGCATCTCCAATGGCCAGGCCAACAGTTTATCTATTTCCAAGTCTCACTAATCTTCTTTACCAGTTCTGACACCCTTCACCTCAAACACTACATCCTTTGGATTGTTCACAGGGAGCTCTCTCTGCCACCTACAATCGGTACCCAGAAAGATTGTTCTGGTTCTCCCACCTCTCCTGTCCCTTTGTTTATGTCATAGGATCAATGTGTCATTGTCACCTGCCTTGCAGTCTCTTGATTTCTTCATGATCTCCTGTAACTGCTTGCAAATGGACATCCGCGACTAACCAAACTCAGATTACTCTCTCTTCTCAGCATTTCCACAGCACACACTTATCCAAGGTGAAACAGGAGCTGCATTAACTTGCACATTTGAATTCAACAAGGAAATGCATCCTAGATTGTAACAATTGCCTGTTCCCTCATTAGTGCTGTACCCTCTTGGCTTTCCTATTCACTGACTCTGCCAAAGCTAAGTACTGTTTTGGTTTTTTTTTTCTCTTGCTTCATTAGGTCACAGATCCCTGGAGATGCTGAATCACACAACAATTTACTTCAAAATCAGTCCAGAGAAAACAAAGCAAAAATAAAAATATGAAGGAAATAAAATCAAAGCAAGATTTAGTTCCTACTCAAAAGAAAAAAAAGAAAAACACATTGTTTTTTGCCATGTTTTAAAAATGTTTTGGACATATCTTTTTAAATAGAATTTTATTTTTCTATTTTTTGAGATTATACTGAATGTTGCTGACTTACAGACTAATAGGAGGTGTGATGAAAATTTTCCAGTTAAATAAAATAATTCATCATGGTAGTAGTGTGCTGTAGAATATTATAATTGATGTTTCCCTATGCACATTAATTCTGTTAGGGAACACACCGAGTATTACGAATAATGGATTAGCAGTGATTGTGAGACAGAGGATCTCTGAGAAGTATGTAAAGAGTTTTGTCCAAAATTACGTTATTTTAGAGCACTTCCTAGAACATATGGCCTAGTAATGCTGGAGCCAGATGGCAATGCTAATAGGCTGGGGTTTGTCTTGGGCATATTTTAGAAAATTTAAAATAATCTTATCTAAATCTAATAAGCATTCTAAAAGTCTCTATAAATTTGCCTTTCAACCTAGAATTCTTAACACAGTGTTAAGAATACAAAGAAATCTGTGACCAGGACATTTATTGAGAAACTAGACATTAAGCGCTAGGACAGTAGTGCATAAACATTAGTAGGAACAGTCTATATTAAATAGCAAGGGACCTTGTATGTGGCTGTAATATGTGTCACTGTATTGTGTGCCTTTAATTTTCTCTCTCAGTAATACTGGTTTGTATTTCTGTAAAATGCCTGTAATTTTGTCTGACAGTAATACAGTGGAACCTCGATTCACGATCATAATTCATTCCAAAACTCTGGTTGTAACCCGATTTGGTTGTGAACCGAAGTAATTTCCCCCCATAGGATTGTATGTAAATACAATTAATCCATTCCAGACTGTATGAACTGAATGTAAATATATATTTTTTTAAGTTTTTTAGGACAAATATAGTTAACTATACCATTGAATGCACAGTGTAATAGTAAACTAAATGTAAAAACATTGAATAACACTGAGAAAACCTTGAACAACAGAGAAAACTAACAGTGCAAGAGTTCGCGCTATAGCCTTACAACCCGCTCGCTAAAAACACTTTTTTTAAATGAGTTTTAAGCACAGGGAAAAAAAAGAACATTTGAAAAATCCGTAATTTAATAAACAACCAAGAAAAGTAACATTGCCACAATGCACGCGCGCACCTGTGTGTGTGTGTGTGTGTGTCTCTCTCGCGGGCCTGAGTGTGTGTGTATATCTCTCGCGTGTGTGTCTCTCTTAAGCGCGCGCCTCTGTGTCTGTCTGTGTGTGTGTGTCTCTCTCGTGCCTGTGTGTGTCTGTCTCATGTGTGTGTGTGTGTGTGTCTCTCTCGCACCTGTGTGTGTGTCTGTCTCGCGTGTGCCTCTGTGTATGTGTGTGTCTATCACGCTCACGTGTGCGACAGACACACACAAGCAGGCGCGCGTGCGACAGACACACACACACACACACAGAGGCCTGCATATGTCTGTCTCTCGCGCACACGTGCCTGTGTGCGTATCTTGCACGCGCCTGTGTGTGTGTGTGTGTGTCTCGCGCATGTGTGTGTCTGTGTGTCTGTCGCGCGCGCCTGTGTGTGTGTGTGTGTGTGTCTGTCTGTATCGCACGTGCCTGTGTGTGTCTGTCTGTCTGTTTCACGTGCCTGTGTGTGTCTGTCTCGCGCGCACATGCACCTGTGTGTGTCTCTCTCTCTGCACACACAGAGAATGCACAGGAAGAGACTGAACACGTGCCGTGTGGCCCCGCGCATTCACACTTCCACAGGGGTCAGTGCTAGAGCCGCTGCTATTTTTAATATATATAAATGATTTAGAGAATATAAGTAACAAGCTGGTTAAGTCTGCAGATGATACCAAGATAGGTGGATTAGCAGATAATTTGGAATCCGTTATATCATTACAGAAGGACTTGGATAGCATACAGGCTTGGGCAGATTTGTGGCAGATGAAATTTAATGTCAGCAAATGTAAAGTATTACACATAGGAAGTAAAAATGTTAGGTTTGAATACACAATGGGCAGTTGAAAAATCGAGAGTACACCTTATGAGAAGATTTAGGAGTCATAGTGGACTCTAAGCTATCGACTTCCCGATAGGGTTCAGAAGCCATTAAGAAGGCAAACAGAATATCAGGTTATATAACACGACGTGTGGCGTACAAGTCCAAGGAGGTAATGCTCAACCTTTATAATGCACTGGTGAGGCCTCATCTTGAGTACCGTGTGCAGTTTTGGTCTCCAGGCTAAAAAAAGGACAAAGCAGCGCTAGAAAAGGTGCAGAGAAGAGCGACTAGGCTGATTCCTGGGCTACAGGGGTTGAAATATGAGGAAAGATTAAAAGAGCTGAGCCTATACAGTTTAAGCAAAAGAAGATTAAGAGGTGACATGATTAAAGTGTTTAAAATTATGAAGGGAATTAGTACAGTGGATCGAGACTGTTATTTTAAAATTAGTTCATCAAGAACACGGGGACACAGTTGGAAACTTGTTAAGTGTAAATTTCGCACAATCATTGGAAGTTTTTCTTTACACAAAGAACGATAGATACTTGGAATAAGCTACCAAGTAGTGTGGTAGACAGTAAGATGTTAGGGACTTTCAAAACTCGACTTGATGTTTTTTTGGAAGAAATAAGTGGATAGGACTGGCAAGCTTTGTTGGGCTGAATGGCCTGTACTCGTCTAGAGTGTTCTAATGTTCTAATTATAAGAATTTGTTATACTTATAAAAACTGTGTCAGTTAGTAGTTTTATGGCACATTTTTAAGCTTAATATGTTTGTTCAAATAATTTTTCTCAATATTTAGGAAGAGTGTGTTAGTTTTTTTTAAACAAGTTTCATTTCATGTTATTTAACATGCCAAAATCAGTCCATTTTAAAGAAATATCTATAGTGGCCACTAAGAGGTGTTTCACTAACAAAGAGATGGCACTAAAGAAGATCATCTTTCATTTCATGTCTGCTTTAGTAATGTTTAAGCACTTTTTCAAATATCCTTTGTCTAGTTTTCCAAGTTCTAAGAACACTCAAACCCCTTAGAAAAGTGTTAGAGTTTTGATTAAGGTGAAGTCTTTTAGAGCTTCTGGAATTATAAAAGGAAGAGCTGGTGTGATGTAGCCGGTCCGTGGCACTGAACGAGAGGCCAGTTTTTAAATAATCCATTTGGCCGTGTCAGTCTCCGTGGGCACGATTGTGCATCCACGAGAAGTTGGTGGGGTAATTGGGGCGAGTTGCACCTGCAAGTGAGGGTGTGATCATTCTTAATTGCTTAATCAGCTTCCTGCGGTATGTCATTGAGGCACTGTGCCCACAGAGCCATATAAGGAGATCGGGAGAAAAGGAAAAAAAAGGAAAAGAGAAATGGAAAAAAAAACTGAAAGAGGCTTAGAGAGTGAGTGCAGCATCGGGGTGAAAGAGAGTGGACGAGCCTGCCAGCTGAAAGAGAGGTCAGTACAGTCAGGGGTTCCTGGTCAGAGCCAAGGATCTGACGGATGACCACGTGTGCAAGTAGGAAGATGGTAGGACAACTGACCCCGAGCTGTCTGGCAGACGCCGCTGGAGGCAGCCAAGACAGGGGTCGATAGCGAGAGGACTATGACTTCTGAATTCCCTTCAGATGAGAAAACCTTGGGTGAGCTGGTGAGACTGGGAAGGAGCTGTGTTTGGCTGGTGTGGCTCCAATAACTGCTGCAGGTTTTTACTCTCGTGTTTTAGCCTTTTTTTAAACATTTGGGATTTTTACCTTTTTATAGATTATTTATTTATGGAACTTTGATGCACTGCACTTTAGTTGGACACTGATTTGTTATGTTTTGGTTTTGTTTGGTCTTTGTTTTGTAATAAAAGCACTGTTGCACTTTTTTACGCCATACCCTTGCTCAGTTTGATTTGTACCCATCAGACCAGCTCATCCGATTACATTACTGGTGGTGTTGGGTTGAGAGGCTCCCACAAGGAAAAAGGAAGCAAGACTCACATTGTCACAGTTGGTCACTAAAATCCGTGGCTCTGCGATCACCTAGGATTTCTGTTTTTACTTCTAGTGTCTTCCTAAAAAACAGCTGAAAGGATACTGAAGTGTCCAGAGTTCTTAGTCCTCTTTTTATGGCCTTTTAACCACGCTTATTTTAACTTCACCTGCTTGTTGTCTGGTACAAATCTTCTAATCGATATTTAACTCACTTCCTATTGTCAAGATGACTTGGCATTTTGCACACTGACTCACTTCCGATAACAATACTTGAATTAATGATCAGTTTCACTAATTGATCAATTAATCCATGTTAATTAAGAAATGAAATTTTCTTATGAAGAATAGTTCAAGATTTCACCAATAGATGGTGCTAGTAATGGACAGAAATATTAAAGTAAGTGTTAAAATATTGATTACAAAATTATACTAAAACAAACCCAAGACTAAAAAGTTGAAAAGTTGAAAATCGCGCTTATATTAAGTTAAAAAGTGTACTAAAAAGTAAAAAATAAGTCTCTCATGCATTACTCATAAAATAAAAGTGTGGGTGCTTGTCATCAATCAACATTCAAAAAAATCTTCTTAAAATCTTAGCAAAGCACCCACACTTTTATTTTAGGAGTGATGTACTGTATGAGAGACTTATTTTTTATTTTTTGGTACGCTTTTTAACTTAATGTAAGCTCAGTTTTTAAAAAGTATTTTATATATATATATATTTTTAAACAATGATTTGTTTATTAACAGTCTCCAGTGATTAAATGTGTTTCTTCCATAAAAGCAGAAGCGTAGAAGACAGTTTATTGTGCCTCCGGGTTCCTTGGTGCAGCCTCTAAAACACAGTTCCTTCCAATCTGTAGTAGATTGACAAACTGGTTTCTCTCTGGTTGGAACATCTTTTATATTATCTTAGGCTCACATAACCAAAAAGGTTGTTTCTTGTATCTCCTGTCAGACATTTTTAGATTGGAACAGCTCCTTTATGTATTCAATTGGTTTTGTGGGACATGTCCATGCTGACTTTTTTTTTTTCTTTTGGTCAGTCTCCAAGATTATGAGGTGTCATAAGCCCTTGTCATGCATCAAAGTTGTTTCTTCTGTGCTCCTAGCATGAGGAATGGGAGTGAACCATCTTAATTCTTCTTCTTCTTCTTTCGACTACTCCCATTAGGGGTTGCCACCATTCGGATCACCATTTTTCATAGATCCTTTGTAATACTGTACATACAATATATGCTTAGTGTATCCATGACAAATTATTAATAACTGGCTTTACATTCAAAGCACATCAAAGGCAGTCCTAAATTTTTACAAGAGTGCTGTAAAGCATTTGTAATACAGAGGATCATCTCTATCACCCAGGCCAAATTCTTTTGGTAGGCAAGGAAATAATGTAATCAGTAAGTTTCCCACTGAACAAGACAGTAGTAACTCAGAAACTGAACAATATCATAAATCAAAAAATCCATGTACTCTTCAGGATTTCCCTAAAATCTTTGATATTTCTCCCTCTGCAGCAATACATTAGGAAGTTTTCCTTTACCCAGAGAACCACAGATACTTGGAATAACCTACCAAGTACAGTGGTAGACAATAAGACTTTATGGACCTTCAAAACCAGACTTGATTTTTTTTTAGAAGAATTAAGTGAATAGGATTGACAAGCTTTGTTGGGCTGAATAGCCTGTTACAATACAATACAATACAGTTTATTTTTGCATAGCCCAAAATCACACAAGGAGTGCCGCAATGGGCTTTAACAGGCCCTGCCTCTTGACAGCCCCCCAGCCTTGACTCTCTAAGAAGACAAGGAACAACTCCCAAAAAAAAAAACCCCAGTAGGGAAAAAAATGGAAGAAACCTCGGGAAAGGCAATTCAAAGAGAGACCCCTTTCCAGGTAGGTTGGGAGTGCAGTGGGTGCCAAAAAGAATGGGGTCAATACAATACAATACACAAAACAGAACAAATCCTCAATACAGTATAAAAATAAAAATTTTAGAAGTACGTAGCAGAATTTAACAATGGATGATATCACATAATATGATTTGGATATGTTTAGAGTCCTGGAGACCTCATCCATCAAGCTGCCTCCCCCATTTGGCCATTCCACAACTGAAACAGTGCTGGGCCAGCCAATCCAATGAAAGGACCCCTCTACCCCACGATTCCTGTGATACTCCATCAGGGATGACTTTACCATAAGCAGGCACAACAACTTGGCAGGTGGGCCATGGCACCAATTGCCACGTTTGAGTACCGAGAAGAGAAACAGAATAGGTGAGGGTTAGTATCAAATTATAACTATTATGTTACTTATGTTTTAGTGCTAATGACTGACAACAGAGGTGCAGTATGTACAGTTAATCAGCAGCTCTAGTCAGGATATGCTAAAATCAAGTAGTGAGTCTTCAGCCGGGATTTAAAAGCTGAGACCGAAGGGGCATCTCTTATTGTAGCAGGCAGACCATTCCACAGTTTAGGGGCCCTGTAACTAAAAGCTCGACCTCCCACTGTTATTTTATTTATCCTTGGAATCATAAGCAGACCTGCATCTCGAGATCTAATGTGCGCTCTGGTTTGTAAGTCATGATAAGTTCAGACAAGTAAGCCGGACCTTGGCCATTTAATGCTTTATATGTTAAAAGGAGGATTTTGAAATCTGCCCTAAACTTAACCGGGAGCCAGTGTAAGGATTTAAGTACTGGAGTTATATGTTCGTATTTGTTGTTCTTGTGATAATTCTTGCAGCAGCATTTTGGATTAAATGGAGGCTGTATAAAGACCAGTTTGAACATCCAGTGAACACCGCATTGCATTAGTCAATCCTACTAGAAATAAATGCATGAATTAATTTCTCAGAATCCTGTTTATTTAGAAAGCGCCTTAATTTCCTGAACATTTTTAAGATGGAAGAAATGTGATTTAGACAACTTTGTAATATGCGCTTTGAATGACATGCTACAGTCAAAGAGAACTCCGAGATTTCAGGCTGATTCAGTAAAATTAATGGTGATTCCAACTGAGTTAAACGATGGCAGAATATTGTTGTGATCAACGTCATTCCCTCCAACAATTAACATCTCTGTTTTATCTGTGTTTAAAGACAAGTAGTTCTCATCCATCCAGTCCTTTAATTCACTAACACAACTAATTAAAGACAACATTGGAAAAACTTCATTTGATCTAAATGAAAGGTATACCTGGGTGTCATCTGCATACGAGTGAAAATTAACATGATGTTTCCTAATGAGAGATCCCAGTGGAAGCATGTAAAGTGAAAACAGTAAAGGTTCCAGCTCTGAGCCCTGCGGGACACCAAATTAACTTCTGTGTATAATGATGCTGCACATTTCTGTACATATTGGAATTGATTTGATAAATAAGAACTGTTTTCCTAGTTCTATAAAATTCATTAATATTTTACTAGATGATAATGCATAAAATATGGCAGGTTCCTATAACCCCCGTGAACAGAATTGTATTGGTATTTTCCTGTCATTTTCTAACAGCTTTGAGTGAACAATGTTCTCCAGTTAGTGTCTAGCCTTGCCTTGTGTAAGGTATAGAGGCATACGGTTTTTAACTGTGTCGTGTTCGTGTTTGTACTCGTGATCGTGCTCACGCACATGACTGTGCCAGAGCACGTCTATGTGCCAACCAGCCTACCGGCCTTTTGAGTGTGAAGTAACTCGTAAAATAGCACTTTTATTTAATTGTTAAAGCGTATGCTTAAGGCATACAGAAGAAGAAATTAAGAACCTTTAAGTATAGAAAGAAGTAAAGAACGTTTAAGTATAGAAATAACTAAAGTTTCTCAAGAAAAGCTAAGTTTATAGAAGATACATTTTTCTTTTTTTTGCCTTTATTCTACATGTGTAACTATTTTTCTCTTTATTCTTGTGTGGATTATTTGCCTTTAACTTTCACTAAATATTTTAAAACAAACTTTTGGACTGTGAGATTTCTTTGACACGCATCTTACCCGTGCCTGACTTTGCCTTATGCATCAGCGGCTACAAGAACTAAACCAAGCGAGCACGGTGCTTGTAAGCCCAACATTATTTTCTAGCCTGTGCAGTAAAATAGAATGGTCAATGGTGTCAAATGCTGCACTTAAGTCTAACAACATAATTACGGTGGAGTTTCCTTCATCAGAGGATATCAGATTGTCATTTACAACCCGTGTTAGTGCCGTTTCTGTACAATGACCAGTGCACCAGACTGAATTTCTCAAATAAATTGTAATTGCGTAAGATGTGACTGAAGCTGATTGGCGACTACTTTTTCTATTATTTTAGAGAGAAAGGGTAATTTTGAAATAGGCCTATAATTATTAAGTATGTGTGGGTCTAGGTCTGACTTTTTAAGTAATGGTTTAATGACTACACTTTTAGTGTTTCAGGTACTGTACCATGCAATAATGAACTATTGATAATGTTTAAAATAGGCGCCGCAAGAACATCCATGACACTTTTTACTAGTTTTGTTGGCACTGGATCTAGGGAACAAGTAGTGGGCTTCATTTTAGAAATTAAAGTTAAGATTTCCTGCTCAGTTACAGGATTAAAATGACTAAAGTGCTGAACGCAATGTGAGACAGGGTCTGCTAAGCTTGTATTTGGTTTGTACTGTGATACTGAGATCTGGGATCTTATATTTTTAATTTTCTCATTGAAGAAGTTCATAAAGTCTGTACTGCTAATGTCTGTTGGTATTTTGCACTGTAGATCTGAATTCCCATTTGTTAATTTAGCCACTGTTCTAAACACTACCCGAGGATTTTTATTATTGCTAATAATACATTCCCTGCCAGCATGTCTATGATGTGTCTTGCAAACCAACCAATACACATTTAAAATAGGTTGTGTCATTTCTGTAAAATTTTTCCGTGACTTTTTTGCAAACCCATGTTAGATTTTAATGCAATGCTCATGGTGCATGTTATTTTGACCAAAGGATATTAATTTATATTTTGGTTTAGTCTAAGGGGTTGAGAGCTAATTCAAACAATACTTTCGGTCTGTTCTGGGGATCTTCTTCCTATTGAAGACCTGTATTAACATTTGCGATCTTAATGCTAAATGCCATCATTTTAACTTTTTATTTGAATATATTTTTCTCAAGAAAAAAGGTATTAATTAGATTAGATTTACAAACTGCATTGACAAAAACCAGGTTTTTATACATTCAGGCAAGATTTAATGCCTAAAGAAGATGACAATTTATCCTGGTAAAGTTGTAGTGAAAATATGTGAAAAAGCGTACTATCCTCTGGAGACCCCTGTCTTCCCGTTTTTGCCACTGCCAATGTGTTGTTTTCTCTATTTTTATGGCCTTGCTGAGCCTGATGCCTGTCTCAAACTACTCATTCATGCCAAGCAACACCTCATCAAACAAGTCACTTACCATACCAGTTAATGAGGCATTAAAATGTTTGTTGACTTAGATTTGTTTCTGACTCTGTTTCTATGTGAGCACTGGAAACTTGACTTTTCAATGTGACTAGATATTTAAAAGAGGGCAGTTTACAAGCTTTACACATTTTATAGTGTTCTTTAACTTCTGGTGCCCTCCATGTGACATAGATCACAAATTTCATGCAGGTCAAAAGATCTTATAATCTTTCATTAGACTATATGAAAATATTAGACAAATGGTCTAATTGACAAGAAGTATGTATGAGATAATGTAAAATATAATATAAGGAGAAGTTCTTAGGGAAGCATATAAGGTACAATGTAATGGCCAAGAGCAACAGATTCTAACATAGACAGCAACCTATACTGACTTGGCTAGAAGTCACTCTGTACTGTTTGCTTTTCTGTGCATCAGATTCTCTCATAAGCCTAAAATGTAAATTATAAGATCTGAAAGCAATGGCTGGACTGTTCTTTAAAAGCCTAAAATATGGCATGGGGTTGGGGTTTGGGGGAGGAGAGAGAAAGAGCAAGCTTTTTTTAACGTATCCTTGTCATCCCTACAATTGTAACTGCCAACATAACAATAGGCTTCATAGCCATAACTCCTTGCAATATTGGAAATTAAGGTTAAAGCTATCATATGTAATAATGTACAACCTTAATTTAAGATTATAAAATGACAACAAAAGATCAGAAGGAATGCCTCTATGACCAAGCAGTAAACTTTGTGACCTGAAATGTCAAAGGTCTCAATCACAAA
>JANRMT010062837.1:10701179-10753665 GCA_026402145.1 Polypterus bichir lapradei | reverse complement strand
AGATAGATAGATAGATAGATAGATAGATAGATAGATAGATAGATAGATAGATAGATAGATAGATTTACTTGATTTCAACAGAAATATTTTAACAAACAATGGCTAATGTTAAAGAGAGGTAAAGGAAAAGTATGAACTAGTATTACAGTAAATGGTAAAAAAGTAAAAGCTGATAACTTTGATAAACTCTGGGACCTCAGAGTAGAGCAACTAGCATCTAGCGAGAATACAATTTGGGTGCTTCCTGCAGGAGGTGAGAGGAGACACCACACAATGAGCAGCTTATCAGCTGGCCTGGGAAAGCCTGGGAGTTCCCCAAGAGATACATCAGACTGGTGAAAGGGTAAGGAAAGACTTTTGAGTGTTCAGCCTATTTTTATCAAAGTTCTAAAGAAAATGAAAGAAGATTAGGTGATTCTGAAAGAATGAAACATAATATGGTGTGTTTAAATTTACACTCAAGAGTAGAAGAAAATATATATGAGCAGCTGTTATTTGCATCCATATTGAAATTAACCTCAAAAAGAATGTTAATATATATATATATATACAAATTTTCATAATATATTTATTATCTCTCAGAAACAGTTGTGCAAAAAATACATACAGTATCTAATGAGTCAATACAGCAAGAAATCATACTCTCACTCTTTCATTTAGTTAAACAACCCACCCCCAACTGAGAAACAAAACCAAAAGATAAGGGTTTACCCGAAAGTGATGCTGTTGAAGTGTTAGCTCTATTATTAAGGCCAGGTGGAAACTTCAACAAAATCACGAGTTGACTCAGATTGAACTTTAGAAAAGGAAAATCCATTATGTGTGTTTCAAACCCTCTTGTTTAAATGCATTTTCAATTGTGTTTTCTGTTGATTAAAAAAAGTAAACTTTAAGTTCAATACAAGGAAGCTGGGAAAGCCAAATTGGCACTTGAAGGATCTCCCTGTGTAAAATAAAGGATGGGTTCCTAATACACAAGTGACAGATACTGTACATGGGCTCTTCTCATTATTTTCATGAAATGTTACCATTTTCCAGAAACATTGTTAAAAGAGTACTGGTCTGGTGAGCAAACTGGTGTAACAAATCCACTTAAGAAAAGTTTCTAGAAAGGGACTTGTCTGTTTAAATCAGTTAAGAGAACAGGCTTTCAACAGAGAACAGTGCAAAAAAGACTGAATGAAATAAAGAGGGGTTAATAATAATAATGTATGCATTAATAATGAATGCATTAAAAGCACACAAATACACAAATAAGCCATATAGTAAAGTGTAATTGTAACTGGCATACTTGGCAAAAGTAGCCAATGTACTCAAATAAGAATAATAACCTCTTTTCTGAACATCTTTATCCCTTTTCATCTGTTTGTCCTAGTGAAATGGTTACCCTATCATCAAGCAACAGTCTCTGACTTCTCCTACAGACTCTGCTGATGCTTGTATGTCTGCCAAAGGGTGTAATCCATTCAGCGTGCCCTGAGTAAGCCTAGGTCTTCTTGGAGCAAGCCGCACATGGAACACTCAGTTTGAGGTGCCAAAAGTACTTCTCTCAATCAAAGTAGAGATTCATCTTTGAGAATCTTCTATGCTCCTCACAAAGAGTCAACCCTACTTGAGAAGCTGACTTTATCTGCTTAAACTCACAGACTCATTCTTGTATTCTCTACCTGGGTTTGTTATCAAAGGAGAAGATGGAAAAGTGAACTGACAGGTAACTCAAATCTTTGTCAAGAACTTTAACTACCACTTCTACACTATGGTCTGTTGTAATTTCCACAAAACTTCTACCTTTGCATCAGGTCATTGTTCAGTCTCATGACCATGATACCCAGAAGTATTATTACAACTGTGGTTGTCAAAGATTTTCAAACAGTTAAAAAAAGTTCTAGCTACTGAAAAGGGATTGCAGCAGATGATATGACCCATTTCCAAAAAAGACTTCACAGTCCAAGTGTCTTTCTTTTTAAAAGTTTAAGTGAAATTCAAAGCAACAGTTTACATAAAACCTGCAGGAGAAAGGTGATAATACAAGTATACACACACAAAAGAAAAACTTCTTATCTATGAAGTTCCATTAAGGCTGAAGTATATTATGCAACTGGAGCATAATCAAACTTGGGGTAATGTGTAATATGACTTAGTACCTTATTAGTCATTTTAATATTGTGACTTTTGGTTGGGGGTGTTCTTAATGTGGCTCTGTAAACCACAGAATAATTCCAAAGAGGCTGAACCGATCAAAAAGCTAGATATATTCTTTGTAAAGGGCTCACTTAAGTGGAGTGCACAAAATACTGTAAATAAATGAAAAATCCTTTTGCCTTTCTGGGCCTTCCTATAGGTCTGAAACTCAGGCTATCAAGTAGGATTTGCTCGCCCACTTGTTGGTCACAGCATAGCATACCAATAACTCCACTCTTTGTCTTCTGTCTTTCTTTTTCACACTCTATCTTTGTTTTGGGGTCTCTTCCTCCAACCTTTAAGCTCTTGCCCTTCTCACCTCCTGATTCTAAGATCAATGGATCACTCTCAGGGAGCAGACTTTACAACCTTCTCGAGGGGGATAATTAAAATACATCTTCCTTTGTGGCCAGAACGATATCTGAAATCTTGGGCACCAGCTTTTACTTAAAAGGTCAGGCATTGATTGCAGGTACCAAGTGGCATTCCCTTAAAAATATACAGGAACTTCGTGGCCACCTATGTTCTAAAGGAGTTCCCCAGGCAAATTACCAACCTCAGGACTTCTGTCTTATGTCAGTGCTATTACTTGGAAAACACTCTTTAAATTAATATGTCACACAGCACCTAACAAAGACCATAGGGGTCGGGTGCAATGTGATATGGGTGGCGGCCGAAGGCGGGAACTCTGCCGTTCCAACCCTCAGTTGCCAAAACTGGCTCTTGGGACATGGAATGTTACCTCTCTGGCGAGAAAGGAGCCTGAACTGGTGCGAGAGGTTGAGAGGTACCGGCTAGATATAGTCAGGGTCACCTCTATGCACAGTCTGGGCTCTGGAACCATTCCTCTTGAGAGAGGCTGGACTTTGTTCCACTCTGGAGTTGCTGTGGGTGAAAGGCGTCGGGCAGGGGTGGGCTTGCTTATGGCCCCCTGACTCGAGGCCTGCATGTTGGGGTTCTCCCCATTGGATGAGAGGGTTGCTTTCCTGCGTGTTCAAGTTGGGGGAAGGACTCTGGCTGTTGTTTGCGCTTATGCGCCAAACGACAATTCAGAGTACCGGGCCTTCTTTGAGTCCCTGGAAGAAGCGATGCGAGGAGCAGCTCCTGGGGACTCTATTGTCCTGCTGGGAGACTTAAACTCTCACGTTGGCAACAACAGTGAAACCTGGAGAGGTGTGATTGGAAGGAACAGCCTCCCTGATTTAAACTCGAGTGGTGTTCAGTTGTTGGACTTCTGTGCTGGCCATGGATTGTCCATAACGAACACCATGTTCGAGCATAAGGATGTCCATAAGTGCACTTGGCGCCATGATGCCCGAGGTCGCAGCTCGATGATCGACTTTGTAATCGTGTCATCGGTTCTGCAACCTTATGTCTTGGACACTTAGGTGAAGAGAGGGCCTGAGCTTTCAACTGATCACCACCTGGTGGTAAGTTGGTTCAGATGGCGGGAGAGGCTGCTGGACAGATCAGGCAGACCCAAACGTATAATGAGGGTCTGCTGGGAACATCTGGTGTAGGAACCAGTCAGAAAGATCTTTAACTTCCACCTCCGGTAGAACTTCAACCTCATTCCGAGGGAGGCGAAGGACATTGAGTCTGAACGGGCCATGTTCCGAGCATCCATTGTCAAAGCAGCAGAACGGAGCTATGGCCGCAAGGTTGTCAGTGCCTCTCGTGGCGGCAATCCATGAACCCGGTGGTGGACATCCAAGGTTTGAGAGTCTGTCAAGTTGAAGAAAGAGTCCTATCAGGTCTGGTTGACCAGTGGGACTCCAGAGGCAGCTGAGGGGTACTGGTGGGCCAAGCATGTGGTGGCATCGGCTGTTGAAGAGGCAAAAACTCAGGCATGGGAGGAGTTTGGGGAAGCCATGAAAAACGACTTTCGGTCAGCACAGAGAAGGTTCTGGCAAACCGTCAGGCACCTGAGGAGGGGAAAGCGGTGCTCCACCAACAATGTGTACAGTGGAGATGAGGCCCTGCTGACATTATTGACTGGTGGAAGGAATACTTCAAGGACCTTCTCAATCCCACCAGCATGTCTTCCTTAGAGGAAGCAGAGCTAGAGGACTCTGGGGGGGCCCATCCATATCAGGGGCCAAGGTCGCAGAGGTAGTTAAAAAGCTCCAAGGTGGCGGGGCCCCTGGGGTGGACGAGGTTCACCCTGGGTTCTTCAAGGCTCTGGATGTTGTGGGGCTGTCCTGGTTGACATGTCTCTGCAACATTGCATGGACATCGGGGTCAGTGCCTCTGGATTGGCAAACTGGGGTGGTGGTCCCCCTTTTTAAGAAGGGTGACCGGTGGATGTGCTCCTCACCCTCCCCAGTAAGGTCTATTCAGGAGTGCTGGAGAAGAGAGTTCGGTCGATGGTCGAATCTCAGATTCAAGAGGAACAATGCGGATTCCATCCTGGCCATGGAACACTGGACCAGCTCTACACCCTGGCCAGGATCCTGGAGGGGGCATGGGAGTTTGTCCACCCAGTCCACATGTGTTTTTGGATTTGGAGAAGGCATTCAACTGTGTCCCTCGAAGCATCCTGTGGGGTGTGCTCCAAGAGTATGGGGTACAAGGCTCGTTGTTACAAACCATTCAGTCCCTGTTCAGGAGGAGTAGGAACTTGGTCTGAATTGCCGGTAATAAGTCGGACTCGTTTCCTATTGAGGTTGGACTCCTCCAGGGCTGCCCTTTGTCACCGATTCTGTTCATAAGTTTTATGGACAGAATTTGTAGGCGCAGCCAAGGAGCGGCGGGGGTCTGGTTCGGTGACCTCAGAATCTTGTCTCTACTATTTGCAGATGACGTGGTTTTGTTGGCTTCATTGGACAGTGACCTCCAGCTCTCACTGGAGCAGTTTGCAGCCAAGTGTGAAGTGGCAGGGATGAGAGTCAGCACCCCTAAATCTGAGGCCATGGTTCTTAGCCGGAATGGGATGGGAACACATTACTGCCTCAAGTGGAGGAGTTCAAGTATCTTGGGGTCTTGTTCACAAGTGAGGGAAGAATAGAGCAGGAGGTTGACAGACGGATCAATGAGGCATCTGCAGTAATGCGGGCTCTGCAACAGTCTGTCGTGGTGAAGAGAGAACTAAGCCAAAAGGCGAGACTGTCAATTTACCAGTCGATCTATGATCCTATCCTCACCTATGGCCACAAGCTTTGGGTAGTGACCGAAAGAGCAAGATTGCGGATACAAGCAGCCGAAATGAGTTTTCCCCACAGGACTTTCCCTTAGAGATAGGGTGAGGAGTTCTGTTATCCGGGAGAGACTTGGAGTAGTGTTGCTGCTCCTCTGCATTTAGAGGAGTCAGTTAAGGTGGTTCGGGCATCTGGTCAGGATGCCCCCTGGATGCCTTCCTGGGGGAGTGTTCCAGGCATGCCCCACTGGGAGAAGGCCACGGGGCAGACCCAGGACACACTGGAGGGATTATATCTCTTGGCTGACCTGGGAACGCCTTGGGGTCCTCCCAGAAGAGCTGGAGGAGGTGGTCGGGGAGAGGGAGGTCTGAGCTTCCCTGCTTAGGCTGCTGCCCCTGTGACCTGACCTTGGATAAGCAGTGGATAATGGATGGATGGATGGCCTTGTGTTGAATCTAAGCTCATTTTGTGAAAGTATCTTAGGGGTCCTGAGAATATGGTTTGACTACTGCTCATAAAAGCATACATTGCTGTTTGATCAGAACAAGACAGCTAATTTTGAGAGGGTAGGTTTTTACTCCCACCAGAAAATTGCAAGCTTTTTTCCTTTTGTTTTCAAGTGTTTTAAACCACTAGCATATTGTAATGGGAACCCTTGGTAATATACCTAGTACTCAATAGCAAGAAGGTATTATGGTTACGGTAAGTTTCTCTCTTTAGTACCTAACTGGGTGTTTACTGTATGTAGGAAGACTGAAATATTTGATAGTAGTCAAATTAAATTTTTTATAAAGTATGCACTTTCAAGACGTATGTAAAAATATTCTGCTTACAGAATATGAGGCTAAATATAAGTATACAAAATTGTGCAATTGTTAAATAAATGAGCTGCTGTACAATAAATGTCAACAAGTGGCAAGTAATAACCTAGAAATTATTTTTTAAATGCTTTATTGTCATTGAATGCTTCCTGTTACAAGTGAAAGAAGAGCATAAAGTAAAGATCTGAGTGCAGATTAAGCTACCACAAGTCTAAAGAAAAAGAAAAACGAACAAATGCTTAAACAAAAGAAAGTTAGGTTCTAGTGAGCTGTTGTGAAAAAGCTGCATCACTCATTTTTATTTCCAAGTGACTCGTTTGCAGAAGATGAATTATTGGAATGCTAAGTAGAAAATTAAATAGATAAGTAATTCGATTTTCTAATGAGATATTAAACAATAAAAAGCTGCAGCAAAAACAGGAAACAATATATGCATTGCATTCTGCACATGCTGAGTAATTTAGGATTAATACAATGGGCTTTATAAAGAAAATGTTTAATCAGAAAACATGAAATGCAAAAGCGCAAAAACCTTAAATAAGAACTGTAAAATAGCCGGCACTGATCTATGACAAAATTACCTGACAGCATACTTTCCATGATTTAACAAACACACTAAATATTTGCAAACCCTGCTTAAGACTGCAATAGCCCTGGACAAATGTTCAGATAAAAGTTTTAATGTTTGCATGAGTTTACTGCCAGCTGTTTAATCTCAAACAGCTATATTCAGGGAAATTGATTCAATTTTCCTAGCGTCGTACGAACTTTTTATCCTCCCGCTATCACCGTTTTCAACGAAAAAATAAAAGTGCGGACACTTTTTGAACGTCCCTCGTATATATGATAGAAATACATGATCCCAAAGCCATCAAGATATTACTCAAATAAGTAAATTATGAAATTTATATTTCAACGTAAGTTAAGTTCTACCTGTAAACTGGTCTGTTGTGCATAACGTTTCGCGTGATTGTGTGTTCTGAGACAGACAGGAGGCTGTCTTCTCTTGTTTAGGATTTGCTCCTGCTGTCTGCCCTATTTGTAATGCTACCTGACTATGATCAGGCTTCCCACAAATACTATTAAACAGGTTAAGACAATTGATTAATACATTAATCTAACATTATAGCAAATAGTTTTTGAAGCTTGTCGTTTCTATTAGTTTTCAGTCACCTGTTATTTTCACATCATTTACGTTCTTCATAGTATTTAAAATTTTAAACACAGCATTGCAGGGATAGGCTGCACTATATAGAAACAGTGCAAACATAATTTTCGACAAAGTGACCATTATGAATTGTTTATTAAATATGCGATTAGATTTACAAATTATTTAAAATATATATTCCTTAAATACATAGCTTTTTCCACAAGACATTTTTTTTTTATTATAGCACCCTTTGTTATTCTGATGTCTTTAAGAAAGCGGTCAGTTTAGGAATTAGTGTCTTTAAGAATTTAAAGAGGGATACAAATAAAACAAATAAAAATTACCACTTTCAGCTTACACATCCCATTTAAAAATGCAAATTTCCAAAATGTTCTTCATTTTAATTCTGAGTTAGAATAGAATGAAAATGACATAGTCTTATTTTCTAGAGTAGATATATGTATGTATGTTTCTATCACTGAGTAAATGCATTCATTCATTAAAGTGTCGCCTGCCTGGATGCTATCCAAAAAAAGGAAACTCAACTTAGAAAATGAATGTACTACTTAACATTCATTGGGATCAGTGAACATAAAGAAAATAAAATTTAACTGTGCAAAACTTTATAATAATAATAATAAAAATGATGACGATGATAATAAAAATACTACTACTACTATCACTACTATTAATAGTAATACTAATAATAAAGTAGACTCCCATAGTAAAGAAACATTCTGTCTAGGACTAGTTCCTGCTTTGCAGCAAAGTTCTTAAAATAGGATTGATTAATAATAATAATAATAATAATAATAATAATAATAATTGTTATTATTCCAGACTGAGTGGATGAGATGCATTTAGCCCTTAATAATGAATTTCACTTCATTTGAAATGCACATGACCATTACATTTTCTTAATAGTTAACAGAGGTAAAATAATTAATCATGTCTTTTGTGCAATAATAATACCTTTATTATTATTATTTTTATCTGTGTAACTCACGGAAGTATCCACTTTTTATGTGTTGCATCTGTTTAATTTGGAAAAAAAGAAAACATTAACTTCTTCAATTTCTGTTCAGTTTAAGAGCTACTGGAAGGAAGTAACTGAAAACGGTGATAATGCATGGGCATAAGAAACTGCCTGGGTAAAAAAGATCTGAGCTAGTCTGTCTGGTTTGAGATTTATCTAGGATATAAACATACAGACAAACAGAGAAGATTTTTCTTTTCTTTTCTTTTTAGATAAGAAAGAATAAGCATGAGTGAAATATATGATCACCTTTTATGGCACAGGCTTAAAGTAATAAACCCACTTAATATAATTCAAAATCATGAACACTTTCCATTAAGAGAGAGGAACTAACCATAGACCTCACCTCTTCTTTTTATATTTACTTTAAATATGTGCAATAAACTGAGACAATCTGACAAAGAACAATAAAGTCTTCCAAACTATGATATATACTTCACACACAAATTATATAAATCAAGCAATTGTGATCATTCTTGAAAAATGTCAAACCTTCTAATACTGCTTTTATGTGCAGTAAAATGATCAGTGTTAGATTAACACAGGTTTAATGTACATACGGGATTGTTGTTTGTCAACATTCATTTATTTCAGGCAGTTTTTCTGTGTATAGCTTTAAACTTAATTTTCTTGTCATGTAATAATCAACATTTAATTTCTGATTATTTAATAAAATAAATTTAATTAATATACATGGCTTATTTTTAAGACTTTATATGTACTTTTTTTCAAGCAAAGTAAAGATTTGGAGCAGCTATTTCTTTTAAAGCAATAATAATTAATAAAAGAAAAACACACTGATGATCACAAACTGTTGGGGCAAACTTCTCATAACTCTACAATAGGATGAAGGGAATTTAAAGTAGAACAAGACACATATAGTTTTTCTTGAAAGTTTGTGAGCCCTTTAGAATTTTCTATATTTCTGCATAAATATGACCTAAAACATCATCAGATTTTCACTCAAGTCCTAAAAGTAGATAAACAGAAACCAGTTAAACAAATGAGACAAAAATATTATACTTGGTCATTTATTTATTAAGTAAAATGATCGAATAGTACATATTTGTGAGTGGCAAAAATATGTGAACCTCTAGGATTAGCAGTTAGCTTGAAGGTGAAATTAGAGTCAGGTGTTTTCAATCAATGGGATGACAATCAGGTGTGAGTGGACACCCTGTGTTATTTAAAGAACAGGGATCTATCAAAGTCTGCTCTTCACAACACATGTTTGTGGAAGTGTATCATGGCATGAACAAAGGAGATTTCTGAGGACCTCAGAAAAAGAGTTGTTGAATCTCATCATGCTGGAAAAGGTTACAAAACCATCTCTAAAGAGTTTGGACTCCACCAATCCACAGTCAGACAGATTGTGTACAAACGGAGGAAATTCAAGACTATTGTTGCCCTCCCCAGGAGTTGTCGACCAACAAAGATCACTCCAAGAGCAAGGCATGTAATAGTTGGCGAGGTCACAAAGGACCCCAGGGTAACTTCTAAGCAACTGAAGGCCTCTCTTACATTGGCTAATGTTCATGTTCATGAGTCCACCATCAGGAGAACACTGAACAACAATGGTGTGCATGGCAGGGTTGCAAGGAGAAAGCCACTGCTCTCCAAAAAAAACATTGCTGCTCGTCTGCAGTTTGCTAAAGATCACGTGGACAAACCAGAAGGCTATTGGAAGAATGTTTTGTGGACGGATGCGACCAAAATAGAACTTTTTGGTTTAAATGAAAAGCGTTATGTTTGGAGAAAGGAAAACACTGCATTCCAGCATAAGAACCTTATCCCATCTGTGAAACATGGTGGTGGCAGTATCATGGTTTGGGCCTGTTTTGCTGCATCTGGGCCAGGACGGCTTGTCTTCATTGATGGAACAATGAATTCTGAATTATATCAGAGAATTCTAAAGGAAAATGTCAGGACATCTGTCCATGAACTGAATCTCAAGAGAAGCTGGGTCATGTAGCAAGACCACGACCCTAAGCACACAAGTCATTCTACCAAAGAATAGTTAAAGAAGAATAAAGTTAATGTTTTGGAATGGCCAAGTCAAAGTCCTGACCTTAATCCAATTGAAATGTTGTGGAAGGACCTGAAGCGAGCATTTAATGTGAGGAAACACACCAACATCCCAGAGTTGAAGCTGTTCTGTATGGAGGAATGGGCTAAAATTCCTCCAAGCCAGTGTGCAGGAATGATCAAAAGTTACCAGAAACGTTTAGTTGCAGTTATTGCTGCAAAGGGGGGGGTCACACCAGATACTGAATGCAAAGGTTCACATACTTTTACCACTCACAAATATGTAATATTTGATCATTTTCCTTAATAAATAAATGACCAAGTATAATATTTTGTCTCATTTGTTTAACTGGTTTTCTCTTTATCTACATTGATGTTTTAGGTCATATTTATGCAGAAATATAGATAATTCTAAAGGGTTCACAAACTTTCAAGCACAACTGTACATGCACATAAAATCCTCTTTTTCTTGTCTAGGTCAAATTTGTAAAATATTTTAAACTAAGAAAGCAATATTCCAAGTAATACTGATAGTTGATTTTGTTAGGGCATATTCTGAATCCATGAGTGAACTAGGAACATTTTTACAAGTTAACAGATACCAAATGATGCTCTTCTAATCCTTCTATATAAAAGCAGTCGGGATTGTCCTTCCGTCCCGTGAGTGCTACGCAGGCGCGGAGTTTCACACACGCCCCGTCCATTTTGCAATGCACGATGGGATTTGTAGTTTCGTTTTTCCAGGTAAAAGATGATTTTCTACTCCAGACTGTGCGATATCTTCTTCTTCTTTCTTACTATATAAAAGAGGTCGGGATTGTCCTTCCGTTCCGTGAGTGGAAAGCGTAGCGGTTTTCCGCTTATCACAGACTTACTACTTGCAGCTTGCGGTACGAAGCGACATGATGTGAGCAGAGTTCTGGTGCTCCCATCGTTCCCTTGCTTTTGTGCGCGATGCGCTGGAAAAATAGACAAAATGATGTCTCTGGAAATAATTAATGTTGATGGAGTACAAATGCCTCACCACGTAGTAAATATCAGGGGGGTTCAAAAGGGCGACCTCGATATAGAAAAAAAGTTTAAATTTCATCACAAAAATAACAGAAACTACGAGTATTAAAGTAATACCGCTCAAATGCAATATAACCAAATTAATGAGTTTGTATAAAATATCAAATTGATCTACATATTGAATTGCCTTAAGAAGTGGTCAACTTAAAACTCGGTCGCCTTAAAAGGCGGGTCAGCCTAGTATATGTAAAATTTTGTACATGAATGAAGGCAAACTTACTTAATTAATTAAAATAAACATATAGTTATTTTGTATATAATCATTTTTGTTCTAAATTTATTAAAAACAAGCTTGAGTTTGGCAAAATGCAGGAAAATGTGCTGGATAAGATATAGAAACCCATATTCAGACATACTATATTCTTGGCCATTTAGGGTTTTCCAATCAACCTAATAGTGTTAAAATTTCCTTCTTTGATTCCTGCCTTGCTTACTGGATAAGCACTGTGAGGCTATGAAATGGATAGAACAGTCTTGATAAAGGAAGCAAAGATAAATAATCCACATAGCACACGTCTTTGGCACAAGTAAAGAAATATGGACATAAGGAAAAAGTGCAAAAAAAGTGAAAAATGTTGACTATACTCTGCAATATTATTTTTGTTGTATAAAATATATTTAGTTATTTAATTAAAAGAGATTAAATATCAATCAATGTTCTAAACTTGCTTTCCTCAGTACAGGTCATTTTGAACTTTAACTTGGAAATCTTGAAAACTTGAAATCTATCCCACAAGTAATTGTTGCAAGGTAGTAGCTAACATTGATTTGGGTAATAATCCATCACAGGTCACATTTCAACTCAATGGTTTCTTTATGGCCTAGGCCATATTGCTGGATTTGTCAACATGGATTTGCAATGGTCAATCTGATTTTCCCAATATTCTGCTGTTCCTGGACATACATAATTGTCATTCCAGAACAGTTTCTTCTATTTAACCAATCAGCCTTAAACATAATTTTTTGTATTTTGTAATATACTTAACTTTAAAACTAATTGGTTGAAGGTAAATAAATGCCTGTCCATGAATGACATTTTTGATATAATTCCAGAATAACAACAACCCAACAAACTCAGATCCATTGTTGAGGAATATGGAAATAGAAAGAACACGCTGGACATGCAATCAATAGCATTATGACCATTCTAGTGATGAACCTCAAGCTGGGGCTCTTAAACTTCACGTCATATAACAAAATATAAAAAGGTTCACCTAGAGTCATAAATGCACTGGAGACAGTCCTGCCTAAGCCTGATCCATTTAAAGTAACAGGTAAACAAAACAGATTGTGACTGGACTGAGTGAGAAATATACAGAAGACAAACAGTATGTGCCCGACCTGGGAACAGAACTAAATTCCAAGCAAAATTGGAGAGCATTGTGGTCTCCCAGCAAGAGCACACAAGCAAGAGGTCTGTACATATTAAGAATATATTTTTATTTTTCTTTCATTGCCAGCTTTGTGCTAAATCTGATTTTATCAAGTGGACTATACCACTACAATCTCTATATCCATCTATTCATTGAAAAGTATGCTTAATCCAACAGAAAGTCACAAAGATCTGGAGAGTATCATAGAAACACTGGATGCTAAGCTAAAATTAACATAACAGAGGCATAAATGTAAATGAGACGTAACAAGATTATAAATCTTGTCTTACAGTATCCAAGACATATTCATTATCAAAACTATTTGGTGCATGTAAGACATGTAGAAATGTGCGTATGTGACACCTCATGTATATGACTGCATATTGTATGTTATATTTTTTACAAGTTTTAGAATGTTGGGTGATTATTCACTACTCAAGTTCTAAGAAATAATCCTGTTATTATTAATCAGTTGTGATAATTTGGGGTCAAATTTTAACAACAGTTCATTTTTACTCTATGTTATTTCAGGTACTATAAAAGGACTTTCTGCAATCATTCCACAATTGCTGGTAATGTCTGTACTCAGAAAATGTATGCAGGGGAGTCGTTGTCTTTATTCATCTACCTTCATTTATTTTAACTAAAACATATCCTATTAGCTTGTTTCAAATATATGTTTTTTAACAATATTGACAAAAAAAAAACAATGATACTAGGGGAAGGTTTCTTTCCCTAGGCTGAAGTAGGTTTTTACATATGGAGGTATTTTTCAGAACTTTTTTGCATTTTCTGGAGTATTCCTCCTATAGAAGAGTATCCTGTATTTGCATAAAGTATAGTATTTTGAGTTATGCAATACACCTTTTGTTTTCAAAATGTTGCAAAGGGTTCTAGGGGATCCCACATCTTTGGAAAGAAAGTTGACGGCTTTTAACAAATTATTTTTGTGAGCGCCACAGATGTTGTGTGACTGTGGAGACTGATTTCTGTTTGTTTCTAATATACCAGCAAATGTGTCACAAAGCCTTTGTCACCAAAACTCTACTAGTTTCTGAGACAACAAGGCGATTATACCTTGGATTACAGTTTAAATGCAATTAATATAAATGAATTTTTTTGTTTAATACAAACACACGTGTAAAGCATTAAATAATTTTATGGAAAAACAACAGTGTATATTCTTAATTTGTGGTGTTGATTTAGTATAAATGATAGTTTTGTTTAAAGACTGTTCAAATATTAATTACATCCATTATAACTATGCAGCTGCCATTAACATCATAGCAAAGTTAGTTAGAGTAATGTTGTTGCATTTTCTGGAATTACAAAATTTATCAATTTAGAACTGCTTCCATAACTGGATTAAGAAATTTTAACACTTTATTTTCTTCAGTGTATGCAGTGATGTATGGGATCTTTTAGTGGGTGATGGTTGATGCTTTGCAGAAAACTTTCATGTTATGAAAACATTTCTATGATCATTAAAAAACCCAGCTTGCAAACACCTGCTTCTTCACCTGACACAGCACTAAAAAAGCACTAAACACAATCTGTATGTTTATTAATTTTATGCAGCATGTGTAACATAAATAGGTTTTCAAACCCTCCCAAAAGTATTAACCACTGAGAATCAATTTCATTTTTTTAGTGTATTGCATAAAGTATATGGCCGCTTAATATGCCGGAACTTGCAATATTTCTAAAGCAAGCTACAGTTTGTGGACTTTTTTAAAAAAATGTCTCCTTTAAGAATGTAACTGGCACACAATATTATACACAAAATGAATGGCACATGTCCTGCCTCTCTCCATTCTAATGTGTGAAAAGCAAGTCCGCAAGGATCTTCTGTATAGTAAACTAGGATGAATATGTGCTTCTGTGAAGCTTCAAAAGCCCCAGACTCAGCTTCTGCTATCGCTCCTCCTATCTTATGTGGCAAAGCTAGTGGTTTCATGTGGTCTGTGTGTAGCTGCTCAGAGAGACATGAGGTGAATAAAACAGCGCCTTGTCATAAAGCGGAAGTCACAAAGGCTTGCAAAAACATGGTTAGATGTAAACTTTTAAAATGCAAACATCTGCATTATCACTGTACCCTGGCCAGTAGGGCAACCCAGATATCAGCATGGCAGTTTTCATGCATTATATTTTTGGTATTTTATGCATTTCATAATATACAGTAGATGAACCAACAATAGGCCTCAGTCACATTGCAGCTCATTAATAATGATAAAGTGCCAAAACCTAAATCTAAGCCCTATAAAATAAAATAATTATTTTTTTAGATTTTGCTATATCATCAAAGGTTCAACAGTTTCGACTACAGTACAATTGTCAAATGTAATTGTCTTTTAAAAATACAAAGCTGTGGTGCTCATTACTAAGTGTAAAACAGTACAAAATAGAGATATGTATCACAAACAAAAAGGCAAATAAAGGCTATCGGACTCACCACATATTGTGCAATTCTACATAACAATGTTCTGAATGTCATACCCTGTTTAGGTAAGTAAAAGTGTTTGTACTGTAACATTGCTTGCTTAAAGCTTGAAGAGGAGGCACTGGATTAAAACAGATACATTCCTCCAAGATGAAGCTGGGGGATCATGGATGAAGGTTAAGCTAACTTGATAATAAAATATTCAAATGACTAAAAAAACTGGAAGATGATGTGGTTCTTGGGTTGGGGCTTTAGAGTGCATTCTTTTCAAACACATCTTCATCTCTGAACCACGGACTTACCCATTCTGTCCTTTCAAATGCACCATGTGGTTGGGAATAACAGCAGAATATGCATCAGCTACAAAGTTGCTCCTCAAGTTTGGGATAATTATGAATTACATTATATGGTGGTCATAAACATCAGGGAGAAAAGGAGGAAGATGTGAGAGAATGTACCCTTTATATTTAGCAACTTAGTGTGCTGACTTTATGTGTTTTTGTGGTCTCTGTCTCTCATCAATTCATATACACTACAAACTTTTAAAACAGAACTGGTCACTGAAGATCTTACACAAATGATTTTGAGCAAATGCACTGACAGGTTACTACAGTATACAGAGATAAGGATTGTTAAGGATCTCAGATGTTTTTCACATTATGCTCTCAATCAATGCAAACTGTGTTAGCTTTTAATTATTACCAACAACAAACTATATAAAGATATATTTCACTTTTATTTCAGACACATTAAAGGTATTTATAATGGAAAGCTTTATGTATTTTGAAATAACTTGGCTATGCTCCTCAGATGGCATTTTATGCTGTTCTCCATCTGCCAATATTATTAAACATAAGTATATTCAAATAATTTTTGATTACTTTAAAGGTGCACAGAAAATAAGCACTAGGATGAAGGTCAACAAAGTATATGAAAAATAATGCAAGTGAACTGCTCAAACAGCAGTGGCAATTTAAATATAATTTCTACTTTTTTAGACATTAGCTTAAACATTTTGCTTACAGATAGGACACAAATGTTATAAGGATTTACCCTATTGCTGTTAAATGATTGAAAACTGGAAAGTATTTTTCTTTTTCTCGTTGGAAAGACCCAAACAATACATTTTCCTCCCACTGCAGAAAGATAGCATGTCCTTTAATCTCACCTACATCACTGAAACCTAGGTCTTTAGTTTTTAATTGTTTCATTACATGAAGTGTGAAGTTTTGAGTTAAACCGAGAATAGAAAGCTGCTCACCCCCATAATACCCTAGAACATGGCAGTCCTATAAATGGAAATCCATGTTGTGGAAATACCAGCTTATCATCAAATTTCCTGTTGAAAACTTCTGAGAACTCCACTTCCAAATGTTTTTAAAGTGTGGTGTTGCCCAATTGGAAAGAAAAGAAAACGTGGAAAATACTTTAGACAAGAATTTGATGATTTCCTTTGTTAAAATGAAAAGTTTGTGTTTTTATGGCAACATCAGCTGAAGATTTACTAATTTACCATTTAAGTACTATAGCAGAATGTTTGAAATTTGAGAAAAAATGTACATACTAATCTCAGTTAGTATATATTGTGGTAAGCAGCTGGGGGTGGTACCCAGCCGGGATGCCTAGGAGGACCGGAGGAGGGCTTACGCCTCCTCCAGACCATGAGGGGGCAACCACCCTGGTGGCTTTGGGGACGATGGGAACAGAGCTTAGAATCTCAACCCTATAGGGGACCGTGGTCACCACCAGGGGGCGCCCTGGCCCTCAGCACTTCCGCCACACCCGGAAGTGCTGGGGGGAAGAAGACCAGGGACACCCGGAGTACTTTTGGTACACAGCCGGTACTTCCACCACACCAGGAAGGGCCGGCGGAAGCTAATCGGGAGGCACCTGGAGCACGTCCAGGTGAACTTAAAAGGTGCCGCCTCCCTCCATTCGATGGCTGGAGTCGGGTGAGGAGAAGGACAGAGCTCAGGAGGACAGGAGTGGAGGTGGACCTAAGAGGCAAAGGAATTGTGAGAGGCCTAGACTTTGGATGTGAAAGTGGGTTGTGTGCTTCACTTTATTGTAAAAGCTGCAGGCTATGGACATATATGTACGTAAGTAGGATTCAGTTAGCGTTGGGAACCCACGTACCAAATTTCTTGAACATGGGCCCATAAGTAACAAAGACCGTTGGAAAGTTCAATATGGTGGCCGACAGTAAGAACGTACATCGGTTTCGGTTAGCCGCCTACCAAATTTCGTGAAGATGGGGCCATAAATAAGAAAGTTCAACATGGCGAATGTTGTCGACCGTTATGATCGTTACGCGTAGAATTTCGAAATGAAACCTGCCCAACTTTTGTAAATAAGCTGTGAGGAATGAGCCTGCCAAATTTCAGCCTTCTACCTACACGGGAAGTTGGAGAATTAGTGATGAGTGAGTGAGTGAGTGAGGGCTTTGCCTTTTATTACTATAGATAATGTCTACTTGTCTGTGTCCGGGCTGTTCCCCACAATATGTAAACCAACCCTGACAGCTCTTGGATCCATTGTTTTGAACTTGAACCCTGCACCCATCTGTTGTACTCACGTTCTCACCGTGCCTGCATTGGTTTTCATCTAGGATATTCCAGTTTTTCTCCTCTGTCCCCAAAGACTTGCTGGTTTGGTTGACTGGCTTTTCCAAACTAGCCACTGTGTACGTGTCAGTTTGAGTGTTGTGTGTGTAAGTGAGTTGGCTCTACAAAAAACTGATACACTGTGTGAATTTGTTTCCTTGTGCCCAGTGCTGCCCATACTGCCCATGACCCATAAATACACTGGGCAAGTTTGAGAACATTATATTATGGTATGCTGTAAGTGTAAAACCAAATGTTAAATCTGCAACAGAATCTCATGGTTTGTTTTGTCATAATATATATTTACTATATATTATGAGATATCAGACAGGCCACAAATAAAAGTTGGGACACCACCCTGGTGACCCTGTTTAATTAGAATGCAGCAAAAATGCCTTTTCAGATGCAAGCTTCATAGTGAACTGTTTTCAAAACAGCCTAACTTTCAGTCACATGTCCTTCCAGGAGGAAGAGGTGGGTCCACAAGGACTGACACTGGAAGTGAAAATAGAGACGTTACAGCTGTCAATCATCCAGTCTGCAGAGGGAGGAAGGAAAAGGACATTAGAACACGGTACCAACTCCTGGAGGGTTGGGTAAATACAGTACAATCATGAGAGCACTTAAGATGTCCTCTATACACACACATGTGACAATATTAAAATGATGATTTAGTATCCTGTCTATTTTTACAAATCATTTAAGATTAATTATTTTCTGAAAAGTATCAAATAATTATCTTAAAGCAAAGGATCCACACTGCCAATATTTTTACAGGGCACCCTCAAAAACAGCTTTATATACCAGGCCAATATAAAATTACTAGTAAACTTGAATATCCTTTATTGACTGAAGGAGGAGGCTGGAGACAACAAGAAGATGGGTAAAACAGTTAACAAACAACATGGAAGGTAAAAACCAGGTGTCCTGCTACCCAACTGACATGAGGCAGAAATGTTATTCACAATCCTGTAAAATTTAAAATCCTATCAATATTCTAATATTCCCCTTGGTATTAATAATCCAATCTAATCTAATTCTGTACTCAAATTTATGAGTTTGAGGAAGCTGATGTCTGACCTGGTGAACTAGACACAAAATATCTTTAACTTACATTTGATGTCAGTCCACAATAGACCAATTTGGAGACATCTTTCACTCTAATGTATAATTTTTTTGGGGATATTACATGTTGTTAAGTTTTCAGATTTTGAGTCCTGCTCTGTCAGTGTGGTGTTTGCACATTTTTTTCCACGTCTCTCTGCATTTTCCCAGAGCTCTCTGTTTCTTCCTCCTATTTCTCAGAAACACAATATTAGGTTAAATGGATAGTATACGCTCTCAATGTGTCATGTAATTCACTAGCACCTTCTCCAGTGTTGGTTCCAGTCTTACAGCCAGTATTGTCAAGATAGGTTTCAGTTCCCTGTGATCCTGAACTGCATTAAGCAGGTTTGATAATGGATGAATGGAAATAATAAAGTTTTTTTTTAGTGTTTCATATATGATGATAACTATGCTGCTAGTGTTTTGATACATCATGAATATTATACTTCCATATGTTTTATGGGAGGCAGCATGCTGTAGTGGCTAAGGCTCTCGACCTTAAATCCTAAGATTGTCTGTTCAGTTTCGAACTCAGATTTACTGTGTAGCTCTGTGCCAGTTACTTATCTGCTCCAATTTTAAAACAGGTATGTAACCAGTTGCAGTGTATTCTGTAAGTCACCTTGGATAATCCACAATAATAATAAAATTGTTAAAAAAATTCATAATTACAAAGCAATACACAGGACATTGTTGTAACAAAAATTGTAAGAGAATGCACTTTTCAAAATAACAGTGATTAATATAATGTAGCAAGCTTAACTCAGACAGCCACAAAAAACTTGTACAATATATCAATGAAAATCTATGAACTTACAGTGATGGAAAATATTTTTTATGTCTTGGATGGCAGCATTGTGAAATAAGCTACAGTATATTACTGTCTGATATGCAATAAAAAGTTACAAAATTGTGAAGAAGACAGGATAATGAAAACAAGTTAGCCATCTGGGCATGTCTGTGTTCTACTTTTCCTCAAAATATTATGTATGTCACAAGTGCATCTTGTGCCACGTTTGAAGGCAGAGAGGCATCTGGGCTACAAAAACGTGCAACTGCTCTCAATGGCAATTACAACTGACACATTTTCAGGAAAACCGCACTCCTCATACAAAGGTTTGTCAGGGAGCCAAGAAATTGTACATGAGCTTTGGTTGCTGCATGTGTTTTAAGGAGCATGTGATGCAAAAGTTTTTAAACATGAGGTTTTGAAGAGTAAAGCCTTATTTCTTCACATTCTGGTTTGAAAAATACATTTTATAAACAATGGCATCAAAATGTTAATATGCCACAAAGAAGTACACTCCATCAACTGTATAACATAACAAGTCTTTCTTTTTAGGAGACCATTTTTTCCTAATTTATTTCGTATTGTGGTTTGGGACGACTTTCCCAAATGATGGATGAGTTGAGCTATTTGCACAAACAGTAAACTTCTTATTAGTGTATTTCCTCAATAAAGTAAACAGAAACAATAAACATAAAAAGTTAATAAAATAAAAAAGGCATAATATATACACTATTCAGTACAAAACATAGTACATAACAGTATAACATACTGTAATGAGTAAAGCGTAAATCTTTTAGTGTGATGTCAAACTCTGAACTTACTGTATATCATAATTGGCCTTCTTAAAATCTTTACCTTCTTTAAAATTAAGTCCTGAAACAAGCCTCAATACCAAATTAGATTTATTATAATATAAATTGGCTTCACTTCCTAATATGTTATTACCATGAGAGTACTATGCAGTCATGTTTGTTACACTTTTATGGATAATCAAAGCTTTCCAAATCAGTTCAACACATTTGTATTTCAATAATAATAATAATAAAAGCTTTATGCTTATTTAGACAGGTTATTTTATGTTATGTTACATTCAAGATTTCCAGGTGATTGTGGGTTTAGTGAAAACTATGATTGGCTGTGTTTGGATGTCCATTTTTCCTTTAAATAACAAAGGGATGGGGGATCTGGAGCGCACCCTGACTGTGTCTGGTGCAGGGCACAACTGGGTACACTCCTGCATTCCCTCACACAGAGCCACAAAGACACAGGGAGATTTACTGGAACTCTGCATAGTCAGAGGCTCAGCCAGACCTTGAGCCCAGTACTGTGAGGCATGGGTGTCAGCCACTGTGTCATCATGTTTCCCTGGTTTTTTACATACTCTTCAAAAAAAATATTAAAGCAAGTTTAAATACACAATGAAAAAACATTTCAGAAATGTGTAGCTTTGCATTATCTATTTTAAATACAGTGTACTGTAGAAATGATTTGGTGGGCCTATTATGAAGGTTCTTATTAACATTTGTTACAATATTGAGAAAGTATACTGTATTTGTAACAAATTACAACTATAAGATAAACTGAAATTAATAACAAATATGTGGTTTGCTATTTGCTTGAATTATTACCTTGTCAGTCTACCTCATTCCAATTAAATTAAATAAATATCTAATGTTGAGATTTCAGTAAAACCCATTATATGCCAAAAAGTAGAGAAGCTATCAAAACACTTTGAAATGATTTAATCAATGCCATTCTCTACAGCACAATTGGAAAATGAGTAATTGGCCAAAATAATCTTCATAAATGAACTGAGCAATCTAGATATGTTCAAGATCAGGATACTTGTGACTGACAAAAGGAAATATACTAAAGAATATTTTTTGAATGTTTCCTTATAAAGAATTACTTTTTAATCTTGAAATCTTATGATTTAGGTCCTTCATTTCTTCAATTAAAATGACATTATATTCACAATGTATGCACCCTTGGTGACCTCATTAATAGAGAAACAATACATCCAGGACAATAATAGATTAATAATAGATTATTTGCGCATGCTGCATATTTGGTTTTATCATAGGACAAAAAAAATTAAAGTAGTACTCATATCTCTAAGATGTAAATACAACATTTAAACACATTTATTATAGAATAACATGCTTCTTTGGGTAACAATCTCCGTATGCCTAAAAAAAAATAAAAATAAAAAATAAAATCTGGAACTATAAGCAACCACAAACTGAATGACAACATCTTTTGGCTTAGTTTGGCAGAACCAATTTAATGTAATTCAGTTTTGATTTGTTTTTGCGGAAGCATTAAATGCTAAAAGGAAGAACATATAGATAATTTATTCCTATAAATTACATAAAACATTTGTGATTGGTATTTCTTAACTGTTCTGGTGGCTTCAGAAACATTTTTAATGCTGAAAATAGAAGGTAACTTTTACATCTGTTCACTACTTCATTAAAAAAATGTCATTCATTACAAGTTTTTCTCTGTATTCATTTGCTGAGTTTTAATTACTTTGCTAGAGTTTCACTGGTGGTCTTCTGAAGTATTTTCTGTGCTTATTTTTCTGTATATCCTACCCTGTATCTTTCTTATACCACGTTTTGCTGGTGTCTCCTTTTTTCCACAACAACAATAATGATAATAATAATATCCTGATTCTCCGTTTTAGAGTTGAACGCTTTCTCAAGCACTGAGCTGCCTGTATTGTTTCCGGCGTCCAGTCACCTTGAATTGAAATTAGCAGCCTAAAAAAAAATGATGGAGCAACAATACTACTAGTAAAATAATAATAATAATACCGTTTAATACTGAAATTATATATTTCGTTTAAAATGACAATAAATGAGTGGAAGAACAGATCAGCCCGAAACGATATATAACAATGAAAGGTATGTATGCCCATCGATTAACCCTTAAAAAACGTTGGTCAATTTCGCAGCAGTAACGTCTTTTCTGTAAGTACTTTGAAAAATCGAAACTTCTTTTTAACCTTTTCTTTCCTTTTGAAAAGGATATTTTTAATTAAAATGTTTCGTTTTACTATGTTAGAAATATGAACTTTCAAGACATTCGATGGCCGTTTTCCCCCAACACAAATTTTTAATTAGGAGCTAATTACTGCTGCTAAAAGAACATGTTTGTGTTTTATTTTAGTTAATTTACTCGTTGAGCCTCACAGCCCTTAATCACTTCTTTTAATTTTAAATCCTGTTTTACCTAAGGCCCCGTTTACACCTTTGTCAGTGTATCATGATGTATCTATTTAATAACTTCTTGGAAAGAAACGGAAGAAAAAAAGGTAAAAGGCAGAACATTACTTAACTGATGCACGCTACAAATTATTTAGATAACATTAGATACAAGAACGACCTGACGTGATAGAATGAAATTCTGAACTGAATCAAATAACAAGCCCCGTCATCGGCAAAGGCAAACAATTTCGAAATTGAGAAGAAATAAAACCCTGCAGCCACTGCGGCCCACAAGCACTGAATCTGAGGACCTCGGGATTACGATGTAGCTTCAGAACAAACACAGAAAATGTTAGGTTTTGTTACCGCAACACTTTATATGTAGTCGAACGTACATGACAATTAAAACAGCAAACATTGATTTATACAAAATCATTACCATGAATCACCTTTATTTAACAATACAAGAATATGTAAAAATTGAGTCTTCTCTGCCTTTTCCTTTTGCATATTTGTCCAGTTTTGTGAAGACTTAAGACTCGGACAGTTCTTCAATTCGGAGCTATATATTGTTTTTCAAGGGTCTTCTTGGCATCCTGGGAGATATGGCAATGGACAAAAAGACTTAAGTGACAATCTCTTTCAGTGCAGGTAGACTTATACTATTCTTTGCACTAAATCTTTAGCAAATAAACAGCTATTCATATTTCCCATAAAATGGTTGCAGGTATTTACAGTCTTGATATAGTAAGCGTTTTTGAAGATCTCCTCAAGCCAAGTCCCACGCAGTATCAGCGCTTCAGTGCTTTTCAGCAAAGGCTGTAAAACAGAAATATTGAAAATCATTCTTAAAAAATTGCATAATCTATAGCGGGCACAATAAACTCGACATATAACCACAGTTCTGGATACGAGATATCACAGTATAGCTCTTCTATATTTAGTATGGTGTAATCTATTCTTGTATTTTAACTGAGAATTGTTTACCTCACTCTGCGCCTGCTATCTGTGAAGAGCGCTACACAAAAAATAAGTTTATTATGTAAAACATGAAAACTGCTGTTGCTGAAAATGTGAGAAAGTTATATTGATCTGAAAAGCATGTTTCCGTTAGATTTGTTTGACTTGAAGATAAAGCAAATGCAAGGAAAATACCATAGGCACACGGAGGAATTTGTAAATACAATTGACGACTGTATGAAAACACAAACGTTTCATGTAGTCATTGGATATGTAAACCATTCATGCTTTAAAAAAAAGCCTAACGAAGTTTTCCAATACTTTAAAATATTCTTATTTTAAGGACACACGCTTTCTCATATGAACATGGTAAATACTTAGACACCATATCTCCTCCGATGCTCGTAGTTAGGGTGTCAGCATTAAGTCGAACATGCACTCGTATAAATAAAGGTGATGGAGTAATCATTCTTCAGAGCGATGCCATAGGAGATCCATTTTTGGTTCCTAAAAGACTTCCAGAAAGAACCTTTATTTAGATCTGTAACAGGGGTCATATGTATGTAACGATGAAAGATGGTAACAGATTAGTGAAATAGGAATGGGTCACTGCATACACAAGCTAAGTCCTGTTTTTTTCTTAATATGTTAGTGTCCTGCTAGGCAGCCTATCATACAATAAAGATTTCAGGGGTTTTTTTTTCACACATTAGGAAGTTTTTCAAAGCACAAAGAACCAACTTCGTATAAAGAACACTTCCCAGAATGAAATGGTGCTTTGACAAGCAAAGGTTCAACAAGAAACCAAATACAATCCTGTAAAGCACCATAAAATGCCATTAAGGAACCATGATTTTTAAGGGTATGTCCTGGGAATAGACTGTTATAACTTTTATAAGGCGTTGCTGATTCTGTATGTGCAACCTCCTGCACTGGTGTGGGTGGCGACGGGAATCTATGAATTTCTATTATCACTGTTTTGAGATTTTGATATATAAATCGCTCTGCAGTGGACTGGCGCCCTACCCAGGGGTTTGTTTCCTGCCATGTGCCCTGCGTTGGCTGGGATTGGCTCCAGCAGACCCCGTGACCCTGTAGTTAGGATATAGCGGGTTGGATAATGGATGGATGGATGGATATATAAATCTATATATATAACTTTTTTTAACTATACCCTTGCTAAACCATAACGTAACAGTTTTTCTATTTTAAACATTTCTTAAAGAGTTAAAGGTTTTCATTAAAATACATTTTATTTTGAAATTGTTTTTATTGCTACAAAAGTATGCACTGAATAATAATAACATGGCATTCACCAGTTTTGAAGCTTATACACATTGTGGAGATTGATTTCTATGCAAGGAGCATTGAGTGCACTGCAAGAACCAGTTCTTGATGGACGCCATCCCATCGCTTATATTTATTAGCTTGACCTGTCAGTTCAGTCTTTGAGAAATGACAGGGTAAGACAATGATCACAGATCAGACAGTATAATAATATGAGTAAAGTAATCGAAAAAGGAGGTTTGACAGAAACCAAGTCGAATGCGACACCAGTTCATTGTGGACTCACACACACCCTACAGTAATACTAAGTTGATCTGTCATCAATAAACTTAAAGAGCGAATGTTACAAGCTGGAAAGGAGGGGGATGCTGACATTCTGTTTAAGGATATTTTTTCTTCATTCATTCATTCATTCATTCATTCATTCATTCATTCATTCATTCATTTTTTTTGTACCTGGTCATTTTAATTCAGGGCGCGGAGAACACTCCGTATCTTTTTCAATGTAATACTACTAATGAATTCGGAAAAGGGATAATCATCCTCATCATATTCATCAGTCTGTTTCCTTAACACTGTTTTACATAATTGTAAATCAACATTAAAGATTGATGGAGACAATTGTAACTAATCCTATTAATAAAGAGAACAACACATTATATCCATTTGGGGCTCTCCAATGGTATGATTTATATACTCCTAGAGGAACTGTACACATTCTTAAAAATGAGTACAGATATCTCTTTGTCAATACAGATTTCAAACCAGTTTCTTTTTTATCAATCTGTCTTTGATGTATTTATAGATTATCTGCTAATTCTCTTCTTTTTCAAAAGTCAGTTTTCCATAGACTTCCAAATTCACCTAATATCATTTATCACTTTTCACTATCTAAAAGATTGGGTTTTGGCTAATAAGCAGTTTTTCTCAATCAGGTTGTGTTTCAAGCTACATTAAATATAATATGAAATATTAAATTCAAATGGAGAAAACATTCACAAATTATGTATTTCTGTTTTATAAATGTATTATGAAGTTATTTTATTCATGTATTCTTTTAGTAAACCGAGTTATCAAAATTTCATATTATACTATTTAATTTGTTTACCATACATTAAACCTTTATTTTTATAAAACTCCTTTTCTAAAGTCTACATCACAAGGCTTTTTAGAAACACTTTAAATGCATCTATTATTCATTCACTCTTATGTTACAAGACCTTAACAAAGGCTTCTTTTGGCCTTCAAGGCACGGCATCTCCAGACTCTTTCACATCTGTCACATGTGCTCAATGTGAACCTGCTCTCATCTATGAAGACAATGAGGCACCAATTGCAGAGCTATCCATTGTAGTATTCTCTGGTAAAGGCCAATCGAGCTGCATGATGATGGGCTGTGAGCACAGGTCCCACTAGAGGACATCAGGCCCTAATGTTACCCTCATGGAGAGTGTTTTTGACAGTTTGGTCAGAAACATGCACATCTAGCCAGCTGAAAGTCATTTTGTACAGCTCTGGCTATGCTTCTGTTGTTTCCCCAACCTTGCTTAAAGTAGAAGATACCAGCCCAGCTGCTGTGTTGATGCCTTTCTGCAGTCCTGACCAGCTCTTCTCTTTTAACAGCCCCTCTCCTGTTATCTCCTCCACACTCTTGAGACTGCGCTAAGAGACACAGCAAACCTTCTTGCAATGGCACATATGGATGTGACATCCTGGAGGTTCTGGACTACCTGTGCAACCTGTTGTAGGTACCACCTCATGCTACCAGTAGTGAAAAATATGCTTGTAAAACACAAAATTAGAAAATAATCAATCAGGAAGGATAAAGAGACAGGAATTGTCTTTAGTCACCACCTGCAAAACCATTCCCTTTTTAGGGGTTGTCTTGCTGTTGCCTCTTCAGTGCACCTGTTGTCACTTGCATTTGCACCAAAGCAAGTGAAGTTAATTCACAATTACTTATGCTTTGCAATTGGACAGATTAATATCCCTGAAGCTTACTGACTTGGTGTGAGAATGTGATGATTAAGTGTTCCCTTAATTTTTTGAGCAGTGTATAATCATTAACACACACAATTTTTATAATTGAGCTCCATTTGCGTTAAGTTGCTTTTGGTAGGTCAGATGGTGATTTGGGAGACTGGACTAAAGTTGCCGTCTTGGGGTCCATTAGGTCACTTTGCCTACAAAAAAATGTTTTTTTTTAATTTTATTATTAAAACTATACATTACTGACTTTACTAATAAGATTACAGCATGTTTTCCATTGTTACATTAACATTTCAAAATGTATACACAGTAAAAGTGGTCCTGTATATACATCTTAAAGTGTTAACACTATTCACTAAATATGAAGTTAACACTGAAAATGTTGTGTTTCAAATCACAAGATCATGAAAACATTTCTAAATATACTGTTTCAACTACTGGGGAAGGCTTATAGACTTTCTTGGGTTCACACTGTGAGCTAAACTGGGAACCATGTGGTTTATGTCAAAAATCCTTAACCAATAAGCCTCAATGACTGCTCAGTTCTAACGATCTTTTAAGAAGATGCCATTCAGGGGTGTTATGACACCCAACCACCTTTAATCATATAATGCTTTTCTATTGGATCTAAACTTATAAACTACTAGTGGGAAGTGATATTTTACAGTTTGTTGTTCAAAGAAAACTAGGCAAGGGCAAACTTTTGCATTCTCCACGTTCGTGAGCCAATTGATTTTCTAATTTGCTTTTAAGCATGAAGTAATGAATAAGTTATTTACTCATTTCACTTAGTAGAAGTATGTATTTGCTAATGTTTTTGTTTATATATTGCTACAGATAGTCAGTTGAAATCTTCCTGAGAAATTTTATTTTAATATTTAAAGCATTTAAACGTGATCGTTATGTAGAAATGAGAGAATCATAATACTTTATTAGGTTAATGATTTTTATGATTTTTTGACACTTATTTATGCCATATTATGGAATGGCTCCTCAATCAGATGATTTCCCACCAAGAGACAGTACCAAATGCCTTGGCCTCCACAATCACACAAGGATGACAAAAGCGAGAGTTATCAAAGTGAACTAACCTATGTGTACACGTTGTTTTATTCTTTCAGAGCCCCCTCTAAGATGATCACAGGCTGTTATTTAAATTATTACATCTATGTTGTGACAATACATTGGCTTAGCCAATGCATCTTGGCCAGACATTTTCTGTCTGTAGGTTGGATATCTCCTTATGGCTACATGGATTTTTATCTTGGCAGGCCAGTTTACATCCCAAAAACATGCAGATTATATTGATTGTCTGCTTTAATTTAATGTAGGAGTGAGTGCAATTATGTGCATTAATATCCTTCTGCAGTGGAGTGGTGACCTGTTTGGAGTTCCTGTATTACAACTGATGATGGCACTGCCCCTACTCACCCTGAATTGTGTTAAGTAAAATTAGAAAATTGAGTGATAGACTGTGGTGAATTGTTTAGAATGCTGGCATATTTTTTATTTAAAATCAAAGTTAAAGAAACCTTTCTGGTATAGTCATTTGGATCTCACATCTTGGTAAACAATTGAACTGCCTGATGTAAAATTTAGACTACTTTTTAATACAGAATATTTATTCATAAAATAACATTTCATATAAACCATCAAATATTAGGCAAACCTACCTTTAAATTTTCCATGGACACCATGTGATATTAAACTCTATCTTATTTGCTTCTTTCTGGAAAAGTAAAAGTTGAAAGCTGAAGTTTCCCCAAAACATCAACTGAGGTTCACATAACTTAAAGTATTTATAGATGTCTTAAAGTACTGTACTGATATGTCAAATGCCACAATACAAGGCCATAAAGCCATAACTGTAAAGCCTCATTATAGGAGCCATATCATAGGTTGGTGACCACCACTATCCTTTACCACAGAACAACTGCAGTGACTTCACCTTCATTTTATACTGCAGCTTGTATTTGGTTGGAGAGCTGTACCTAATTTGCAGAGCTGATGTGTACTAACTCCTATATCATAGATTGCATCATGATCAGTAATTTGTATACCTTGTTACCATTACACTTGTAATGATTTAAAATTATTCTTATTGAACATCTGCACTTTTTTTAATCAAAAAGAGCTTCTTGTTATATTCTGATTTCAAGGCAGTTATTAAAAATGCAATGTGTTGCAACACTTGGCAACTTTACCATTTCATGTTAAGAAAATTGATAACAGTTTGTTCATCAAACTACTTGTTTACTAGTATTTGAGATACGTAAGCTCTGTAATTGCAGTGTAACAATCAATATGAAGGCAGACTTTGCAAAGGGCTGCCTGATTGTGAAATATATGCTGAACATTCAAATTCTGAATCTAAATGGAAGTTGTTCTGAACAGAATATAAAAGAAATATTTCTTACTTTATCATTCCATGCCGGCATTTCTTAGGGAGTTCTAGTAAAAGGCAAAGACAGAAAAATATTTTAGTAAAGGATTATTTTTTGATTTAAACATGGGTGAACATGACAGTATTTCGTTTTGCAAATGAATGTTATGTGTTATAGCTGTGCAGTAGTGCAGTGGATATTTTCATGGACCTAGGTTTAGTGTTCATCCTGGCCTGTGTCTGTCTTCACTATGTATGTTCTTCTGAAGTCTATATGGATTTTCTCTGAGTAGTGCTGTAAAAAAAACTCATTTTATAACATTCAGGCTGGGGTAACTGGTGAATTTAAACTAAATCATTTACAGTTCACTCTGTGTTGACAGGGAGACCTCCTATGTGGTTCAGAAAATGGATCGAATAAAGAGTATTGATGTTGCTCAGTCATATTTTTGAATAAGCCAGTTTTCTCCATTATATGGTGATGAGAACAATAGGACCATCAGACCCATCTCGGTGTACATTTGTCCAGATTTACTTAGACTAAAAACAATTTATATTACCTGCACAATTTGGGATGACATGCATCATGCATACTTCACATAAACATTGTCTGCACGTGGAGCTGAACCCAGAACCCTAGAGTAGGGGAGGCATCAGCAGCACTAGCTACTGTGCAGCTCACATTGAAAATGTTTTAACATGCATTTCACATAAAACAGTACAAAATAGAACATGAACTTAGCAATTGCTAAATATATTAACATGCTTGGCATTTTAGTTGAGTGTCAAGTCTTTATTTAAATCTAAGTGTAAGCTTAACAATTTTTCAGAAGCTTTAATAATTGGCATTGTACAAAAGGCTAACAACTTACTACTGAAGTAATATAAAGTGCAGACCAGTAAAATGCACAAAACAGCAGCTGTTCCCAACAGGGGCCCTAAGATCTTTGGTAGACAAAAAACACCTAGAAAAAAATAGATAAAATAACTGTAATAATACTTTAGGTTCCCCTAACAATTTATGAATGATTTTTAAAATTGGCATTTTCTTTCTCTCTCCTGGTATACCTCTTAAATAAATGTTTTCACAAATCTACTAGTAACTAGAAATACTTGTACTGATTATAGAACTACTACAAATGCAGAAAGATGCATTTTATGGAGTTTTGGGGAGATTCTTAAAAAACAGTAATTGTTAGAATTAGATCAGAGATTAAAGCAGAAAGAGATTATGCAAAAGACAGAAAATTGTTTCCAGTAACATTGCCATCATAAAGCAGAACAATACTGTTTCAGGTCCATATGGATATAGTGTATCTTTTAATCATTGTTCGCATATTAATGTGGTTATTTATAAAAAAAAAACTAACGGTACATTTTCTGGCCACAATCTAAAAAATGCTATTAACATTACAAAGTTCTCTAAATAGGCCAGTGAAGTGTGTGCATATAAGTAAGTTTCCTCTGCAATGGACTGACATCATGCCCAATTTCTGCCCTGTGACAAGTGATACTTTATGGTATAAATGAAAAGAGCCAGTGGGTGGAAGCTCCTAACCTACACAGACAAGAGGGATTGGAAGAAACAACATAGAGATATTAATTAAGGTGTCAATGAGCTAGAAACAATCATACTTGTTACTTGTAGGTTGGGTCCCTACAACCCAGTACTGAACAAAGAACTGTCTTGAAGTATATGATGTGATGAATGGAAAATTACTCAGAACAACATATTGCATAGGCTAAGGCACTATAGTTGATTAGAAAAATACAGTAGAAGCCATTATGGAAAAAGAAGTATGCTAAATAGGTTTATAGTTTTGTTTGATCTACTAAATAAAAGAAAAATATTAAAGATAAAAATATATTGTTAGCATGTGATAAAGACAAAATGGTAATTATAAGATGCTGCAGGCACCGTTTTTGTGCAGTACATGCCAAATAAAGTTTGACTTGACTTGACTTGGTCAAGGAGGCATAGCTTTCAGATATCAAACAGCGTTAAAAAACTACTGGCTTTCAGCTTTCTTTCATGTAAAAAGTAAGAAAACCTTATTCACAGGAAATGTGAATATAAATTAAAAAAAAATGAACCTACCTTTTGGCTTTAGATTGTTAGAATTGAAGTTTCTACAGTCACAATATTTTTTTGTTCGCACAGTAGAACGAATCGGTGGCGGAGTTGTAGGTTGGTCTAAAAGAGAACAGAACGTCTTTCTGAAAATTACTATTCTTTTGAATGTACTCATCATTTTGTCAAATGTAGATATATAATTGAATACAAAAACAGAATTCAATATTTGGAAAACAGAAGAAAGGCATAAATCTGTTTGTAAATCAGTTCTAATATATCAAGGTTTTGGTGCCTTTTTATTTGTCTCATAAATTTCATTTAATTTCAGCAACAATAGAACCTTCAGTGACAGACCAGGCTGCAGCAATTGCTGTGAACACTAACCATTACCATAGAACCTTTCTGAATGTGCAGTGAGGATCAGCAGGCCACCTGTCCTATAGCATTCTAGATTTGCTTTTACTTAATGGCCGACAGTCTCAGGGGTTTATTTTCATTAGTATCTGAGTTGATTTATTTAGTTTGTGTTTTACAGCTCTTTATTCTGTGCTGACCTAAGCTTAGGTATACACCACCATTTACATAAATGATTACAGTTAAAACATAAATAGAAAAATGTCTTTTGATACAGGCTGGGTGGTGTTCTCTTTTTTACTTTCTCGTATATATAGTATAGATAAAGTATAGGAATTGTGAAAAAAAATCAACCTTGAGATTTTCATGAATCTTGATGTTTTAGACCTGAGTCCGAAAATGCCATTTTTGAAATTGTCTGTCTGTGTGTCTGTATGTGTATAAACTTGATAACCTGAAAACGCTTTGACCTTGATCAATGAGATTTTGTATACCTGCTTTATATCAAAAATAAGGAATCCTATCAACTTATGGGCAACGTGCAGTGACCGGAAGTATAACTTTACCAACACACTTTAGATTTTTTCAAGTAATCTACGGCTTTAAATAAATATATGATTCAAATTTTGTGTGGATAATAGAAATGCCAAAAAATAAGTAGATATGAAATTTGAGAAAAATCACTCAACCGGAAGTGATACTTTAACTGAAAACTTAAGTAAGCGTTGATTATACTGTAATTACAGATAGATGATTCAAATTTTGTATAGATAATTATAATGATAAAAAGGAAACATATATGAAATTTGAGAAAAATTTCTCAACTGGAAGTAGTATTTTTATTTAAACAACCATCCGAATTTTTTCATGTAACTATGGTTTAGAATAGAGTTGTATAGATATTTACAATAACAAGAAAAAAAACAGATATGAAATTTGAGAAAATTTGTGCAACTGGAAGTGCTACTTTAATTAAACACCTAACTAAATTTTTTTGTATTATGGAAATATAAATGTGTACACAATATTAAAAACTGTATTCAATATAATGCATATTCTTTCAATAACTATTAACTTATTATTAAATTATTTTAAGTTATACATCATCAGTTTAACAATAACATGTAAACAATGAATATGCCATGTAAATATAAAGATGTAATGGAAACAATAAGCTGCTACGTTCCCATCGTGTTCTTGGTAATACATTTAATTTTATATATATTTTGTTTCATTTAATTTTTATTATCATAATTAAATGAGGCTAAATGCAGTTTTATCTGTAGCAATTTATTGCAACAAATTACATAATACTAGCACTTTTTCTATGTTTTTAGGTGACTATAACTCTTTTTACTTTCAATGTAATCTAGGTAATGCATATGTAATCATGAAAAAATTCCACCACAGTTTTTGACCTCCCTAAGTGCGAAAATATCATTTTAATATAAAGTTTGATTAAAAATAAAGATAAATGATTGTGTATCAATATTATCAATTAGTTATGATAAGAAACAAGAGATATGATATGATATTTCAGAAATATTGCTGAATTGGAAGTGGTTCTGAAGACTTTTTCCTCTATCTCAGTATACGAGAAAGTCGAGGGTAGCACACTCCCGATTTTTTTTATTGATACTGGAATAACATAAGCTCCAGATTCCAATAGCCTTAATGTTTCAAATTTTAACTGAAAGTTTTATTTTAACTATTAAACTTGGAAATGATGAACATTTTTCAATACGAAAAGTTCCATAAAATTATTTTAATTAAATGTATTAATTTTTATATAGATATTGCTAATTTACATACAACAGCTGACCACCAAGTTTTTTTCTTTGCTTACAGTTTTGTTTATCACATCTATAGCAGTTAGGCAAAGTTTCTGGTGAAAGTGAGCTAAAAGAATTGACTTGGACAACTTTATTAGCATATACCAGAAGTCAGTGCTTAACGGAACTGGGAATCACCACTGCTCATGACAACCAGCAATTACATTCAGAACTTTTCATTAGCAAATCAAGAAGTATTGTCACCCTAAAGTCTCTCACAGACAGCTCTAGGACTTGTTTTCCCACCAGCCACATATAGCTTTTTAACAAAAAGCATCATCAGTACCAAAACTCTTTGAGGAGCATAGAGTGTGTCCACCTAAGAGTAGGTTATATGGTTTGGCAAAATCTTTGAAAATGTTGAACTACTTCTCCAAAAATAGATTTCTTTAATATTGTGACTATATGTATCTCAGAGTTTTTGTGAAATGCTTTTAGATTTCACCTGTTGTCTCTGTATGCCTTTTGCCCTTTTTCTTTATCAATGCAGTTGATTGGGCAACCATGAACATGTCTGAATATAAATCTTAACCCTTATGGTAAATTAAGTGACTTGCTTGGTGATATACAGTTAATCAAAGAGGGAAATGGAACTAGAAATGCTATGTACTGCATGATCCAGCCTCTTGATCACAAAACTACATGCCCTGCTTTCTAGGCTTTTGTTATGAACAAAGATTTACTGTATAATCTATGTGGCCTAGTTGCTAATTATTAACAGAGTACCAAATCAGACTCCTTTCAACTCAGACCTAACATCATGACACTGGACTATATTTTGAATTTTGGTTTTTTTTTTTAATTTTCATCTATTGCTCTTCACTTTTGGGGTTGGGGGACCTTAATAAAGGTGGGGTGGTCATCTAAATAAATGAAACAACTGGCTGACTAAGTTACATTTATTGCAGTTTGGTCAAAAGGATTGATCATATAAAACATCAACATGTAAGATCAAATTTTTTTTTGTAAAATTATTACAGAAAATTATTAAAATATAAAAGACTAGGGTATGTGATTTAATAATTGCAGAAAAGATTACATTATTAATTGCCTTAAACGGTGGAAAGGGCAGGGTTGAAGAGGAATGCTTTCTCATAGAATTCTATAAATCAGAAAAGGCCACATGAGCTGAAGTTCTCTGAAAAGGAGGCTGTATGTAAAGAGAGGTGCTTTGGTTTTCTGTTCTTCAACTTCACATATTAGACCATTAATGATCATTTTATGTTCTAGAGACTTTAGTGCAAGAAAACACATCCACAGCACACAATATTCTCTGTCAGGTTGGCAGTTGTTTGAGGCTGTCTCGGCCTAGGTACTACAAATAATATTCTTCTTCCAGGTTTCAACAGCAGGATTTATTTTTAATTTCATGTCTAATAGATTGGTTTGTATTTCTTTTCTGTATTTGCTTGGCGGTTTTTAAAGAATTTGCTTGTTCTGCCATGCCTCTGTATGCTCAAGTATAATTCTCTTCTGTAGAAGGTGATGCTGTCTAGTGCCTGAGAGTTCAAAATAGAGGATGAGAGTGAGAGATGAAGAAAGTGAAATATGAGAATGGACTCTTTAGCTGGTGCTCATTTTGGATTATTTAGTGAAATCATTTCCATTCTAAATGCAAAAAAAAGCACTTTTTTTATTCTTGTGAAATATGCTGTAGTTCCATACTATTTCTTGATTAACAACAAAGACTCTTTAGTTTAGTCATTTGCTTAAATGTAAAACCTCATATTTGGCTAGAGCTCCATCTCAGGCAGTATGTAAGAATAAAAAGCTGGATAGTTCCACATTTTTAGTGCCACACAGAAGATTAACCAGATGATGACAATCCTTTTTTTAAAGTTACACTAATATAGTATTTCTGATTGGTCCAGTTTGAATATGCGTTTGATTGTGTTCTGTGAACGACTGGTGTTTTCTCTGATGTTGATTCCTGCATTCAGTCTATTTCTGTTAGAACAGGATTCAGCTTACTGCAACTAGTATTAATGGGATTAATACAGTGTACCAATTACCAAAATATAAATAATGACAAATATATAGAAATAGTATTTTAAACTCATGGGTATATTATAATAGCAATCCTATTGGTTATTTATTCTGTGGTTCTCAGCGTAAAGAAACACTTTCTAACATTTGTGTGATATTATCTACTGAGTTTACATCTGAGTCCATTCCCATGTTCTTGATGGAGAATTAATTTGAAAGTAACAGGATCCACTGCATTCATTCCCTTTATATTTTAAACACGCTGCCTGTTTTTGTTTGTTTTTGTGGTTGCCCATAATTTTTAGTGTTATTTTTTTTTTTTTTTTGCTGGTCACATGGCATATCTTGTCATTAGTTCATACTTGTATAAGATGACAGTGCACACCTGGAATATGTGTATTGGATTCTTTTATAAAACTTTTTCTCTTTAGTGATAGAGAAAGCTAAAAGGAGCTTCAGAGAAGACTATTGATTTGTTTTCTTAACATTTTTTCGACTTTTGAATTCTGCTTAATTTCTTTGGCTTTGTTTTTATGGTTTTTGTTTGTTTTTCTTGGTACCTGACACCTCCATGTAAATATATATTTTCACTCTATGCTTCCTCAGTTTATTTTCTGGTTGCAATTTTCCATTAACTTCCATACAATCTTATTCAGATTCTAACACTATTGGCTTTTCCCTTTACTTTCTCAGGCACTTGTAGGTGTTTTGTAATAGTGGTACCGAAACTGCACACAGAATTCCAGAATGACGCCTCCATAATGCATTACATAGTTTAAATATGATATAACATCCTATTAGCATTTATCAAATTTGATTTTTCCACAATCATCACCTGTATGTATGTGATGTGTGGTTTTATTGTTCTTACGGCCATCTGAGAAGCATGCTGAACTAATTTTATACCAAATAATATTTATAATTGAGAGCTGAGGAGACTTCGTTCCAGCAAAGCAGCGGGTCCAGATGGTGTATCGCCATGACTGCTGAAGGCCTGTGCGCTGGAACTGGCGAGTCCTCTACAGCGCATCTTCAGTCTGAGCCTGGAACAGGGGAAAGTCCCAAGGCTTTGGAAAACATCTTGTATCACCCCAGTCCCAAAGGTATCATGTCCTAGTGAGCTGAATGACTTCCGGCCTGTTGCTCTGATGTCACATTTGATCCTGAGGCCACAGGTCCGCCATGCCCTCGACCCTCTGCAGTTCGCATACCAGGAGAAGGTGGGAGCGGAGGATGCCATCATCTATATACTATACCGATCCCTCTCCAACTTGGACAGAGGCAGTAGTGCTGTAAGAATTATGTTTCTGGACTTCTCTAGCGCCTTCAGTACCATCCAACCTCTGCTCCTTAGGGACAAGCTGACAGAGATGGGAGTAGATTCACACCTGGTGGCATCGATCGTGGACTATCTTACAGACAGACCTCAGTATGTGCGTCTCAGGAACTGCAGGTCTGACATTGTGGTCAGCAACACAGGAGCGCCGCAGGGGACTGTACTTTCTTCGGTCCTGTTCAGCCTATATACATCAGACTTCCAATACGATTCGGAGTCCTGCCACGTGCAAAAGTTCACTGACGACACTGCTATTGTAGGCTGCATCAGGAGTGGGCAGAAGGAGGAGTATAGGAAGCTAATCAAAGACTTTGTTAAATGGTGCGACTCAAGCCACTTACACCTGAACACCAACAAGACCAAGGAACTGGTGGTTGATTTTAGAAGGCCCAGGCCACTCATGGACCCCGTGATCATCAGAGGAGACTGTGTGCAGAGGGTACAGACCTATAAATACCTGGGAGTGCAGCTGGATGACAAATTGGACTGGACTGCCAATACTGATGCTCTGTGTAAGAAAGGTCAGAGCCGACTATACTTTCTTAGAAGGTAGGCATCCTTCAACATCTGCAATAAGATGCTGAAGATGTTCTACCAGACGGCTGTGGCGAGTGCCCTCTTCTATGCGGTGGTGTGCTGGGGAGGCAGCATAAAGAAGAAGGACGTCTCACGCCTGGACAAACTTGTTAGGAAGGCAGGCTCTATTGTAGGAATGAAGCTGGACAGTTTAACATCTGTAGCAGAGCAATGGGCACTAAGCAAACTTCTGTCAATCATGGAGAATTCACTGCATCCACTGAACAGTGACCTCTCCAGGCAGAGGAGTAGCTTCAGTGACAGACTTTTGTCACTGTCCTGCTCCACTGACAGACTGAGGAGATCGTTCCTCCCCCACACTATGCGACTCTTCAATTCCACCCGGGGGAGTAAATTCTAACATTATTCAAAGTTATTGTCTGCTTTTACATGCATTTTTATTACTCTTTAATGTAATATTGTTTTTTGTATCAGTATACTGCTGCTGGATTATGGGAATTTCCCAATAGGATTAATAAAGTATCTATCTATCTATCTATCTAATTTATGGGTACGATAACAGTATGAAAAAGTTGGTTAATAACAGGAAAGTAAATATATGTAATTATAATATGCATTGTAAATGGAAATCTATTAGTCGGATGTTGAAAGCAAAAGATTCAGTGAAGTCATAGTCGTTGTTAAATAGCAGCATGCTTTTGCAAAGTGTCAAAAAAGCAGATATTGAAGAGCACATCTCTTTTTAAAGTGGTTGATTAAAACAAATGCAAAGTACATCTCTAAAAGAAGCTTGCTTTACTGTAAATGTAATGAATGCAATTAGCATTCAGCTGTGTGTTTGTGTTTTTAAAACAAAAACATTAAAATATTAGCTTGTTATAGGCAGTACAACGTTTGTGAAAACTATATTATAAGGAAGTGATAAAAACAAACAAACCACAACATGCTGCCTGGCTTCCTTTAGAAATAAGAAGATCAAAGTCTCCATAAGCAGGCTGTAGAGCTGCTCTTGTTTAATTTACTGTAGATTAACTAAAGAATACAAAACTGTACTTAATTAGTTATAGAATATGTAATGTAATTTTAAACCTGTCCTGAAATTATTGCATAGTATGTTACCTATAATTTTTTTTCTAAAAAACATTGGTCTAGTTTATTAGCTAGAGTGTTGATCACAATGGCTAGGCAAAAAAAGAGATACTTTTGAAGCTCTAACCAACATATTTTTCATCCATCCTTCCATTATCCAACCCGCTATATCCTAACTACAGGGTCACGGGGGTCTGCTGGAGCCAATCCCAGCCAACACAGGGCACAAGGCAGGAAACAAACCCCGGGCAGGGCGCCAGCCCACTGCAGGGTGCACACACACACACACACACACACCCCCATACACCAAGCACACACTAGTGGCAATTTTAGAATTGCCAATGCACCTAAGCTGCATGTCTTTGGACTGTGGGAGGAAACCGGAGTACACGCTACCCACTGTGCCACCGTGCTGCCGAACATGTTTTTTATTCTTGTTGTTTTAATTGATAAGAATTTAATCATAATTTACTATCATATTTCTAATCATTAATTACAGTTTAATTTCACCCAACTCAGACTTTAAATTGTATAACAGACACTGCTGAATACACTTATGCTGCTTCAAAGTGAATTGCCCACATGTCATGCTCCATGAAGGGGTAAAATGTTCAGGACTTTGCTCTGCTGACCAGCACTTGGATCTAAATGACAATGTTAGCATGTTTGCTGACAGTGAGAAATGAAATGATACCTCTTATGGCATTATTAATGCACTTTAGCTACATCTGTTCAACTGCTGCACCTCAAGAGTCAAGAGTACTTTTTGACAAAAACAAGACGTGAGCAATATTTTTACAATATACCAAAAATGACTACATTTAAAATGAATGTTTTCATTTTATTCGTGACATTTTTTTTTTTTATAATCGCCTGTGTCCTGAATTAAAGGAATTTGCATTTGCAATGTATGGCACTCTGGCATCATTCTACATCAGGGGTTCATTCTTGACTTTTGCTTAATTATGCAGAGAGAGGCTGCAGATTCTCATGATCTATGCCTGGATTGGGTTGGTTCAAGATGAATGTATGGTTAAATTTAAATACGGTTTAATTAAATAACACAGAAAAGTTTACTAGTAGTTGTTAAATACTACTCTAATGGGTCCAATCAAATAAAATCCTTGCATTTGTTTCTGTTTATCTTATAGTCATCCCTTCTTCCTCACTGAGGTCATATCCGGTGCCTCCAGTTCTTTTTCTAGGCCGCCTGCTTGTAGAAATTGCTTTCGACTGTACAAGGTCACTCCATGTTATGTGTGTAACTCCATACTCTGAGATTGTTTAACCAGTCTTTCTTTAGTAAGTCACCCTCCCCTTTTTGAAGGACTTCTCTTCATGCTAAACTTACTGTATTATGTCCATTGGTACTGTTATAAATATTTAATGCAAGATGATGTCCTGTCCACAAGAAATCATATGTATCTAAGTTACTTGTCTGTGTACCTTGTTAAGAAAATACATGCATAAGATTGTTGACTGCGCTGGCAGTCGATGGTAAAGGTTCACTTCCCAGAAGTGTATGTTGTAAACAAATCTGTATCCAGTTTGATTTACTGCAGGAGTGTACAGCGTTTGCACTGTTCAATGAAAAATATGATATCTTTTAATCCAGCAAGAAAGTGTTTGAAAACAAAGAGGCAAATGACATACAAAAAGCATGTTGCCATATTACTGAAGTATTTCTATAAATTATTGCATTTCAAGAAAATTTTTCTTTGCAACATTTTCTGTATTTGACATGGCCTTTTGGAAATTAAGATTTGGTGTAGTGTCACACATTTTATGATTCAGTTCTCCTCTTCCTCACATGTAAGATGAGTATATTAGGTGAGGCGTCAATGTTGCCATAACACAATTCTCCTGTCTTCATGTGATCTTTGACTGGCATCTCCTTTGTTGGTTTTGTTTGTTCTTCACATGCTCATTTGAATTTTCTCCTGAGATAGCTACAGGTTAACTAGCTACTCAGTGTTCATCTATAATAACCTATTAGGACTTTGCCTAGGAGTGTGCATTTGAACATGAAGTGGCATCTTACCTGGACATGTGCATAGGAGAGATGCTGAGTATATTGAGAGAAGGATGTTAAGGATGGAGCTGCCAGGGAAGAGGAAAAGAGGAAGGCCTAAGAGAAGGTTTATGGATGTGGTGAGAAAGGTCATGCAGGTGATGGGTGTAACAGAACAAGAAGCAGAGGACAGAAAGATATGGAAGAGGATGATCCGCTATGGCAAACCCTAATGGGAGTAGCTGAAAGAAGAAGATACATGTTACTATTGTAGGAAGGTCTGGCTTTAGTGGATTAAAGAAACATACAAGTTTATTTTTGTAATTAAGTAGGAATTATGGCTGTCACAGTCTCAACAAGAAGAACAAAAAGGAATTGTTAGATTCTGAATATTAAAATAATTTGATTTCTCCATAATTGCTGTAAGTGGTCAAGTACAATAGGTGATAAAGAACTATTGCTTTTTATGTCTTATTTTTTCCAAAATGCACTGTTTCTCCATATATCTTGTAAAGCAGAATTCTTTTGCAAAACCATGTCCAACATGTTGATGAACACCTGCAAGTAAGACTTTCACAGTACTCTGTACACATGAAAATAATGACTGTGTGACACCCTACAATGATCTGTAAAGTGGTTGTATCTTCCAGGCCTCCAACTTGCTCCTAACTGATTGCTATTCCTCCTGCCTGCTGTTGCATAACAACTTTAATCACTCCTGCATTACCGGTCTTTATTTGTAATTTATTGTTGGATTTATTATGTAAGTAGGCACACAGCATTAAGTCACTGCTGTTTCATGGGTAAGTTTTTACAGTTGCAAGTCCAGTTTTTATTGTCTATCACTTACGTTTGCAATATTATTTTTTTTACCAATTATATTTCCTATTTTTTTTTTTTAATTTGTAATGAGCTTTTGTCTACATGTATCACTACTTCTGCCATGGATTCTGTTTTGGCAAGCAAAGTTATATGTCATATTTTTGCCCAACTATGTCTCCTCTCCATGCAGTTGTTTGTCTTTCAAATATGCTTTTTTTTAATATCAATAAACTGTGTTGTAGCAGTCACTAATTATGTGTCTGTTTATAATTAAAGGCATTTATCTGTGATAAAAGTAATTAAAATATTTTCATCAGTTTGCAAATAGGACCCAAAAAAAGAATAAAACTTTTTGTTGTAGCTATGACTGGGAGACATTCAGTATCACATTAGAACTGATATGACAGCATGTTGAGAGTACAAGTCCCCAAGTGCTTCCATCTCTTGCAAGAATGTGTTTGGGAAAGGACTTGTTGCTTTTTTTCTGTTAGTCATTTCAGGAATGTCTGCATCGAGTATAAGGCAGGAAGGGAACATGTGCAGTGCTGAAAATCTGGGAGATATAAATCTACAGGCTGATGGCAACAAATGAGACAGAGGAAACAAACAGTAGTCATCTTCCAACAGAATTAAGCAGGCTTATACCTTATTGCTAAATTAATTTATTAAGAACCCAGTTTCTGCCCTCTGATGTGGGGTTGGCTGCAGATTCATTTATTTATTGTGGAAGTAATGTGGGGCAAAAAATGTCTACCAGTAAAGACCCTGTGGCTGTTATTTGACTGAACCATTACAACATAATGTAGGCTGAGGCAAGTGTGTGACAGTCCAGAATTATAACAGCCACACATTTTGTACTTACAGAGATGAAGTAAACATTTTCAGCCTTGGAAAAAAAGATATCCCTCAATTGCTTCTCAAAACAGTTACATTCAGTTGATTAGATCTAATAAGCAGGCTATATTTACCATTCCAAAGCTGTAATGTTATTTCTTAGGGTAAAGATAACCATCAGATCCAGTTTTTGTTTCTAAGTGAACCAATGTCAGAACTCCTTGGACTGGCTCTAGTCTATTAGCTCACAACAAATCTGAATTTCAGTTTGAGGATATTATTTTTGCTGTGGTTTGATTCGTATGTGAATTTCCCCTTGGGGATTAATAAAGTATCTATCTATCTATCTATCTATCAACTATGTTGATTGTTGTAGACACATCTGCAGGGCAACATGGTGTAATGCAGAAGTTATAAACATGTGTCATATCTCATGTAGGCATTTTTCAAACCACACTACCTGCAAGTTTTCAATGGAATCTATTTTTAAACCAGAAATTAATTTTATGGAAGTATTTTTAAGTTCCATCTAGCTAATAATATTTTATGCTTTAGAATCATTGAACACAGCTCTTTCTATATACAGTATGCTAGTGAAGTGCATCTTTATACCTTTTTTGTGCAAAGCAATAATGAGCAAGGATGATAATTCATACTCCTGTAAATGTTTAAAGGTTTTTATAAAACTAAAAAAGCCTTATAAATAATAATAATAACGCTAAGTATACTGTATTATCTTCTGTAACTATAGTATACAGTAGATTGGTTTAATTAATGGCCCACTGTATATTGAAACCCTAACTGGGTATGATTTTGATATGATTGTTAGCACTGCTACCTCAATAATTCAACATCCTGATTTTGATTGTCACACAGCTGGGTGTGTGGAGTTTTATTCCTGTGTTTACAAAAGGTTTTCCTTTAGTATTCCAGTTTTGCCTCTAAGACATCCTAGTCAAGGGGGTTGATTGTTGATTCTAAATTATCCCTGGGTGGGGATGTTTGAGTAAATTCATCCTGCAATTGAATGGTGTCATGTTCAGAACTGTTTCCTGAATGAAAATATAAGATGTTCCTTAATAAGAAAAGGCCATTCACTTCTATATGTCTTGGTAATCCATATTCACCTGACTTTAGTAAAATATCATCCAGTTGCGTTTTGAAGATTCCCAAAGTGCCTAACATCTACCACCATACTTGGCCAATCATCCATGAATTTTCTGAGTGAAGAAAAACATTTGGCAAAAATTCACCCTTAAACAGCTATCATTTGTGTTCTTGTTGCAAAGCTTCTTTTAAAATAACAGATGAAATCCACTATACTAATTCCTTTCATAATTTTCAACATGGTCATGTCCTCTCTTATTTGTTTACAGTGAAACAAACTCTTTCCATGTTTCTTCATAGCTCATGCCCTGCAGTCCTGGTATCAACCAAGTTTCTCTTCTCTTGGTTAACCTCCGCTCTTCTATCCTTTTTATTAATACAAACGGCAGAACTGCAAATATTTCAAATGTGGCCATACTAGTGCCTTGTATAGCTCCATAGTAATGCCTCTTTAGCATCATTGAGATTAAACTAATTTTGGTAGCAAAACACAAAATAATCTGAATTTCATTCAGAATATTGCATTGTAAAACAGTGCAAGAATATATACATTTTAAAATCTTTCAGTTTAATTTGCATAAATATATTCACTAGAAAAATTCTCAAATTAATTGTACTTACATTGTACTGGATTTTACTGAGCAGTTTCTAATCAAATATGCATATGTATGCAAAATATGTTATCCTTCTGACCTTTTAAGATAGTAAACTGTGACAAAACACTAGATGTACAGGTTGCAATTTACAAACTGAAAACAGTCTGAATTTGATCTGAATGCTATAGTAAACTAATGATCTCTTCTTAAACATAATTATGAAATGAATTAATAGTCATCTCATTATTTTCATCACAGTAGTAATTAAAATTTAAAGGATAATTTTAGTGTCACCTGAAGTGGGATTCATTTGTACAATATGATCTCTTTAACTAGATAGGAGATGGTTACTGTAATAGAAAGGGAAGCTGGTATTTGGACTGGAAACTTTCTGAAGTAAGGGATTTTCTTTAGGTATATAGTAATACGAGACCCCCTGCAAAGCGCCATCTTATAATTTTCACAAAATACATGTTTAACATTTTTTTTAGTTTTAGCAGTAATTTTGGATTTGTTTAATAATATACAGTATAAGGAAAATCATTTTATAAAGATTAATATTAATCTGCAACTTGGGAAGCACATATCCACTATAAGTGTATTAGCAATCATAATTATGGGTTTAGGCAGTGTGTTTTGCTAACATAGCAGAATTTACTCCAAAAATATCAAAAGTATTCATACATATAATATCATCATCTTCTCAATCATGAAGAAATGAAGCCTATCCTAGCAGTATCTGGTGTAAGGCAAGAACCAACCCTGGGTAGCATGCCAGTCAATAGCAAGGCCCACTCACATACAAACACACACACACAGCCAATTTAGAAACACCAATTAGCATAACATGAACCTGTTTTTTTTGTTAGGTAAGAAAATAGATGAAAAATTATTTTCAAAACTGTTAAGATACGTTTCCTCAAAAGAGACAAGTGATCAAATGAAAATAAGTGGATATTCAGGGCACAGGGGTACATATGAATGCAAGATTGACATAAACACAAGAAACAACAGGTCCAATGAACTTTATTTGAATTATGTGATGTTAAATGTTGAGTCTTTCTGGAACTTGTTGGGCCGAACGACCATAATTGTTCCAATGTTCTTATCAATCCAAGAGACTGTTTTTTTTATTATTATTTTATTTTATATAAATAATCTAAATAAAAATGTATTTAACAATCTGGTTATATATTTGTAGATAACATTAAATTAGGAGTTATAGTATGCACTTTAAAGTAAGCAAAATTATTAAACATGGACCCTTCTAAAACTAAGTCTCGGGCAAATACATAGCATAGGTTTTATAAGAAATAAAAAAATGGTATAAATGCACAATAGTATTTATGCTAAAAAATTAAAAAGAGTTAATTATGAGAAAGATTCAGAAGTCTTAGTGGGTACATCACTATCTTAATCACACAATGTACAGTAGCGTTTAAAAAGGCAAATGAGATGTTGGGTTATATAGCACACTGTATCAAGGAAAAGTTAAAAGCTGTTATGTGTAAGCTGTATGTCTCAGTTGGTTTTGTTTTTTTTTCTGGGAAGTTTTGGCATTTGTATTTCAAAGGGCATAAAGCAACAGCACTAGGAACAGCTCTGAAAAGAGTTACTAGACTGGTTTCTGGGCTAATGGGAATAATCAGTGAATGTTTCACATATGAAAACAGAAATTAAGTGATGGAATGATAGAAGTTTTTAAAATCATGAAGAAAATAAGTAGTCCACTTTTCAAGTAGCTTAACAGGAACATGGTTTGAGGAGGAGGAGGACACAGTTGGATGCAGATTATGTTTGCATGGTATTTTGCAAAGTATGATGGAATTGACAAATATTGATTTAGTTAGCAAGTTCAGGTACAAGTAGCATATTTTCATGCAAAATTCATTATTTAATGGGACTAATTTCTTATTTGTGTAATCTTTGTCTTTAGCTTTTTAACATTTAAAATGTTATTTAAAAAAAAAACGGTCACGATTCTGATTTTTCTGAATTAAAATGTTGAGCATATCTAAGTAGGGAATAATTCAGGGAATAATTGCTATAAATTAACTTAATCTAATTGGTACTCTGAAATCCTACTTGTGATATATGGGAGTGGGATAATGATTTTTGTGTAGCTCTTCTGACTTTTTCTTCCCATCCTTCCTTGTCTGTTTTGTAAGGCTTAATCAGCATTTTATATACAATGTACCAACCACTCACATTTTGTACACAGTCTACTGTATTTTTAACCAATCCATCTGACAGCTTGCTGTCCTTTATTTTTTATTTAAAATCTATTATTGTTTTTATTTTTTAAGCAATACTTAAATACTAGGTTTCTTAATCAAATTATTTCCCTATTGTTATGATGACTTTGAGACTTATCTGGAAATAGGCAAATAGCATAATCAAAAACCATGTACACCTTTAACAGTCTCCATAAGTGATTACTATCAGGACAGGCTTCCAGTTTATTCAAAACAAAGAATACTCATTTTTCCATCTACTTTATTTCTTCCCTACAGCTAATTACTCTATCAAAAACATACAAATGGTTGTGCCTCACTCCGGACAAAACTCCAAACCAAACCACCTATGATCTTCTTTTAAAGGATTGCTAAAGTATGTTTGCAATTACACAGGCCGTGATTCTCATTTATGCACAGAATTTTTCATATACAGGGAAATACAGGGTGTCCATAAAGTCCATGTGCAATTTAAAGTAGTTGTAACTTTGTAAGTATATGTGATAGAAAGAATTTGTAAAAAGGATTAGAAAGTTTGATGTATCTAGTTTTTTATCTTTAGAAGTTTTATTTTTGCCATATTTCGGGAACTGAAAATCCAAATGAATCTTTGAAACATGAAAGAGATTCTCCCAAACATAATGTGTGGTGTGCTTTGGGAAAAAATCGAGTCATAGGGCCATTCTTTTTTAAAGGGTGTGTTGTTAATGGTGATATCTATCTAGAAATGCTGCAAAATTACTTTATTCCTCAACTTGAACAATTAGGACTGATAGAGAATACAGTGTTTCAATAAGATGGTGCTCCTTGTCACTTTGCTTTGTATGTTAGACAGTATCTACATGAGAAATTCTCTAAAAGATGGATTGGAAGAGGTGGACCATTTTCTTGGCATCCACGTTCGCCAGATTTGGCTCCATTGGATTTCTTTTTATGGAGACATGTGAAAACTAATGTTTATTCAACCAAACCTCGATCTTTAGAAGACTTGCAAGCTTGGATAACTGATGTAATTGCTGATATTGCTGAAAATCAGCTTGAAAATGTTTTCCGAGAACTACAGAATCGTATTATCCTTCGTATTAGTAATGATGATGGACATGTTGAAAATTAACAAGAACAATAAAAAATGTAAGAGTTGTTTCTTCCTAATCCTTCTTACAGATTCTTTCGATCACATATACTTACAAAGTTACAACTATTTTAAATTCTGCACGGACTTTATGGACACCCTGTATATAGTATTGTATCTTTTGCAGTTGTTTATAATGTTGCAGTGATATTTAGTATCATATATTATGTTCTGAATTTCAAGTAAGAAATATTCAACTTGAGACTCAAACACCAAGACTATAGTTGCATCTTAGTAAAGTTATTCAAATTAATTTCAAGCAATACAGGAATCTATTCTGGTCTTTATACAAATGTCGACTCCTTATTATGTCTCAGGTCTGCTCTTTGTAATTATGTGTATATTTATGACATCTCTCATTGTGACAATATGATTGAGAGAGAACATCACATTTTCAATCAGTCATATCCAGTATTTTATACAATTAGCTAATCACAAAATTCTTGTAAAAGGTATTAAAGTAGTAATAGTACAAGCTGAGTTACACATTGTATGGTAAATGCTACAAATTCACAAAGGAAACAAACAAAGAGCACAATTAAGAATTGCATCTTCTTTTGCAAAGTCACTGTTGATCAGAATAGTATTTAGAGAGAATACCAATGTAAAAAAGAGCGCAACATCATTGACAGATGTTGAGATCATCCTTCTAGAAGCATCATTTCACATAGCATGGATTATGTAAACCTAATTGTATTATTTAAGCAACAGATTTCCCAACTCTATACTGGTAACAAATCTCACAGTTCATGAACTGAAGGAGTGTGCCTGATCAGCTAAATACTTTTTAGATTGTAAATGTCTTCTCTCACAGACTACAACATTAGGTGGTACTTCACAAAGTGGCATACAAAATACTGCCAAAATATAAATAATTAAAAGAATAACTCTATTGTATTTTGTTCTATTATTTTAACTACTGCATAAATTGTATGCAGTTTCTATCTCCAAAAAATCTACTCTCTGTTTCTTTATTATACTTCATTAAGTCATGGTAAGCTAATCGGACACTGGTGTCAAGCAAATTGTTTTTAAAATAATTTATTTGCACTTCTATTGGCGATGACCAAGGATACCAAACACTACCAAACATCCTTAACAGATTAATGTTTCCAAATTAATGTATCATCTATCTGTAGATCAGAATTAGAAGTGAAATGCTTAAAGTGATGAAAATCCTTCGAATCTTTATATGGGAAAGGTCATATTTAAAGCTTGGAAATAATGGAAAAGGGTATCATTTTACTAAGCTTCACTTATTTTCATATGAAAACCTGTAAAAAAAAACTTAAAACAATTCCACATTTGTTTAAATAACAGTATTTTAATATATTTAAACACAAGTAATTGTATCAAAATGTGGATTTTTACACTATTCCAGAAGCCAAACTAGAATCTGTGTGAAGACGACATAATGTAAATTTCAGTTTCTTCAGCACAGCTGGATATAACCAATTTGAAGGATAAGCTACTGTGGCCAAATTGTATCACTGTTACAATATGTTATGAAAACGGGCTCGTTATACAGTATGTGTCATGTTATGAAAGTTTAAATTAGCTGCTGAGATGGTTATAACCTAAAATAGGACATAATTACTTTACATATACTGTATAAGATATTCATAATATGCATTCAAAAATGTAACGTTTAAATGCAAATGATGCTAAATATTTACATCAATAGAAATTAGCATTATTATAATAGTTGTGCAGATGAGACTGGTCTCCACAAAATAAGTCTTCTTACTAACCTCCAAGTATTAGCTTGGTCATGCTTTCCATTGTTAGGTTTGTCTGGGTGAACAGAGCACAGTAGTATGTTGCAATATCCTCTTCATGGAGATCACTGATCTTCAGGGTAAAGGTGGGCTTCATGCTATCTCGTTTGGAACCTTTAAAACGATTGGTAATGCCAGGTCCTCTGGTTTCTCTAGAGATCACACTGATGTGAATTACAAATTCAAATTCTTGTGTGCCATTGCGCTGTCTGTACCAATAGGCACCCTTTTCTGCTTCCTTTTCATCTTTGACTGGACACATGATGTTGATATTATTTTTTAGCTTGACATATTGAATTGTTGATGTTTGAGTAAAGCTAGTTGCTAAAAAGAAACATAAATTTTTAAAGATTAAAACATTTCAGTAAAAATTAAGTAATTTCTCAAAATTTTACTGTTTTTTTCTTCAGGAGCAGTTGATTCTACTAACTGAAAGCAAGTTCAATAAAAACTCATAGGTTGTGCCTGAAAAACAGGGTGCTGGTTAAAAATAGTGTGAAGAGCCCTGGCAATCTAAAAGTTTCAGAAAAATGTGAGTTACCTGTACAGCTTCACTGGAACTGTAAATTGTGCAGATTATTTAAATGGAGATGGACCTAAGAACTGAAACATTAGGTAAAGCATATTTAGTGTACAGGACCTGAAAAGGCCTGAGGACTTAATCAGGGTCTGTTCCTGCTTTGTGCCTAACCCTACAGGCAAAGGCTCCAGCTGCCCACTATATGATGTAAGGGATTAAGTAGGTTCATACAATGAGTGTGGCGGGATAAATGTGCATGCATTGTACTTATAATTGCCTCACGGTAATGCAGTTGATAGTAGGTGTTGAGATGCATCTTTGCATAAAATATATACAAAATTATATACAGTCATCATTTTGACAAAATAACATAGGTGCCATCGCTCACTGACAAATTAGTACATGTGAGTAGCCTTAAACTTGTTGGTCATGGAGTGTTGAGTAATGTTGGTTAATAAGGTTTAAAATAAGTAAATTGTAATTTGGATAACATAAAGCATAACATCTTTAAACTCACTTACTCCAGATGTTTTATTTGGAAATTGTTAAAAATGGGTAGGATTACTTATAATGTCCTTCATTATGACTAAGAGGCATTAGATCACTGACAAAGGTGGTACTAAAGGGCAGATATTCACCAGTCTACTTTTGTGATCCTCTCTTACGGTAAAGGGCTGCAGGGAGTGGGAACATATCCCCAGCAATAGAAGTTGCAGGATACAAACCAGGCCAAGACAGGAGAGTAAGCCATAGCAAGGTTCACCCATGCTGCCGCCACACTTAAATGCTTCAGAATCATTCTGAGTCATAATTCAACCTAACGTTTTAGTTTGTAGGAGGAACAGGAGATAAAGAGGAACAAAAAAACTCCAGTCAAAACCTATTTTATCTAGATATTGAACTGGACAGGGACTGAACAGTCAATTAAACATTGTAATCTTAAATGATGTGCAATTATGCCACCCATAAAATATACATATGAATATATAGAATGTTTTAATCTCTCTTATCTAGCTTGCTTACTTTTCTCCATTTGATTGATTTCATTTTAGAAATTAAAGAAAGTTTGAAATATAAAAAGTAACTTACTACTCAAAATAATAAAATAATTGAATGTAACTGTTTGACCCTTTCAACACACAAAACAAGTACAGTAGGTCATATAGCTATGCTCAAGTGTTTATTGATGCAGCCATTACGGTATTCAAAATTCTCAACACCATGTTTAGAAGTGAAGGGTTCAGTAGAAATTTTATTACATCATAATAAATAAATTAATATTGACTCTTCTTTATTTGCTGAAAAGGATCAAATAATTTTTTAATCAATTCAAAATCCATAATAATTTATATCCATCCATCCATCCATTTTCCAACCCGCTGAATCCGAACATAGGGTCACGGGGGTTTGCCGGAGCCAATCCCAGCCAACACAGGGCACAAGGCAGGAATCCAATCCCAGGCAGGGTGCCAACCCACCGCTCCATAATATATATTTCCAAAATATTTGTAATATGTACAAATTAATTCAAAATATGTTCAGAACTACTTGTTGTCAGCATCTACTCATTGTGGTGCTGGTCATAAAACTAAAAACACTATATTTTTTGGGCGTTCAATTAAGTGAGATAAAGTTTGAACTTCTATAAGCAGAAATACGAGAAGATCAATGGTAGGTTTGCAATGGACTGTCCGCCTTGTCCTGGGCTGTTTCCTGCCTTTAATCAAGTGGTGCTGGGAAAAGCTGTCACCCTGCCATCCTGAATTGGACTTAATGGATTGAGAATGTTGTTTTTTGGTATTTGATACCCTTTATGTTAATTATCGTAGGTAGGAGATCTATTTAAAAAGGTCTGTAAGACAAAATCGCCTTTTTGTCTTTCGTACTCTTTGTGAATAAAATGAAGACTTTTTTTCCTAATTATAATTACAGTGAAACTGCAAAAGGTAATGTACTGCAAGATACAGTAAAAACCAATTGCCCACATATTATTTTTTTCGAGTGGAAATTAAAGAAGGATGTTTAATTTTAGTGATTGATAAAAAAAATGCAATTATCTGAAGTAAATTTTTATATCAGTCATCTGCTATTAAAGTACTACAAGTTTAACATTGAGCCAGGGTTGCGTTCATATGCAAGTATGCACCAGATGCTGAGGCATTGTTTTACCTGGAAGAGTTATCAAAAAGTAAAAAAAAAAAAGTACAATATTAAACCTTATGTATAATGAGAACAAAGTTCAACTTCAGTAGGTTGAGAGAGGGAATTATGAGTACAATATTTCCAAGATTCAACCTGACCAATATTTTATCAGTCCGTATGATCCCCATTAACTCTTCTTGCCCATATCTTCTGGTTTACTGGCACAGTCCAAAAGCATTAATTTAAATGCCAATTTTGAATTGTTCTGTATTGAGTGAATATGGCTGTGTGGGAGAGTGGTTTGTGATGCACTGATGTTTAGTAAAGAGCTGGTTTAGTCTTTTGCTCTGTGCTGCCAGAAATACACTCAAAATCAAAAAATGAAAAAAAAATGCAATGTAATGAACAAATTTGAAAATTAAAATAGATTAAGTCATAACTTAACAATACTAAGAAAAGCATTTACTAATGCTAGACAATGACAGAACAAAAATAAATAAATAAATAAATAAATAAATAAATAAATAAATAAATAAA
>JANRMT010062837.1:10653599-10701169 GCA_026402145.1 Polypterus bichir lapradei | reverse complement strand
AAATAAATAAATAAATAAATAAATAAATAAATAAATAAATAAATAAATAAAGTTAGGTCAGTCTTCGAGTGTGGTAGTATTTTGTTGAGTAGGACTGAAAGGCATCCGTAGTTTTTGCTGAAAAATACATTGGAAGTCGTTGTACAATGCTAGAGTACATCAAATCAGTAATTAAAGCCAAATTTCCATGTATAGTTGCATTTAAATGTCAGAAGGCCTTTGACATAGACAGTCAGTACAATTATGAAAGGGCTTTGTTTCTTAGTGTCCAGATAAGTAAATACTGTGTGTAAAGGTAATTGGATCATGATAATTAGAAAATAAATAGCATTGTAGTGAACCTGTAGGCTGCTCAAATCAACTTGCATTCACTGTAGACATTAAAAAAAAAAAAAACAATTACGATCAAAAGTAAATCTTCTGACAATACTGAACAAACAAGCTTCTGAACTGGACAATACACGTCCATCAGTTTACTCCACTGCAGTGAGTGGCCCTGAACAATTCAAATTATCCATCCATTCTATTACATAAATATATTGTGATTTGTAAGTTAACCTAAATAACATTAAGAAAATAGAGTGTTCTAAAATAACATTGTCAACGGCACTCATTCAGTGAAGCATTTGAAAAAGGGATATTGGCCTTCACTGATAATATATTAATCATACCGTAATTTATCACAAAATAAGCTCCTAATTATAAACTTAGCTGACAGAAAAAGACTTTTACCTATTTTTTGTATTTCTTGATTCTTTTTGATTATTACAGAAACAGAGGTTATTGTTGAATTGTTATTTATTGATTTATAGTAATAAACGAGATGGTTGTCATCTTCTATATTCTCACAAACACCTTTATATTTACTCTGCCATTTTACACAAATGTACATAATCCCAGTATAACTTTGTTTCACTACATTTATGCATCAAAAACTAACTCATTTAAATCCCTATTATAAGAAAATTCAGAAAAGTTTGTGTATATTTCGGAAAAGAATTACGTATGGTGCTGTTTAGTTATAGTAGGTATGCTAAGCAGCTCTTTCAACCAGGAAATGTAGCTTTATAAAATATCATTTTAGATTTAGATTGCTTGGAAAATAAATAGCACTCTATTGTCCCTTATTATTTTATTTTAGAATGTCACAAAAAATAGGTTGTCTAACAATAAATTAGACACTCTGTCAACACTAGGCCTTTATGCCGTGAGATGAAATGTAACTTTCTTAAATAAATTAATTCTTTTAAAAAACAACTCAAAACTCATCTGTTCAGGAAGGCATTTAGCTCTACTTGACTTTATTACCTTTCTCTCAGTTTACTTCTCTGTCAAGATGCTCATGTAACCTGTAAGTGTGTGTGTGCTATACCATCAATTATGTTGTCTGTTAGGCTTTCTGTGAATTCACTGTCTTAATCTTCTTCATTTATTTATTTGGTTTGTACAATGCTATATACTGTATACCCTGCCATTCTTTCTTATATTCTGTAAGTGCCTTGAGCATGGGAAAGGCGCTATATAAATAAAATGTATTATTATTATTATTATTAGATATGAAAAGTTAAGATCTTCTATGAAAGTTAGGCTTGATGAGATTAACCGACTCTGAACAATGACATTAGGCTTAATACACCACTGAATTTCTGCAAAGAACTGTAAGAAATATGCTAAGCTGTGTTTAAGACTTTTTTTTTTCTTTTTTAAACAAGAAAGGGTTTTAGAACCTAATAAAGCATTTGAATCACCTACCTATGTTCCATAAAGCCACCCAAAAGATTATCCAAATAGACTGCATGCTGCGAGACCGGGCCATGTTTTGCTCTCTCTGAAGTGGAAATGCTGGTGTGGATCTTCCTTTATCGTTCAAGATGCTGGCAAGCAGCCTATCACATGACACTTAGGCTTCTCAGTTAAGATGACTGCAAGACTGGAAGCTGAAAGCTGATAACAACATTAAAAAGGAGATGAACTGTGTAGCACCTGCAGAGTAGATGAGGGGGATGATCAACAAAGTGATGAGGAGGTTTCATTCTACCCTGTACAGAAACTAAAGCAATGTCAGCAAGTCAGATGGTTAAAAGGAGATCCACTACAAGTAAGGGTATGCACTGCTATGTCTGCAGGAGAAAAGTAATACAGATTCAGGATACAGCTGCAGCAGTGTTTAATTGTTCTGCATAAACTATAATCAACTTTAAGTTCATATTGGCCAGAGATTCCTTTTGTAAACTTTCTTTAATTTTTTTCTGAATGACAAAATCGTAAGAAAGGATACGTGGCTTATCCATCCACCTGGAGATGAGAAAACTCCACCCTAGATAGCTGCACTTGGATAAATGTATTTGTTTCAGTCCTTCTATCAATCTGCAGGTACTTGGATCTACTGGGAAAACTTTGCCTATAAACACTTAATTATTGTCCTAGTGCCTGACTGAAAACATTTTAGATATCAGGATGGGTTTACATTATTCCTGGCATAATAGGATACAACTTATTTGGGACTTATTTTCTTAAAGGCAGATGACTTGAGATGAACTTAATCAACTGATTATACTGTAACATCCAAGCCTATGTAACTGAATTTAAGTGATTTACAAAAAAGCGCTTGATTCCAAAAGAAGAAACAAAAAAATATATTATTTTTCAAACTATTATACTAAATGGTTATTAAATAAAGGGGTTGATAAGGTGTGATGTAGCTTCTGACTTTTAGTTTGTAGCTATAGTGGACCTCCATGATGGAATTCGCACACCTCAGTGTACCTTGCTTGTAAAGAAGATGCAGGTATTTAAAATTGTATTCTAATCAGCTTTAAGGAAAAAGGTGTGGGCTAATAGTTATGGCACAACACTAGAAACAAATGGTAGATAGTTTTAAAATGAACACTATTCAGATCAATAACTTAAACATCATGTTATCTGTATCTTTAACTTTTACTAGTATGGAGGCTTTTTAAATTGCAGAACAACTAAAACAAAACAAGGAGACTTCCATGAATGTAGGTGTTAAAGAGCACACAAAAACTTTTTAAATGTGCAAAGTAAAAATAAATAAATAAATAAATAATTACAAAAAGAATGTAGAGAAGTGCGTTTTAAGTCTAATGCCAAAGCACCAGAGTGGGAATTGATACATAAACTGGCAAATGATCTTTAATTAATTAAATAATAATTTCTGTCACTACTTTTTGTTTTCTTGGGTAACATTTGATGTCATTCTATATAGTTTTATGTTTTTCCAAACTTTTTTGCTTTTTTGGAGAATAAATGCAGTTTATTACAATTACATTGAGTTCACAATACTGTCCATTTTAACATATCCCACCTAGATGAACATTTCCCCCAAGAAATAGCTACAAAAGTTGAAAATACAAATGACTTCTTTCATCATTTTTAATACCTATTCTTTAATTTGGCTGTTTTACAATTTAGTAGTTCCCTCTCTTAACTCCTCCAACTGATTAAGAGAACTGCAGAGGACAAGGTGTTATGCTGAGTCTCAAATCCTTCAATTTTAATTACATTTAACAGAAAGTGAATAACGTTTAAAAAAAAAAAAACAGCAATCAGAAAAGCTAACTTTTATTTCAGTAGATTCTCAAACTAATTACTATTTTCTTGTAGAACAGACATATGTTTCCCTATTTCCTCAAAATTAACAACTACAAATCAATATCTTTGTTTTAACAGGCTTAGATAATAAGAGAGTCATTTGATTAGACATTAAAATGCAAACTCTATCCAACTGAAAAGTGACTTAGTGGCTTCAAATCCACTGCCTGTAACAATCCCCCAGGATCAGAACTGAAAAACAGTGGCTTGCAAATCAATCAATTCATAAAAAAAGCAATTTTGCACTATAGGACCTTATAAAGCTTAGAAAGGTGTTAATCTCTAAAAGAATATTTTCCATTTATTGGTAATATTCATTTTGTCAAATTAAATGTTTTAAGAGATTATGGTTGTGAGAACCATACCTATACTGATATACAGTATACAGAATTTTGGATCATTTAAGATTTTTGATTTGATGTACATGGTCAGTTTGTATCTTTAATATTAGCTGGATGTATCCATATTTTTGTATAATATAAACTGATTTTTATTTAAGCCTAAATTTCTAGCACTGGATCATTTTGGGGCTTAAGTTCCCTTCCAAAAATCACAATGTCATTTATCTAAGACAAAGGTCCTCAGTTACAGTTCTGGAGGGCCACAGTGACAGCAGGTTTTTTTGCATGCAACCAACTTATTAATTAGTACCTACTTATTAGCTAATAAAAATATATAGTTTCTTTGGGATAAATTTTAATTAATTCACGTGCTAAAATTCAGAACCTTTAATTACTTACTTCAGATTTAAATAATTGAATTTAGGTTTTAATTGTTTCCTATTTTCTTAATTATCCACTAGTTATCAATGAAATGTAGTTGGTACCACCAAAAGCATCAGTTCTCCGGCTAAATTAATTTGTTTAATCCTCTGTATTTGCATCATGATGTTTAAAAATGTGAGAAAGAAAATGGAAGGTCTAAGAAGTACAGACCTGTTCTAGTCCACAAAATATGGATAATGGTCTCAGAAAAGGAAATATACAATGTGATGAAGTTGTGAAATAATGAAACTAACAAGCTACAATTATACAGACATACAATTAACACGTTTCATTATCATAAAGGACTGGCTTCTAATTAAAAAAAAACTGGTTAGAAAGAGAGCCTGCAGCCACTGTGGGTCTACAAAACCATGACTCGGGACCCCAGTCTAAGATGAGGAGGCAGCTGAAATAGAGGAAAATCCATGCACATTTGTGCTACCATCTCCTAAAAATAAATCCCACTCATGCTGTCATGTATTTTTTTTTTTACATCTATGGTGGGTCATTTATTTTATTTCTATTAGTGCTGAGTATATGGAGAACGCAGTGAAAACTGCAGGTTTTTCAAAGAGCAACTTTTCAGTTTTTCCTTAAGGGTGTTTTTGGGTTTTTTTTTGGTTAAATGAGTTGCTTTCACATACTGTATTAGTTGGTTAGTGTTGGTTTGGTAACAATAAAAGTATTATCTTCCATTATGGTGCAGATAACTACAGCATATCTTCCAAAGGGTTAATGTATATATATTTTTGTAAACACACTAAATGCACTCATTCTTAAATCCACCGTTAAGGGAGAAGAATTGGTTGTTAAAGGATCCTAATGTGTGAGGCTTTCTTTTCCAAAATAACTTTTACCCTCTCATTTGCATTGTTAATCAACACTTTAGAAATGGTTAATCAATCGGTATTTCAGGGTGGTGGGCAATGATTAAAAGGCACAAGTGCAAATGACAAAGCAAAAATCCCTAGAAAAGTAAACACCTTTTTTCATCTTTTACCTTTTTTCAACATTAGCTTTGACCACTTTGCACCATCTGCAGCTGAATACTGACTGAATAATCTAATATCAGCTTATGAAACAGTCATTGGGCCAAAAGAATGGTACATATTATAGTTTAGCTGATGTTAATAATTGATTATTACAATGTGCAAACTCAATTTTCAAATGAAAATAAATATGCTTTTTGAAATATCCTTAATGAAGGCTTTATTTAATAGCATATCAATCCTGCTGCATTTTTTAATAATTAGTTGATCAGAATCAGATGAATAAAGTACTCTGCTGCTTTTTTTACACGTGTGAACAGATACGATTTGTTAATATGCACTGCTGCAAATGAATTGTAAAAGAATTAATCAAATGATATTGTTGATAACAAGATGGCTTTTATTCGTAAAAGTATTCTTTCTTTTAATAAATGCCTTTTAAAAAATCGATTGAATTGTATTGCATTTTTGGAAGAGAGATTGCAAATTATAACATAAATTGTAAGGCAGTCTTATAAAAATCTTCCATGATAACTTGAACTGGTACCCAGGAATTTTACAATGAAATCGGAACACCTTAATCACCTTAACATGTCTGCAGTGGTTACCCTCATTATGGTAATCCTCTCTAACATGGTCATGATGCTGTACTTCTTTCATGATTGTTAATACATTCATGGGACAAACAAATGCTTTCATTGCAGTTTCATGTAAAACTCTACTAAAAGAAAGCATCTTTTGCCTTTGGACATTTCACCACATTATGATGTCCAAAATATTTTACAATACTGCATATCTATCTATCTATCTATCTATCTATCTATCTATCTAGAGGAAAAAACATTAACTGTGTAAGTATATTATGTAAGTTATTTAAAACTGTACAATACATATAAAAAATAAGCAGATATAATTAGTTAATATATTTTTACTATGTCGTATTAGATATGTTAAAAATATATGTAACCTTTATTTTACTTTAATAGGCAATTTATGTAAAACAACAGGTTTACCATGTGCACCTTCTGTATAAAGAAATTCCTGCATACAGTAAGTTACAACACACATAATAAGGAGGTGATGAGGAGTGTTTTTCAGCTAATCTTAAAATGTCTTTTGACATTTCTATTTATTTTATTTTTATTTTTTTCCACATTATATACGATTTTATGCCCTGGAAATTGTGTATGTTTAAAAAACAAGGGAAGTGTATGAAGAAGATTTAGGTTCTTAATTATTTTCACACTGTAGAATTTTCACGCTTTTAAATACTATTGGAGGTAAAGTAGGACTCGCACTGAAAACTGAGAATGTAGGACCATGCGAAAAGGCGAAAGTCATTTTATCAGTGTAATGCTTTTGACATGTATGTATGCGTTATTGAAATTTCAAAGGTTACATAAATTCTGTCATGTTGTGTAAAAATAAAAATAACCTGTTTACGCACTACACGGAGATGCGTGCAAAATTGGCTGGCACTGATGATCCGCCGTTGTGCAATCGTACCGACATTGTGTGTAATCTCTTGGTGCGTTTAGCTTTTTCTACTCGTATGGAATACTGTTCTTACACAATTTTCTACAGCTTTTTGAAATATGTATGCACATAAATATCATCACTATCTACTCGATCACTCTGAAAAGAGGAAGCGCCCTTCTTTTTGCTGGACCTCATTTTTCCACCGCTATATTTGGAAATTCAATGAGTTAACTGAACCCGCTTTGTCCTTTGTAAGCGAAAGCTGACTGGCCCTGCATTTTCCTGTTTCTCATTCATATTTTTATTTAAAGCCTCTGCAAATACTCTTAGAACATGTGTTTTAACATTTTTTTGAAAATGTGCATTTTGTGAAGAAAAAAAAGTTTGATTATACATTATCGGCTGTTAGAAAGGTTAATAACTGAGTGAGACAATACACGACTGTCTAGTTTCTGAATAGATTCAGCTATTTCATTTCATTTCGAGTCTGCCTTTGAATTCATATTGTCTTTAGTGTGACATTCAAAACAATTATTAATATCAGTCAACGTTATTAGAGATTTCCGAAGGTTACAACGTGAGGTGCAGTAAACTGCGGGTTTTTTCATTTATGCAGGCTTCAGCTTAGGATGCTTCTGCATTCAGCAGCTCTTGAATCTAATGATGATAATCTTTGATTACATTTTGTAGGCGTTAGTTATTTTATTCAAATCCGAAAGGTTTGAGTTTTATAAACAGTTTGGACAAAGTAGGTAGAGACATTCTGCATAGGTTCGCTTTCAGAAGTACGAATTGCACAAATTCACGTGACCTAATTGTCTGGGCTTCTTAAAAATATTGTTTAAACGATAATTTACTTTTTAAGATTTTAGAAAATATCACATTATTAACTTATGCACATATTCAAACATTTCATTTCAATGTCAATTTATTTATAGAGCACATTTAACACACCATCAGCAAGGCAGTAGCCAAAGTGCTTTACATTAAAACATACAATGAAATATGAACATAAATACAATTAAATGGAAATACATAGAAATAAAGTACGATAAAATGAAATACAGACAAGCACATTAAAAAAAAGAAAGAAGATGACTAAGAGTAGGGCAACCATTAGTATCTGTAAAGGTTACTGAAAGCTCTAAAAGAAATAAGTCTTCAGTCTAGTTTTAAACAGTTCAGTTGGAGATGTCTCCTTAATGTTGCGAGTTTCAGCAGCTGTAAAAGCCCTGTCCCCCTTAGTTTTTCACTTAGTGCGAGGGACCACAACTGGTAGTTCTCTGGATGGCTGGTATAAAACACTAAATTCAGATTAATAGGCAGAAGTATACCTATGTAATGATTCAAAAACTAGCAACAACGTTTTAAAGTAAATTCTAAAACTAACAGGCAGCCAGTGTAAAGAGGCTAATATTGGAGAAACAGAATCAAACTTTCTTCCCCAAACCAAAAGGGCAGCAGCATTCTGAACCAACTGCAACCTGTCTATCAGGAACTTGGTGATCCCAGAATATAAGGAGTTGCATTAATCAAACTGAGAAAAGATAAAAGAATGAGTAGCTTTCTCAAGATCCCTAGGAGATAAAGGAAAGGTTTGACTTTAGCTAAGCTGGAAAAGCAAATCTTGACTACAGAGTTAATCTGTTTGTTAAAAGAGCTGTTACTGTCAAAAACGACACCAAGATTACAGACTTGAGGTTTGCAAAACTTAGCGAAAGAGCCCAGAAGTTCGAAACCAATCTGAGCTTTGGCAGTAGGACCAGCTATCAGTACCTCTATATTATTTTGATTGAGATCAAGAAAATTGTCATCCATCCAGCTCAAAAAGACAATTGTGCAGCCAAATAATTGCAGAGTTACAAACAGGAATACAAATCGTGTATTATCAGCCTAACAGTGAAAAGAAATATTACATTTCCTGAAAATATCTCCTATAGGATGAAGATCAATTGAAAATAAAATAAGACCCAAAATGGATTCCTGAGGAACATCACATTTAACAGGAGCAGTAGATGAGAAACAGGAACTGAAAGACACTGAAGAGTGTCTACCAGTAAAATATGACCTGAACCAGTTAAGAGCAGCCCCTTTAAGCCCCACTAGATGTTCAGGCCACACCAGTAAGATCTCATGGTCTATAATCTATAGTGTCAAAAGCTGCAGAAAAATTGGTTGTAATTATTTTGCAATGACAGTACTTTCAATCAATTAATCATTGCTAGCGTACGCGAAAACATAGATATTGTCACAATAATGATAGAAATCATAAATTAATTTTTCTTTCTTTTTAAGGTTAACTGCAACAAACTAGTTTTGAAACATGTTTATAACTTCACTGTCAGATACAAATATATCTTGTAAAACAATATAGGCAAAAAGTTACTTTTTGATTTTTTATTTCCTTTGGCTGTTTTGCATTTTTCATTGTTCAGTCAAGCAGTCTGCCCATTAAGAATTGTGTGTTTAAATTATTTTTTCAAGGAATCTAATTATAGAGCTGGTAAGACAGAAAAAGAATACAAAACACTGAAATAAGTCCAGTAAATAATGTGTTCTAGAGCAAGCTTTGATGCTGTTTAATTTTATGTATAAATAAAATATTAATCACTGGATGTTTTTAAGGATTGCCATGGATTTAGAATTCAACGAAATTTGTGTTCACTTAGATGTCAAAACGCTCACATCTAGGAGTAGTTTTATCTTTATATCTGAGGTATGCAGAAGGCAGGCAGGCTTCTGCACCACATGCATGAGGTGAAAGTGGTTGACGTTCACATCAAATGGGGAAATGCCACATAATTCTTTGAAAACAGGAGAAAAGTGAAAACAATTATAAAGAATGTATTTTTCACCTGTTACACATCTCCTAAATAAGTTGTCTAGCTAGAGAAGATGTATTTATGTAATTAATGAATTTAGCAATATTGAAAGGTGCTGAAACAGGTCTTAGTTGACAAAACAGTTTTTAAGTTATATTCAAGATTTTAAACTGCTCTTCAAACCCTGATTACAGGGTCTGAACTCTGAATATTAGGATAATCTATTACGATAAGCAAATTGACCTACTGGATTTCACGTTACTTGTCAAGCCCTAATTGCTACTGCACTCAGGTCAATGCAGTTTGTGAAATTTTTTTATTTAGTTTTAGTTGCTTAATTTATTAAGATTGAAAACCTTTAATTTCATAATTTTCTTTTAATTAGGCACATTCAAAATCATTAATTGTTTACAGTAGACCTCAGCTCTTTTATGCAAACAGGCTATTTCAGGAATTGGCCAAGATTTGTAAAGGTCTTTAATGAGCAAATGTCAGATAATGAGGACAGTATGCAAATGCTGGGAATCACTGTTTAGCCAAATTGTTCTGATACAATTACCAGCTAATGCAGACAAGACACAGTATAATATTGCAATAACCTTATATAATGGACTAATGTTCATTACAAATTAGCATTTTTACATCTTTTTGCGTAGGTATAGTGAAATACATGTCACAGGTCTATACAGCTTCATATTTTCTTATCTTTCATATTATTACTTTTCAATGTCAGGAAATTTTCTGAAACACACCACTTTTATGTACCTGCAAATTTTGTATTAGTCATTACCAAATATGATGGTATAGTCTTTTCACAACTTTTATGCAAAGTCTTTTATCCACCACATTTTGGGAATGGTTAACCTGATAGTGTTCAAGGCTCTGCACAAGAAGGAGGATATGCAACTAAGAATACAAATGACAGCTACACAGTTAACCTGTTGTGCGTGTATATGTTTATAAAAGTCTCTGTACACTACATTGAAGGTTAATTATTTAAAAAGAAAATAGTAACTAGTGGGGAAGTTGCTGGCTGGGGTGCTAGAAAACAAGTAGCTGATGTAGCTTTGCATTGTTCATTTTTGTTGTATTCGATAGACTTGACCAGTGGCCCACAAACTGGGTAACTATCTCTGTGTTCTTTCCTAAGATCTAATGCGATCTTAGTTTGGGTGCACACAATTAAGCTGTTTATATGTAGTTTAATCAGGGAAAAGAATGGTGCTGCAGTGGCTGGCATTGCAACCTAATTGCTAGTTTGAATCCCTGCAATATTTTTTAGCAGAGTGTGCATGTGACTTTGTTATTGATTCCACCCATCAGATCCAGGGTTACAATAAAATTACTGTTTTTCTTGTTTTTTGTAAAAGGAGTATTAAGGAGCTTGGCATCAGGACAGGACCTGAGCCTTAAAGGTTTCTCTTCCAATATGCCCTTAATAATGCAATTCAAAGCTTAGAGTTACCAAGCATGGCCAGAGTACAGCCCATAGTATCCCATCTTCTCTCCTAACTTCCAATGTCAAACAAAGCTGATGAAAACACAGACAAGGAGAACCAAAATTTATGATGGTCCTAGATCTTATGCACTATAGAGAAACTGATTTGGTGACAACAGAGATAAAGGAAAAGCAGAGAGTAAGAAGTGTGAAGGAGAAGAGTATATGGATTACAACATGAAATATTGGAAGTACAATGAGAAAATTGGGTGAAGTGATGAACAGAAATATAGATGTATGATGTGTACAGGAGGAGAGATAGAAAGTTACATGTCCAAGAATGTATAATGGGAATAGTGGAAAGTATTCATTTTATTGGCCAAGTATAGGAAGTAAACTTGATGGAAATATTGAAAGCAAGAGTGAAAGAGATTTCAGGAGCATTAAGTGTAACTGACAAGTGATTAAAAATGTGTGGCTGAAAACAATGTAAGTCGGCAGTTGGACAAAGGTATGCTGAGGAAAGGAAAGCAATTGAGGAAAAGAGGAGACACTATTAGGAGTGGTAAAAATAAAGGCAGAAGGTGATCTAGAATTATAATTATAATTAAACTGAAATGTTAGAAAGTTTGCAAGTGACCTGTATAATGAGGAAGAAAACAGAAATATCTTCAGTATTATGAAGCAGATGGCAGAGCAGAAAGACAGGATGCAGTAGGTGTGAATGTCTCACTAAATGCTGAAAGAAGGATTATGATTGATGATGATGAAGTCCTGAAGATTGGAAAAGACAAGTACCTTTTCCATTGCACAATGGAAGGCCTGAATTGAGTGTGAGTCAAATCAAGCTTATGGAACAGGTTGCAAAGATGACCGTAAAAAAGAAAAAGATTGGGGGTTGAAGTGACAGTCTATAAAATGCAGTCTAGTTTTTTCCCTGGAAACAGAAAGTTTATTCTATTGAAAATGTAGGAAAATCATCAGGGGCCTCATGCATAACGCTGTGCGTAGAATTCGCACTATAACATGACATAAGCATGTTCTGTGAAAAAACAATGGGAAAAGCATGGGGGGGGAATATAAGAATTTCAGCACATACCAAGTGGAGGCAAAGGAAAAACATATTATTTGTTGATTTAAACAGTGGTATAATCAACAAAAGGAAGTTGATCGAGTGACATAGCGTGTCGGAGAAACTCAAAAGCTCAAGTTAACAAAGCCGCACAGTGCCAAAATAAAAAAGAAGTCACATATCAAAGTCACCGTGAAAAGGCGAGTTGTAGCCCACCATCTGAGTGTCATATGAAAGCTTATTAGGGTACAGACAAAAAAAATAGTAACACAGGGGGGAAAAAAGCACGAAATGTCAACTTTAATCTCGAAATTTCCACTTTAATCACATAGTTTATTTTGTCATTAAAGTAGAACATCATAAACTTCATCTTAAAATCATTTAATTTACTACTTTCTCAAATCTCACCGTAACTAAAGTAGCACGTTAAATGCTTTGTTTTGTATTTGATGTTCTGTGTGTGAATCATTACGTGCTTCCGTTCTTTCCCTTTCTCCGACAGGACACAGAATCCATTACATTCGTGATATTACAACTCTCTGAATAATTAAAATACTGAGATGTATACGTGATATTATTTTCATGATGATTGGAATGAAAGCATGTTATTAAACATGGGAACACAATGGCGCAGTGATTGTTCATGTCTCACACAAGATGCTGCTGCGCCATGCGCGACCTTCCATCCATCCATCCATTTTCCAACCCGCTGAATCCGAACACAGGGTCACGGGGGTCTGCTGGAGCCAATCCCAGCCAACACAGGGCACAAGACAGGAACCAATCCCGGGCAGGGTGCCAACCCACCGCAGGACACACACAAACACACCCACACACCAAGCACACACTAGGGCCAATTTAGAATCACCAATCCACCTAACCTGCATGTCTTTGGACTGTGGGAGGAAACCGGACCACCCGGAGGAAACCCACGCAGACATGGGGAGAACATGAGCGAACCCGGGTCTCCTAACTGCGAGGCAGCAGCGCTACCCACTGCGCCACAGTGCCACTGCACAAGCGACCTTTGATGAAATAATTTATTGAAACAGTACTGTCTCTTTTAAACGTACTAACCTCTAATTCCTGTCCTTACTTTTCTTTCCCCAAATACCCAATCGCCACACAATTAGCTCTGTAATAGACATTAAGCCATCTGTAAGCTTACGACAATTCTTCAAAACTTTTAAGGAATATTGAAATATCTTCATAGTACATTTTTAATCTATACTAATAAAAGGCAAAGCCCTCACTGACTCACTCACTCACTCACTCATCACTAATTCTCCAACTTCCCGTGTAGGTAGAAGGCTGAAATGTGGCAGGCTTATTCCTTACAGCTTACTTACAAAAGTTAAGCAGGTTTCATTTCGAAATTCTACATGTAACGGTCATAACGTTCGATAATGGTCAACAACGTCCGCCATGTTGAACTTTCTTATTTATGGCCCCATCTTCACAAAATTTGGTAGGTGGCTTTCCTGCGCTAACCAAAACCAATGTACGTACTTATTTCGGTGGTATGACGCCACTGTCGGCCGCCATATTGAACTTTCCAAGGCTCATTCCTTACAGCTTACTTACAAAAGTTAAGCAGGTTTCATTTCGAAATTCTACGCGTAACAGTCATAACGGTTCACAACATTCGCCATGTTGAACTTTCTTATTTATGGCCCCATCTTAACGAAATTTGGTAGGTGGCTTCCCTGCGCTAACCAAAAACCGATGAACGTACTTATTTCAGTGGTATGATGCCACTGTCAGCCGCCATATTGAAGTTTCCAATGTCACTAATTCTCCAACTTCCCGTGTAGGTAGAAGGCTGAAATTTGGCAGGCGCATTCCTTACAGCTTACTTACAAAAGTTAAGCAGGTTTCATTTCAAAATTCTATGCGTAACGGTCATAACAGTCAACAACGTCCACCATGTTGAAATTTCTTATTCATGGCCCCATCTTCACGAAATTTGGTAGGCGGCTTCCCTGTGCTAACCGAAACCAATGTACGTACTTATTTCGGTGGTATGACACCACTGTCAGCCGCCATATTGAACTTTCCAACGTCACTAATTCTCCAACTTCCCGTGTAGGTAGAAGGCTGAAATTTGGTACTTATTTCGGTGGTATGATGCCATTGTCGGCCACCATATTGAACTTTTCAACGGTCTTTGTTACTTATGGGCCCATCTTCAAGAAATTTGGTACACGGGTTCCCAACGCTAACTGAATCCTACTTACGTACATATATACGTCCATAGCTTGCAGCTCGGTCACCGTGTGAGGCAGCGTTGGGTCCCCCCCCCCCCCAACGTCTCCCACGTTGTTGGCTGCCTGCCTATATAAGGCCGTCCATCGCTCCAGTCTCTACATTCCCTTCCTTGCTTCGCCACGGGATTCACGTCTCCCTGCTGATAACTACAGCCTTTTTATTTAATCCACGGCCATATTGAACTTTCCAACGGTCTTTGTTACCTATGGGCCCATCTTCAAGAAATTTGGTACGTGGGTTCCCGACGCTAACTGAATCCTACTTATGTACATATATACGTCCATAGCCTGCTGCTCGGTCTCCGTGTGAGGTGGCGTTGGGTCCCCCATCCACATGCCTCCCACGTTGTTGGCTGCCTGCCTATATAAGGCCGTCCGTCGCTACTGTCTCTTCATTCCCTTCCTTGCTTCACCACGGGATTCACGTCTCCCTGCTGATAACTGCAGCCTTTTTATTTAATTCACGGCTTCTCCACTGTTTTATTGTTCATTTATTACGATTATAGTTATTGCATAGGTATTTTAGACTTAGTTTACTTTGTTCAGGTACCCATTTCTTTATCGTTCCAAACGTACCCCCATTAACATGTCTATTGAGGTGATCACCATCGATCAAAGAATTGTCACTTACTGAGTGGTTTCCATCCCCGGAGATGGCGCCTGCCTTTTCCATTCTCTTTGTTACATATTGCACGGCCATATCAGGCTCACTCTTGATATCCAGAGGAACATTGTGTCTTATGTATTGAATGACTGGGACAGGTTCAAGGTGTGGACTGATGACGGTACAGGAGATAATTATACTACACAGGAGCACTATAAGAGTGAAATGCTTAAGCCCTTCACCTATGCATCTGCATGTGAGTTGATGGCTGCCGCTGAATTGTTCAGTTGTCGCTTTCAAGTGTACTGAAATGGCCAAATATTTTACACCTTTCAACAACCACCAATGCCTCTTAAACATCTTAGATTCACAGGTGACGATTTCAGTAGTGGACACTTTGATGTTTATGAATGTTTAAACTCTCAAAAGCTGGATGTGAAGTTATCGATGAAACCGGTTGTATACTTACAACGCTTGACAGATGCTGAATGTCTCTTCAACACAAGTCCTACAAATACCGTCATAATTGAAACAAACCATGAAACTCAAACTGATTATGACAGCAGCAATCCAAGCTGTGAGATTTGAAACAAGATTACTGTTCACATGGCCAGCTGTACGTTGCATGCTCAAGAGTAAGCTCAGCGCACAGCTTGGTCATATTACAACCGGAGGGCCGAACTCACAATGTGGTATACAAAGAGATCCTTAACAAATAATTATTGGTATATTTTCCCTCAGTTTAAAAAGGTTTAATTTTCTTCTTAATAAAACTTTTAAGGCAGTACTTCACTGCTGCGAAGCGCGTGTATTTTGCTAGTTATTCTATATGTCTATCCTTCCAGTGTTGCGCCAGCTCAGTAAACATACAGTGCGAGGCAGGAACAATATGTGAAATTGCTAGTGCTGCGGCACCGTTTCCTCACATGTTTAATTATTAACAATGCAGATTATTTAAATGAAGTTAAAGTTTTATCTGTATAATATAATCAACATATTTTGCTGCGTTTTATCTTAAAAATGATATTGTCATCATATGTAAATACGTGCTTTATAAAGTGGTGCAGGTTGTGCAATATTATAACTGTAGTGCAAGTTTACAGTGGGGTAATTGTACTTATAAGTACAAACAGTTCTACAAGGAGCAATTGATTGAGTGAGTTTGTAGTTCTTGGGAAGAAACTGTTTATGAACCGTGAGGTCCGTACAGGAAAGGCTTTGAAATGTTTTGCCATGGTTGAGGCAGCGTATGCATGATGCTGTATACGGATAATTCTCTTTGCGATCAGCTGCTGCTGTGATTCCCCACTCAGATACAGTGATATAAATACTCCAAGTGGTGCAGTGAGAGTAATATGGAAAAAGATGATCTGCTGTGGCAACTCTTAATGGGAGCAGCTGAAAAAAGAAAAAGAAGAAGAAGTGAGAGTAACAACACTAAAGCAGTAATGGTATTTGGAATAGTTTGACCATTATATGTACCATTATATTGTTACAGGTTAATTACAATCAGATGCATTAAACTAATAAACAATATGTGGTTAATTTTAGTGTATTTATAAAGCCACGTCAGGGATGTTGATTTAAGAAAGAAACATAAATCACACAGGAACAGTAGCATTGCTTTGACGCTGGGTACCGCCAGTCTGCAAAACCGAGTGCAGAACTTGCGTACGACAGGGTATGAGGTACCGTGGAAAAGTGCGTGGCTTTACGCCAAGTTTAGGTTTTATACATCGCAATTTGAACGTGGAAACGTTCTTACGCAACATTTCTGTGCGTACGCACCATTTATACATGAGGCCCCAGGTGAAGGATAAGAAGTCACATTTTATATTTATAGATCTGGAAAAGGCTTTTGATTGGTTGTCACAAGAGAGGTTCAAGAGGGCATTAATGTGAGGTGTGAATGAATAGTTAGTGTCTGCATTTATGTCAATGTACACAAAAGGAAATTTCAAGTTTGGACAATATGAAAAATGCTAATAAACAAAAATAAGTGATTTGGAAATTTACTTTGAGTTGTATTCAAACAAACAGTATAAAAAGATTTTTTTACCTAATCAACTGCATTGTTTTTAACACATATGCTTATTCTGAAACACAATTTCAGAGCGGATCAGCAAGCGGAAGCACAGAGCGGATCAGCAAGCGGAAGCACAGAGCGGATCAGCAAGCAGAAGCACAGAGCAGCGACGTCTCCCACAGGCACGTAGCCCTTCGCAAGCACCTGAGCAAGTGCACCTGAGTTAAAGCCGGCAGCTGACCAGTCGAAATAACCGGCAGTGAGAAATTAAAGTCGATCGCTCAGCGGGTGGTGGAAACTTAAAGCCGACGGTCTCTTAGTGATTCAGCTGAACATGGAAAGCGCCGAAGCACCTATAAAAACGGCAAAGATGACTTCAACACTTAACGTAAGTTCTATCAGCTCTCTGCCCGTTGAGGGCACTTTTATATGTTGTGTGTCCTGCAGTATGTACAGTTCAGGTTTTCTGGCCGACAGTGTAGATAGCTTCACCTGCCAAAAGTGTTTAGTTAGTTTAGAGTTGGTCGGGAAAATACGCAAATTGGAGGACCGCGTTAGGAGCAAACCGAAAATTGGATTGACTCGGTTTGTTTAGACAATTCGGCTACTTCTGATTCGGATTCAGTCTCTCCAGGTCCCACTGTAGTCAGTGCACGGACGAAATCAGCAGCACCAATTCAGCCACAGGGCGAGTGGGTAACAGTAAGACGGGGGTCTAAGAATCGAAAATGTAGTCCCCCGGCACCCAGGTCACCAATTCGGACCCAGAACAGAGTCTCAGCTCTCCGCAGCATGCCTGTGGAAACTAAGATTAATAAAGTGCTCATAATTGGCGATTCCATAGTGCAGAATGTTAGAATTCCAAACTATGTTAAACCAACAGTTAATGTTAATGCCTCGCAGGGGCCAAGATTTCTGGCATAGAGGCCGCATTGGACCGTGTCGCCAACGATGAAGTATTTACCTTATTGCTGCATGTCGGCACTAATGATATTTATTTACAGCAATCTGAGGTATTAAAGTGGAACTTCATCTCTCTATGCACCAAAGCTGAAAGAAAATGTCGGAATTTAATTGTATCTGGTCCCTTACCCAGATTATATAGAGGGGATGTGATTTATAGCAGATTGCATTCCCTTCACTGCTGGCTAGAAACCTGGTGTGCAAATAAAAGCATAGCATTTGTGAACAATTGGGATGATTTTTGGGAAGGGCCTGGATTTTTCAGAAGAGATGGTCTTCATCCTAACTGGAGGGGATCTTATGTATTATCCCAAAATATGGCAGCAAAACTGCCTGGTTGACTGATTAGAGTACCATCCAGGCCGCAGTCATGTGATCTTAAATCACAGGCTGTTGTTTATCCCACCTGTTACTATCCTGAAGCTGTTACCCAAAACCCTCGTGGTGCATCCAGTAAATTTAGTCTTGATACAAACCTTAAATTAATTGATAACCGAAAAATAAGCTGTATAATTAGACCAAGGGATAAAACCAGACCCTCCACCAGGGGCATCTGTAATAGAAATTTACTTCAAATTAAAACAAAAAATATATCACCAGTTCAGAAAGAACCATGCAGTTTTAAATGCTGTTTATTGAACATTCGCTCTCTTGGCATTAAAGCTGTTTTGGTAAATGATATTATATTAAGTACAAAATCTGATCTGAGTCTTCTCACTGAAACCTGGCTTAGTAAATATGACACTGTTCCCCTAGCTGAGGCATCACCAGATGGATACTCGTTCCTTCATAAGTCTAGAGATTCTGGTCGAGGAGGAGGCCTTGGAATAATTCATTGTAACAAAATGCAAATCACTTCTAAAAATTTAGGCAACTTTACATCCTTTGAGGCATTCATTTTTAATATTAAAACAGATTCCAACACAATTATAGTGCTAGTCTACAGACTACCAGGGCCATATTCATTGTTCATGACTGAATTTAGCAACCTTTTATCTGATTTGGCTATAAATTATGATCACGTTGTACTGATGGGGGATTTTAATATACACATTGATGTGGAAACTGACACTTTTAGCAAATTTTTTTCCTTATTTGTTAAATTCAGTAGGATTTTGTCAGAATGTCAAAGGTCCAACTCATAATCATAACCACACATTAGATTTAATTATAACTTACAAAGTTGAAATTCAAAATTTAAATATTACTCCATTAAATGAAGTTATTTCCTATCACTTCTTAATTACATTTGATTTAGTCCTGCCCTTGCCAATGCAGTCACAGATTAAAACAAAGACAGTGCGACATGTAGATTGTAATTCTGCTTCAAAATTTATAGATACCTTGAGTAAGTCGAGTGTAATTGTGGAAAACCATTTAGATCAGTTAACATCAAATGTAAACGTGGAATACAATTTAGAACAGCTAACATCACATTATAATGTGACCTTGAGAGATGCTCTGGACACAGTGGCTCCCCTTAAAACAAAAGTGATCAAAGCACATAGAAACTCTCCCTGGTTTAATGAAAACACTCACGTTCTTAAATTAGAGTGTAGAAAACTGGAGCGCAGATGGAGAACAACAAAGCTACATGTCTTTCAAATTGCATGGACAGAGAGTGTTAATAAATATAAAAAAGCCCTCTTTAAAGCTCGCTCAGAATACTATTCTACATTAATAGATAGCAATAATAAAAATCCTCGGGTACTGTTTAGTACAGTGACTAAATTAACAAATGGGAATTCAGATCAACAATGCAAAATACCAACAGATATTAGCAGTACAGACTTTATGAACTTCTTCAATGAGAAAATTAAAAACATAAGATCTCAGATCTCTGCAACACAGTACAAACCACATACTAGCTTAGCAGACCCTGTCCCACATTGCATTCAGCACTTTAATAATTTTAATCCTGTAACTGAGCAGGAAGTCTTAACTTTAATTACTAAAATGAAGCCCACTACTTGTTCCCTAGATCCAGTGCCAACAAAACTAGTAAAAAAGTACCATGGATGTTCTTGCGGCGCCTATTCTAACCATTATCAATAGTTCATTACTGCATGGCATAGTACCAGATGCACTAAAAGTGTCAGTCATTAAACCATTACTTAAAAAGTCAGACCTAGACCCACACATACTAAATAATTATAGGCCTATTTCAAATTTACCGTTTCTCTCTAAAATACTAGAAAAATTAGTCGCCAGTCAGCTTCAGTCACACCTTACGCATTACAATTTACTTGAGAAATTCCAGTCTGGTTTTCGCACTGGTCATAGTACAGAAACGGCACTAACATGGGTTGTAAATGACATTCTGATATCCTCTGATGAAGGAAACTCCACTGTAATTATGTTGTTAGACTTAAGTGCAGCATTTGACACCATTGACCATTCTATTTTACTGCACAGGCTAGAAAACGATGTTGGGCTTACAGGCCCCGTGCTCGCTTGGTTTAGTTCTTATTTATCAAATCGATTCCAATATGTACAGAAATGTGCTGACAGTACTCCATCATTATACACATAAGTTCAATATGGTGTCCCGCAGGGCTCAGTACTGGGACCTTTACTGTTTTCACTTTACATGCTTCCACTGGGATCTCTCATTAGGAAACATAATGTTAATTTTCACTCGTATGCAGATGACACCATTATACCTTTCATTTAAATCAAATGAAGTTTCTCCGATGTTGTCTTTAATTAGTTGTGTTAGCGAATTAAAGGAGTGGATGAATGATAACTACTTGTCTTTAAATACAGATAAAACAGAGATGTTAATTGTTGGAGGGAATGACGTGGATCACAACAATATTTTGTCATCATTTAACTCAATTGGAATCCCAATTAATTTTACTGAATCAGCCCACAATCTAGGAGTTATCTTTGATTCTAGCATGTCATTTAAAGCACATATTACAAAGTTGTCCAAAACATGCTTCTTCCATCTTAAAAATGTTAGGAAATTAAAGCGCTTTCTAAATAAACAGGATTCTGAGAAATTAATTCATGCATTTATCTCTAGTAGGATTGACTACTGCAATGCGGTGTTCACTGGCTGTTCAAACTGTTCTCTATACAGCCTCCAGTTAATCCAAAATGCGGCTGCAAGAATTATTACAAGAACAAGAAAACATGAACACATAACTCCAGTTCTTAAATCCTTACAATGGCTTCCGGTTAAGTTTAGGGCAGATTTCAAAATTCTCCTTTTAACATATAAAGCATTAAATGGCCAAGGTCCGGCTTACTTGTCTGAACTTATCATGACTTACAAACCTGAGTGCACATTAAGATCTCAAGATGCTGGTCTGCTTATGATTCCAAGGGTTAATAAAATAACAGTGGGAGGTCGAGCTTTTAGTTATAGGGCCCCTAAACTGTGGAATGGTATTCCCGCTTCTATAAGAGATGCCCCTTCGGTCTCAGCCTGTAAATCCCGGCTGAAGACTCACTACTTCAGTTTAGCATATCCTGACTAGAGCTGCTGATTAACTGTACAGACTGCATCTCTGTTGTTAGTCATTAGCACTAATACATAAGTAACATGATAGTTATAATTGAATACTAACACTCACTTATTCTGTTTCTGTTCTCGGTACTCAAATGTAGCAATTGGTGCCACGACCCACCTGCCAAGTTGTTTGCCTACCTAAGGTAAAGTCATCCCTGATGAAGGATTGCAGGAATCATGGGAAAGAGGGGTCCTTTCATCGGATTGGCCAGCATTGTTTTAGCCGTGGAATGGCCAAATGGGGGAGGCAGCTTGATGGATGAGGTCTCCAGGACTCTAAAAATATCCAAATCTTATTATGTGATATCATCTACTGTTAAATTCTGCTCCGTACTTCTAAAATGTTTATTTTTAAGCTGTATTAAGGATTTGGTCTGTTCTGTGTATTGTATTGTATTGACTCCCTTCTTTTGACACCGACTGCACACCCAACCTACCTGGAAAGGGGTCTCTCTTTGAACTGCCTTTCCCAAGGTTTCTTCCATTTTTTCCCTACAAGGTTTTTTTGGGAGTTTTTCCTTGTCTTCTCAGAGAGCCAAGGCTGGGGGGCTGTCAAGAGGCAGGGCCTGTTAAAGCCCATTGCGGCACTTCCTGTGTGATTTTGGGCTATACAAAAATAAATTGTATTGTATTGTAATTTTAAAAAGTTGAGATGGGATGGTTTAGGACTAATAAAAATGAGAAAGATTGAAATAACTAGTTAATGTTCAACAGGTGAGGCAAATGTGTTATAGTGTTTAAGGAGTCTTCAGCTTTAAAACCCAGCATCTCTCATCTGATGGGAATGTTTCATTGCACATGACTTGGGGGTCTTGCACATTTGCGAGGGCACCATTAGTGCAGAAAAAAATGGACATGTGCTGCTATCCAGACACCATCTTTACTAGGAACATCCCTGCGTTCTTCCAACAGGGCAATGCCAAATCACATTCTGCGCGGATTATAAATGAATGGCTGCATAACAGAGAGTGCAGCTTAATAGATTGTCCTGCAAGCAAACCTCCCATTCTCCCATTATGAATGTGTGGAGCATTATGAAGTGCAAAATACAGCAGAAAAGAACCTGGATGATGGATAAATGGGGCGGAATTCATTTGCTAAATTTAACCAAATTGTATCTTCAGTGTCCAATCGCTTACTATGTGTTATTAAAAGAAATGGTGATGTTACACAGTGGTAAACACTTCACTCCCACACACCCAAGCATCAGGAGTGTCTCTCAGTCCTGTGTTCATTCAAAGGTGCAGGGAAGATTTTTAATGTGGAGTAAAGGAGAACTCTCTGGAAGATGACGAACATCAGTTCCTGTCACCACAGTGCCAGCTCCATGACCACCTGTTTCCTCCTCTATTTAACATCCTCTATTTTCTAACAGGAAACTGGCATTCACTTGCGGCCTGACTTTAGACCAGGATGGAACTGCTCCATTATCAAATTCCTTTACAGAGTACAGGACTCAAAGGAACATCAGTTGTGATGTATTTCTAATTAAAAAGCATTGTTATTGATTTCACTAAGTGATCCTTAGTGAGGGTCCTGTGAGCTGAATCACCCTTGTGGATTCGTGCCACATGGCCGTAATGCTGTAACTGACGCACCCTCACAATGCAGGTAATGTTCCTAATGCGGGATTTCATGAGTATCCGCTTGTTCAACACAAAGTCAAACCAGCAGTATCCATGGATTCTTTGAAGAGATACACAGTATCAAAGGAGGCCAGTCTAAATCTCAGATCACTAGATAGCATCTATGTCTAACAACCATATAGCAAAACAGGGTTTTGGGATTTGGAGGATTTGGCCCTTTGTTCTTTTGCAGAGATATCAGGAACACCACACACCCCTTTCTACAGACCTCATGACCCCTTCAATGTTCTCCCAATCTATCTACTGACTTCATAGGAAGAGTCACCAGAGACATGAATGTCACTGCCGAGGCAAGTAAACCTCTCAACCAGGGAGACATTGTCTCTGTAGACAGACACACTGCTGATGGTTGTGACCAAGAGGTCATTAAAGGCATGGATTTTCATTTTTATCCAGGGCACTCACAAGCCTAGACACTCAGACTCCTCGCTCAGTCGCTCGAGAGTCCTGATCAGAGCATCCATTGACTCAATGAAGATCACAGCATCATCGGCAAAGTCAATATAAGTGAATCTTTCTTCACTAACAGATTCCCCCATAGCCGCTGGACCCCATGACCCTGCCCAGTACCCAGTCCAAGCATGATTTGCACGGAGTATAAGCAAAAACACACCCCGACAAACCCCAGAATCATCTGGGAAAACACAGAGGTTCTGCCTCCACTCTGCACAGTGCTCATAGTACCAGTGTATAGACCAGCCATGACATCCAGCAACTTTGCTGTGATCCCGCTTAGTCTCAAGACATCCCACAAGGAAGCTTGATCTACTAAGTCAAAAGCTTTACAAAAATCAACAAAGGCTGCAAAGAAAATCTGCTGATATTTGTGTTCTTGCTCGATTAGAACCCTCGTGCCAGGATTTGGTCAATAGTAGAGTTCTTAGGCATAAAACCACATTGCTCCAGTCACTGGCAGGTGAGCAAGTGATCATGGATCCTATTGAGGATAACCCTAACAAGAACCTTACCTGGCACCAAGAGCAATGTTATCCCCCTGAAGTTGTCACAATTCAAACAATCATCCTTCCCTTTCCAGATAGGCATGGCAAGTCCTGTTTTGATAGTCAGCTGGGTTGACGCATATCTCCCAAATGAAAGCAAAGACTGCTAACAATGTAAGGAGAACAGTTTGAACACCAGCCTGGAGAAGTTCACCCCGAATACCACAGATCCCTGCAGCCTTCCGTACCCTCAGCTGCTTCACCACCTGTGCAATCTCAGTGAGATTGGGTGGTTCACTGCTAATTGGAAGATCAGCCTCAAGAACCATGGACCCATGCAACTTCGCTCAGTGGTTGATGGGTGCCTGTGAGAAAAATATAAATGGATGGTTTATGTTAGTTGAATTATTTAGATCTTTAATTTTATTGAAGAAAAAGTGGAGGAATTTTTCACAGACTTCGGTAGAGGAGGTAATTGGACCAGATGCAGGTTGAAGTAGTTTATGAACTGCAGAGAACAAAACCCTTGGGTTAATATGGACACATTCTATTATTATGCCATAATGTATGGGTTCTTGGCTTCAGTTAGTGCATCCCTGTAAGCCCTTTGATAGTAAGAGAATGCCTGGATGTGCATGGTGAGGCCAGCCTTACATGACATTCTCTCAAGGCATCAGCCAGCTGTTTTCAATGACAATAAATCTGAATTATACCATGCATCTAAGTGCTTAACACTAGAATTCCTGAAGCCTACGAAAAAACTCGTAATCCCGTTTTATCTTAAATCCCTTCGCACCTCTCCATCAGTGTATTTTGTTTTGTAAATGTGCTGATAAGCACAAGCAGCAAGCAGCCTGCTATCCCATCCCCCACTGCTGCAGGAGGGGCAAAAAGCTCTCTCACTTTAGTCCTTGTTTTTCTAGGAGTGAGGTACCTGGAGCTGTATAGGGTAAATAATATATCGTTATTTGGAACACATGCATTTCATGTGTGTTCCGTGTCTACTAAGATCTATGTAAGTGTAGGATGAGAGGAAATGCAAGAAATGTTGAACACATACCTAAAAGACAAATGTTTTTCATGTTTTAGTACTAACAACAAAAAAATTGACATGAAGTCTATAATGTGTGAAGACTGAAGTCCAAATATCAAGTAAGCACTTTCACAAAAGGTACCTTTGTTAACCATAAGCGTAAAATTGTATTAACATACAAGGTATATGTGTCGTTTCTTTTTTGTTTATATTCTTTGTTTCACCTTATACAATTTCTTGTATTAGGAATTTGTTAGTTTTCGCATACATCTTGGGATCAGAGTGCAGGGTCAGTCATTGTACAGTGCCCCCTGGAACAATTGCAGGGTAAGGGCCTTGTTTAAGGACCCAGAAGAATAGGATCCTTTTTGGTAGTAACAGGGATTCGAACCGGCAACCTTTCGGATGCTGGTGCAGATCCTTAGCCGCAAATGTTGTGGCTCAGTGGCCTGGGTCAACCAATAATTCATTTATTTTGTAGCAAAGGAAAGATGACTTACAGATTTCCCTGATCCTATGGGGAGCTGAGGGAAAACACTCTAATGCAGCACATGCTCTTGCACTGATTTAGGGAGCTCGACATAGGACTTCAAAAATGCAGGTAGCGAACCCTCAGTGTGTAAGGTGGGAGGCTGCTTTACCAGCCAATGAAAGTCTGCAGCATCATGATTGTATATGTATAAGGTTGATTATCATAGTCTATATGTGATTGTTTCAGGGTGGCACCTGCCTAGGGTGAAAGTTAAGCGTGTTAACATACCCACATTTGCCAGATAATTCTGATTTATAAAGGGTAAAATCTAGGTACAAATCTGTGTATGCCAGTATTTATAATTTTTGTTTTCCCATAAGGATTTTCTGTTTTTTGGCATATGCATGCTTTCACACTAAAGTCCACACAAACTTTTAGAAATGAGAGCCTTGCTTTCTAAATGCAGTCTGCTGGCCACTACAATATTCTCTTAAATATAAAGTAAATTACATGCTGATGAATCACTATAGTAAAGTAAGGTGGGTAGTACATTGAAGACTCAAAGTGAAAAGTATGTCTCCATGCAGGCTTTCATCATATTCTGGAAGAAACTGAAATCACAAGATTAAAACTGTCTCCAACAAAATCTGTTGATGAATTAATTGGACTAATCAAGCAGGTCTGATGGAGTGAAAGGAAAATCTGGAAATTCTATTATTAATTGGTGATTACGAATGAGCACACATGTTAAAATTCTTTTAGTACAATGGATTATTTTATATAATGACAAAGTGGGAGGTCAATGTCGCATCACAACTCTAATTTGGGTAACAGTGATCATGGTATTGTTCCATTGTGGGCTGCCACTGTAGTGGGAGTTCACAAGAAATTTAGCACTGTGTGCTTACGGTGTGTGTGTGTGTGTCTAGGTATATATATATATATATATATATTATATATATATATATATATATATACACGGTATATATATGTATATATAAGCGCTATATAAATGCAAAGAGTTATTATTATTATATGTATATATATGTATATACAGTTGTGCTTGAAAGTTTGTGAACCCATATTTCTGCATAAATATGACCTAAAATATCATCAGATTTTCACTGAAGTCCTAAAAGTAGATAAAGAGAAACCAGTTAATCAAATGAGACAAAGATATTATACTTGGTCATGTATTTATTCAGGAAAATGATGAAATATTACATATTTGTGAGTGGCAAAAGTATGTGAACCTCTAGGATTAGCAGTTAGTTTGAAGGTGAAATTAGAGTCAGGTGTTTTCAATCAATGGGATGACAATCAGGTGTGAGTGGGCACCCTGTGTTATTTAAAGAACAGGGATCTATCAAAGTCTGCTCTTCACAACACGTTTGTGAATGTGTATCATGACATGAACAAAGGAGATGTCTAAGGACCTCAAAAAAAGAGTTGTTGATGCTCATCAGGCTGGAAAAGGTTACAAAACCATCTCTAAAGAGTTTGGACTTCACCAATCCACAGTCAGACAGATTGTGTACAAATGGAGGAAATTCAGGACCATTGTTACCCTCCCCAGGAGTGGTCGACCAACATAGATCACTCCAAGAACAAGGCATGTAATAGTCGGCGAGGTCACAAAGGACTCCAGGATAACTTCTAAGCAACTGAAGGCCTCTCTCACATTGGCTAATGTTCATTTTCATGAGTCCACCATCAGGAAAACACTGAACAACAATGGTGTGCATGGCAGGGTTGCAAGCCACTGCTCTCCAAAAAAAACATTGCTGCTCGTCTGCAGTTTGCTAAAGATCACATGGACAAACCAGAAGGCTATTGGAAGAATGTTTTGTGGACGGATGAGACCAAAATAGAACTTTTTGGTTTAAATGAAAAGTGTTATGTTTGGAGAAAAGAAAACACTGCATTCCAGCATAAGAACCTTATCCCATTTGTGAAACATGGTGGTGGTGGTAGTATCATGGTTTGGGCCTGTTTTACTGCATCTGGGCCAGGACGGCTTGCCTTCATTGATGGAACAATGAATTGTGAATTACAGTATATCAGAGAATTCTAAAGGAAAATGTCAGGACATCTGTCCATGAACTGAATCTCAAGAGAAGGTGGGTCATGCAGCAAGACAACGACCCTAAGCACACAAGTCATTCTACCAAAGAATAGTTAAAGAATACTAAAGTTAATGTTTTGGAATGGCCACGTCAAAGTCCTGACCTTAATCCAATCGAAATGTTGTGGAAGGACCTGAAGCGAGCAGTTAATGTGAGGAAACCCACCAACATTCCAGAGTTGAAGCTGTTCTGTATGGAGGAATGGGCTAAAATTCCTCCAAGCCGGTGTGCAGGAATGATCAAAAGTTACAAGAAACGTTTAGTTGCAGTTATTGCTGCAAAGGGGGGGGTCACACCAGATACTGAAAGTAAAGGTTCACATACTTTTGCCACTCACAAATATGTAATATTCAATCATTTTCCTAAATAAATAAAGTATAATATTTTTGTCTCATTTGTTTAACTGGCTTCTCTTTATCTACTTTTAGGACTTGAGTGAAAATCTGATGATGTTTTAGGTCATATTTATGCAGAAATTTAGAAAATTCTAAAGGGTTCACAAACTTTTAAGCACAACTGTAGTCTGTATGGACTGTGCCCTCTACAGATTATAGATGGTATTGCACAACTAGAAATCTATAATAATAAAAGGCAAAGCCCTCACTCACTCACTGACTGACTGACTGACTGACTGACTGACTGACTGACTGACTCATCACTAATTCTCCAACTTCCCATGTAGGTAGAAAGCTGAAATTTGGCAGGCTCATTCCTTACAGCTTACTTACAAAAGTTAAGCAGGTTTCATTTCGAAATTCTACACGTAACGGTCATAACGGTCGATAACGGTCGACAACGTCCGCCATGTTGAACTTTCTCATTTATGGCCCCATCTTCACGAAATTTGGTAGGCGGCTTCCCTGCACTAACTGAAACCGATGTATGTACTTATTTCGATGGTATGACGCCACTGTCGGCCGCCATATTGAACTTTCCAACGTCACCAATTTTCAAACTTCCCGTGTAGGTAGAAGGCTGACCCCATCTTCACGAAATTTGGTAGGTGACTTCCCTGCGCTAACCGAAACCGATGTACGTACTTATTTCGATGGTATGACGCCACTGTTGGCCGCCATATTGAATTTTCCAAACGTCACTAATTCTCCAACTTCCCGTATAGGTAGAAGGCTGACCCCATCTTCACGAAATTTGGTAGGTGACTTCCCTGCGCTAACCGAAACCGATGTACGTACTTATTTCGATGGTATGACGCCACTGTTGGCCGCCATATTGAATTTTCCAAACGTCACTAATTCTCCAACTTCCCGTATAGGTAGAAGGCTGAAATTTGGCAGGCTCATTCCTTACAGCTTACTTACAAAAGTTAAGCAGGTTTCATTTCGAAATTCTACGCATAACGGTCATAACGCTCAACAACGTCCGCCATGTTGAACTTTCTTATTTACGGCCCCATCTTCACGAAATTTGGTTGGTGGCTTCCCTGAGCTAACCAAAACCAATGTACGTACTTATTTCGGTGGTATGACGCCACTGTCAGCCACCATATTGAATTTTCCAACATCACTAATTCTCCAACTTCCCGTATAGGTAGAAGGCTGAAATTTGGCAGGCTCATTCCTTACAGCTTACTTACAAAAGTTAAGCAGGTTTCATTTCGAAATTCTACGCGTAACGGTCATAACGTTCAACAACGTCCGCCATGTTGAACTTTCTTATTTATGGCCCCATCTTCTCGAAATTTGGTAGGCGGCTTCCCTGCACTAACCGAAACCAATGTACGTACTTATTTCAGTGGTATGATGCCACTGTCGGCCGCCATATTGAACTTTTCAACAGTCTTTGTTACGTATGGGCCCATCTTCAAGAAATTTGGTACACGGGTTCCCAACGCTAACTGAATCCTACTTACGTACATATATACGTCCATAGCCTGCAGCTCGGTCACCGTGTGAGGCGGTGTTGGGTCCCCCATCCCAACGCCTCCCACGTTGTTGGCTGCCTGCCTATATAAGGCCGTCCATCGCTCCGGTCTCTACATTCCCTTCCTTGCTTCGCCACGGGATTCACGTCTCCCTGCTGATAACTACAGCCTTTTTGTTTAATCCACGGCTTCTCCGCTGTTTTATTGTTTGTTTATTACAATTATAGTTATTGTATAGGTATTTTACACTTACTTTACGTTACTCAGGTACCCATTTCCTTCATCATTCCAACCCCCATTACCATGTCTATCGAGGTAATCACCATCGATCAAAGAACTGTCACTTACCGAGTGGTTTCCTTGCCCGGAGATGGCACCTACCTTTTCCATTCTCTGTGTTACATATTGCACGGCCATATCAGGCTCACTCTTGATATCCGGAAGAACATTGTGTCTTATGTATTGAATGACTGGGACAGGTTCAAGGTGTGGACTGATGACGGTACAGGAGATAATTATACTACACAGGAGCACTAGAAGAGTGAAATGCTTAAGCCCTTCACCTATGGTTCTGCATGTGAGTTGATGGCTGCTGCTGAATTGTTCGGTTGGTGCTTTCAAGTGTACCGAAATGGTCAAATATATTACACCTTTCGACAACCGCCAATGCCTCTTAAACATCTTACATTCACAGGTGACGATTTCAGTAGTGGACACTTTGATGTTTATGAATGTTTAAACTCTCAAAAGCTGGATGTGAAGTTATCGATGAAACCGGTTGTAAGCTTACAACGCTTGACAGATGCCGAATGTCACTTCAACACAAGTCCTGCAAATACTGTCGTAATTGAAACAAAACATGAAACTCAAACCGATTATGACAGCAGCAATCCAAGCTGTGTGATTTGAAACAAGATTACTGTTCACATGGCCAACTGTACGTTGCATGCTCAAGAGTAAGCTCAGCGCACAGCTTGGTCATATTACAACCGGAGGGCCAAACTCACAATGTGGTATACAAAGAGATCCTTAACAAATAATTATTGGCATATTTTCCCTCAGTTTAAAAAGGTTTAATTTTCTTCTTAATAAAAATTTTAATGCAGTACTTCGCCGCTGCGAAGCGCGGGTATTTTGCTAGTATGTAATAATACACATCAGAATACTTAGTTTCTTGTAACTGTTTTGTAAATATCTGACAATGAAAACTTTAGAAAGGAATGACAAGCTAATTGAACTAGTATTAAAGCAGGTAATCATCTTCAGCTCAGAACTGCAGTCTTATTCTTCTTATTATCTGTAAAACATTCAAAGCAACCACCTAGTAAAAATGAGTCTTCTTCTTTCAGCTACTCCCGTTAGGGGTTGCCACAGCGGATCATCTTGTTCCATACCTTCCTGTCCTCTACATCTTGCTCTGTCACACCCATCACCTGCATGTCCCCTCTCACCACATCCATAAACCTTCTCTTAGGCCTTCCACTTTTCCTCTTGCCTGGCAGCTCTATCTTTAACATCCTTTTCCCAATATACCCAGCATCTCTCCTCTGAATATGTCCAAACAAACACAGTCTTGTCTCTCTGACTTTGTCTCCCAAACGTCCAACCTCAGCCAACCCTCTAATGTACTAATTTCTAATTCTGTCCATCCTCGTCATACCCAATGCAAATCTTAGCATCTTTAACTCTGCCACTTCCAACTCTCTTCAACTCATATAATAAAGCTGGTCTCACTATTGTCCTGTAGATCTTCCCTTTCACTCTTGCTGATAACTGTCTGTCACAAATCACTCCTGACACTCTTCTCCATCCATTCCACCCTGTCTGCACTCTCTTTGTCACTTCTCTCCCACAATCCTTGTTACTCTAAACTGTTGATCCCAAGTATTTAAATTTATCCACCTTCGCCAGCTCTACTCCCTGCATCCTCACCATTCCACTGACCTTACTCTCATTCATACACATGCATTGTCTTGTTCCTACTGACCTTCATTCCTGTCCTCTCTAGAGCATATCTCCACCTCTCCGGAATCTCCTCAACCTGCTCTCTACTCTCACTACATATCACAGTGTCATCAGCAAACATCATAGTCCAAGGGGACTCCTGTCTAATCTCAACTGTCAACCTGTCCGTCACCATTGCAAATAAGAAAGGGCTCAGAGCCGATCCCTGATGTAATCCCACCTCCACATTGCATCCGTCAATCCTGCCTCAGACCTCACCACTGTCACACTTCCCTTGTACATATCCTGTACAACTTTTACATACTTCTCTGCCACTCCCGACTCCTCATACAATACCACAGCTCCTCTCAAGGCACCCTATCATATGCTTTCTCCAGGTCCACAAAGACACAATGCAACTCCTTCTGGCCTTCTCTATACTTTTCCATCAATACCCTCAGAGCAAACATTGCATCTGTGGTGCTCTTTCTTGGCATTAAACCATACTGTTGCTCACTAATCATCAATTCCCTTCTTAACTTAGCTTCCACTACTCTTTCCCGTAACTTCATGCTGTGGCTCATCAATTTTATCCCCCTGAAGTTACTACAGATTTGCACATCCCCCTTATTCTTAAAAATCTCTACCAGTACACTTCTCCACTGGCATCCTCTCACTTTCCAAGATTCCATTAAACAATTTGATTAAAAACTCCACTGCCATCTCTTCTAAAGACCTCCATGCTTCCACAGGTATGTTATCTGGATCAACGGCCTTTCCATTCTTCATCCTCTTCATAGCTGTCCTTACTTACTCCCTGCTAATCTATTGCACTTCCTGATTCACTATCTCCACATTATCCAGCCTTCTCTCTCTCTCTCTCTCTCATTCTCTTCATTCATTAGCTGCTCGAAGTACTCTTTCCATCTTCTCAACACACCCTTCTCGCTTGTGAGTATGTTTCCATCTTTATCCTTTATCACCATAACCTGCTGCACGTTTTTCCCATCTTGGTCCCTCTGTCTAGCCAATCGGTACAGGTCCTTTTTTCCCTCCTAGTGTCCAGCCTCTCATACAACTCATCATACGCATTTTCTTTAGCCTTTGCCACCTCTCTCTTGTCTACTTTCTTCATGTCTCTGAATATCCCATTTCTTCTTTGTCATCCTCTTCTTCTGCATACTCTCCTGTATTTCACCATTCCACCACCAGGTTTCCTTTTCCTCCTTCCTCTGTCCAGATTTCACGCCAAGCACCCTTCTTGTTCTCACCCTTACTACCTTTGCTGTAATTGTCCAGCTGTCCGGTAACTCTTCATTACCACCCAGTGCCTGTCTTACCTCCACCCTAAACTCAACCTTGCAGTCTTCCTTTTTCAGCTTCCACCATTTGATTATTGGCTCTGCCCTCACTCTCCTCCTCTTCTTGATCTCCAACGTCATCCTACAGACCACCATCCTATGCTGTCTACCTACAATTTCCCCTACTACCACTTTGCAGTCTTTAATCTCCTTCAGATTGACTCTTCTGCATAGGATATAATCTACCTTTATGCATCTTTCTCCACTTTTGTATGTCACCTGTGAACGGAACCCGGTCACAGACAGGCAGACATGTTGTTTTCCACCACCACACGTTTATTTACAATATATACAAGTTATTAAAGTGCACACAAACCCTAAAGTCCTGGCCACGCAACGCCTTATTCTCTTCAGGCTGCCTCCTTGCCTCCTCCAGCAAACTCAGTCCTTACTTCTCTCCCGACTCCAGCCCCGAATGAAGGGTGGCGGCCCCTTTTATCCACACCCGGATGTGCTCCAGGTGCTTCCCGGCAATCTTCCACCGACACGCCCCCGTGTGGCGGAAGTGCCGGCTGTACTCCCGGAAGCACTCCGGGTGTCCCTGCTTTTCTTCCCCCCAGCACTTCCTGGTGTGGCGGAAGTGCTGAGGTCCAGGGTCTCCAAGGCCTCGGGGCGCCCCCGGCGGTGACCACGGGCCCCTACAGGGTTGGGCTTCCAAGCCTTCTACCCGTGGCCACCAAAACCACCAGGGTGGCAGGCCCCCACGTGGTTCAAGGTGGGTGCAAGCCCTCTTCCGGTCCTTCATGGCGTCCCAGTTGGGTCGTCGCCCCCTGGCATCCCTGACACACCCTATGTTCCTCCCTCTTCTTATAATAAGTATTCACTACAGCCATGCCCATCCTTTTTGCAAAATCCACTATCATCTGACCTTCTTCATTCCTCTCCTTGACACCATACCTACCCATCACCTCCTTGTCCCCTCTGTTCCCTTCACCAACATGTCCATTGAAATCTGCTCCAATAACAACTCTCTGTCCCTGGGTACACTGTCCATCACTTCATCCAAATCATTCCAGAAATCTTCTTTCTCATTCATCGAATACCCAACTTGCAGGACATATGCACTAACAACAGTCATCATAACGCCTCCAATTTCCAGCTCCATAATCATTATTTTGTCTTACACTCTTTTCACTTCCAAAACACTCTTGATATACTGTTCCTTCGGAATCACCCCTACCCCATTTCTCCTACCATCCACACCATGATAGAAGAATTTAAGTCCACCTCCTAACCACCTGGCCTTACTTCCCTCCCATTTAGTCTCTTGCACACACAATATATTAAACTTCCTTCTCTCCATCATATCATCTAACTCTCTCTCCCCTTACCAGTCATACTGCCAACATTCAAAGTTCTTACCCTCAGTTCCACTCTCTTTACCTTTCTCCTTTCCTCTTTCCTCCGGCCACGTCTCCCCCCTGTTCTTCTCCATCTTCGGCCAGCAGTAGCCCAATTTCTGTCAGCACCTTTTTGGCTAACAGTATTGGTGGTGGTCGTTGTTAACCTGGGACTCGACTGATCCAGTATGGAAATCTGGATTGTTGTTTGCAAAATTTTACACCGGATGCCCTTCTTGACATAACCCTCCCCATTTATTCGGGCTTGGGACCAGCACGAAGAAACACACTGCATCCCCTATGGCTGGGTTACCTAGTAAAAATAAGTAATGACAAAATATTAATATAAGGTGTCCATGTATATTTTATTAAATTTTAAATTACTCAAACTGTGTGATTAAGAATTAAATATTTTTCAGAAAGCAAATATTTTTAACATTCTCAAAGCCACTTAGTTCAGTTCAGGTTCACAGCAGCACTACAGCATATATAGCAAGATATGCATAAGGCAGTAAACACAAGGCTCACTGGTGCACTGAGGCCAATTTAAAAATAAATTAATAATAATAAAATATCCTGTATGTCTTAGGGGATAAACGAAGTAAAGCCACACAAATACTGTGAGAATGTACAAACAACACACAGACAGTTAATAGGTGCAGGTTTTGGACCCAGGACACTGGATCCGTGATGCAGTAACATGAATCATTATGCCACTATGCTGCTCATCGACATGCAGTTAATTTATTAAAAAGTTTGAACTTCACCTACAGCAAAGTTCATTTGAAACATTGCCTGTTAATGGTGAAGAAACTGTACTATAGTTAAGGGTTCCAGCCAATAGTCTTTAATGCAGTACAGGTCCTAGTAGATTCTGTAGATCACTTTTATAGGAATATATCTGAAATTTCATTATAGGTTTAAATTCATTTCTCTGTGGCAGTATACATAAGCATACAAGACAAGACTGCAGTAACTGAAAGTTAGTACTGCTCGATTTGGTCAGCAGTAGTGATGTCCTTTGATGCATGTAGCAGCATGAAAGGAATTAGTTTGAAGCAAAATTTTGCACCATGTCTTTTAATCTTCTTTACTGTGAAAGAAAACACCTAATCAATGCAGTTGTGTTTTTATTTGTTCTTCTCATTTAAAACAGGCTACTGTAATGGCAGAGGTAAAACCATAGGTATTGAATGTACATCTTCAATTATCTCTGGTAGGTTACATGTAGTAGATGATACAGATCTCTTGGCCTATTTTACAGCTGTTACCACATGAACAGCTGGAACCTGTCTAGAGAAACCAAAGCGAGGGGCGTATGCCTGTGGTCTCTACATGTACTTTGACAGAGAAGCAGGTATAATATCCTGCTCCCTTAGCTGTTCAGACCAAATTACATAAGCGTAAAAAATAATAAGAAAAGACAAAAGAACTACACAGATGCACAGTGTAAAATTGTGATTTCTTTATCCTCAAAAGATAAAGAATAAAAATATAAAGACTTCTCAAACTGCAGGTTTTTGAGTTGTCAGAATGGCAAACCCCAAAACCCAGCGCAACTTGGTGCCAGTCCCAAGCCCGGATAAACAGAGAGGGTTAGTTTCAGGAAGGGCCTCCTCCTGTAAAACTTAGCCAAAATCTTAATGATGGACTCATGTCAATCAGCTTCAGAAAATACTGATGGTGTACCCCCCTGTTCGACACACAGGGGCCTTGTCTGACTCCTGTGGGAAATGAGTGAAAATCTGAAGGAAAAGGGTCTGACTGGGGAGGAGGTGCAAGACTGAACTGTATGGCAAAGGTTGATCAAGTATATCAACCTCACATAGAAGTGGGAAAGATGAAGAAGTAGAGGAATGGCAAACTCTAACCTGTAGAACTACAGTAAATCCATATGTTTTACTTAACATTCAGTAATCCAGGCAGGTTTCAAAGTTCAGTTTTACATGCTCTCCCACTAGTCTCCTCCAAGTGTTCTACTTCACTACAGCAGCTTCAAATGTAAGCAGTTATACAGATTGGCCACTCTTAATTTTAAAAAGCTCATGAAGTTGTGATTGAACCATGAATCTTGCTTTGTGTTTATTGGTGCCAAGATAGGCATGGAGTTCCTGCAACTCTGACTATGAGAATGATGGTTCTGTACTGAAAGTAGAAGAAGGAGCCAAGATGCTATTAAAATTCATTAACAAACCCTGTACTATTTACATAACTGTACAACTGAGCAGCATACTGTATACTCCAATTATTCTTTGAAAAAAATATGTGCTTCTCAGCTTAGCTGATGGACCCACACCATGTTGAAGGGAGCTCTTGGGATAGGTTCCGGCTTCTGGTGATCATGAACTGGAATATGTATGTTCATCCATCCATCAGTCTTCCAAATATGTTTATCCAGAGCAGGTTAGCGGGTATGTATGTTCAGAAAATAGTGCTTGGTTGAATAGAAAGATGGACACCATCATTGAAGAGATACTTTCCAAATTTAGTATCTTATACTCTTTTCACTTTCTGAAATATTACAGAATGTAAGTCTGATTTTTCACAATGGGTCTGTTAAAATAATCTAGATGTTTTGAAGATTACTTATTATTCTAAAGTGAAGAACGGTGCATGGAAATATGTAATGCAACATCAAGATTTGTAATTTATTTTTTATCTTTTTTTGTGGCATGTTATTTATTAAATAATGTTTCTTCATTTTGTATTTCTGCCATCTGTTTGACAGCTCGGGACTTTTGGAACTTTCCAATTTATTTAGCCACAAACAGATTACTAAATGAGGGAAATCCCACACCTTGGTGAAGTGATGGAAAGTAGGAATTTTGTGTTTGTCATTCTAGACTATTGGCTATTCATTCAGTCTGTGTGTGGAATGTTTCTCGAAAATGCTGAACACTTTAGCATATTGCAGACATCCTATACTACTTGCTGCCTTGTGCACATGTAAAGACCTCTTAGAAATTTTTAAGAGAAATGGATAAGAAACACTTTCTACAAGCATGTGAAGAGTGTAGAGTCAAGCAAATGCTAATGTGTGATATATACTTATGTAGTTTTACACCTTGTGAATCTTTCTGAAATCAGTAGGGCGGTTTCAAAAATGGATACAGGGACTTAAAATATTTTTTTCTTTTTACAATAAAAATCTAAATTGGATCAATGGTGTAAGTATCATTTGCAATTAAGTAAAATAAAAAACTATAATTTTAAAAAATATTTTTCCAGGGAATAGTATCATCATCTTCTTTCACCTGCTTTCATTAGGGGTCACCACAGCAGATCATCATCTTCCATATCTTCCTGTTCTCTACATCTTGTTCTGTTACACCCACCACCTGCATGTCCTCTCTCACCACATCCATAAACCTTCTCTTAGGCCTTCCTGTTTTTCTCTTACATGGCAGCTCCATCGTTAGCATCCTTCTCCCAATATACTCAGCATCGCTCCTCTGCACATGTCCAAACCAACACAATCTTGCCTCTCTAACTTTTTCCAGGGAATAGTATATAGTACATAATTACAGTGTGAATCTTAAGTAAAACTTTCAGCACCTATCTTTGCTTTCCCAACATATCTTCTGTTCTACGGTGTTGTACCGTGTTAGCCATTATGAATGTAGAGAAAAGCCAAGCAAAATGACACATTTTATTGGCTAACTAAAAAGATAACAATATGCAAGCTTTCAAAATAACTCAAAATTGTTGTCCAGCCACTATAACTTAATAGAAACTGTGTGGGGTTCCATCTAACCTTTTATTTTTGGACATTTGCTGCTGCTGCGCTATTCTCAATTTCACCATTACTTTATATCTTGTTTTCCAAGATACAGCATCATAACAAAATATTTAACAACCAAAGAAAGCAGTGTGAATACTAGAGGGCACTGTTGCACCTCAAGCCCAACAGACAGACACTGAGGATAAAAAAGTTAAAAGCACCATGACTTTTTATTCTTTTTAAATTCTTCACAGTGCTCTCCAGCACCACAGCCACAGGTAAATGCACCCTACCCACAATTATCCTTTTTTCTGTCTTTTCTTTTCTTCTCTCCTCTCCTCTACAACTCCCAGCAAGCTTTGCCCATCTTCCACCCGACTCTGGTTCGCGGACTGTGCTTAAGGTGGTCCTTTATATATTGTCCAATTTGGAAGTGCTTCTGCTGTTCTGCCCACATTGCCTGCCGGCACTTCTGGGTCAGGCGGAGAGCTCATGCCCCCCAGTTCATTTACAGCACCCCCTGGCAGCACCTATGACACCCAACAGGGTTGAGATACTAAACTACAAGTCCCATGGTGCCCTGTGGGGATCCGGGGCACCATTATAAAGCTGGGAAGCTGCCATATAGTGTCTTGGGAGAGGTGCCCTAAAAAAGCTAGGTACAGGGTACATGATAGTCAGCCAACTTCATGAAACATCACACAGGCCCTTCTTATTCTTTTGTTCACTTGACCTTTATCTGGTTTTCTGATATGCTTGAAGAAGTTTCTGACATTTATTAACCCTTTTATACTACTACTAAGATAGATGGTATATTTTAATGTGGATACATGTAAATATCTTGGATTAGTTGTAGCCTGAGATAGAAAACTAAATGCAGAGATAACCCATAGAGTACAGTGTGGATGGAAAAACTGGAAGAAGTAATCAGGAATACTGTATGGTTGAAGAATTAAGGCAAAAGTTAAAGGTAAGGTGTTTAACACAGTGGTAAGACCAGCAATCCTACATGGAGCTGAGGCATTGCCAGTAAAAGGAGCTTAGGAGAAGAAGTTAGATGTGGCAGAAATGAAAATGTTTAGATGGATGTGTGGAGTTACAAAAAAAGGACAATAAGAAATGAGACAATCAGAGGCATACCAAAAGTGGGAGAACTATCTAAGAAAGTACAGGAAGGTAGGTTGAAGTAATATGGACATGTGATGAGGAGCAGAAGTACAGGGGAAGAGAAAACAAAGAAGGCCAAAGTAGAGGTGGTCTGATACAATAAAAGAAGATCTGAAAGAAAAGGTCTTGACTTGCAAGGAGGTGCAAGACCGAGCTGTTTGAAGAAGGCAGATCAAGCACATCAACCCCATGTATAAGTACGTAAAGATAAAAAGGAAGAGGAAGAAGGAGAGTTACCAGATTCAGTCCTAAGGTCACACTGTGGCTGCAGGGTTTTCGTCTAAACAATTTCATAATTAATAAGTTAATCTTATGTCTAATTGACCTAATTGTTTAATTAACTTGCCTTTCACTTGTTTTGCATTTATATAAGTGCTCTAGAATTTTTCCATAACCTTAAAAGGGTTTACCTGTATTTTATCATTTTCTTTTAAATGTTCCTTTTTTCCTATTGCATTTGCTCCTTAAATGCATTCATATATAGAAAATTATCGATAAGGAATAAACATACAGTGGCAAAGGACACTAAATGCTAAAGGAGAGAGATGCTACTTTTTTCAACAAGTGTATGCCTTGCATTTTTAAGTCAATAAATAAATTAGTAAGTACTTTCTGACTACTGATGACACAAAATACTAAAGGAAGCAGATATTTCAGTCTTGTGATCCCTTGTGTGCTAATTAGTTATATCTTCATCTATACCAGCTTCTGTTTTTAGCTGGACTCCAGCCTTCGTTAAGCAAGTTATTTTCCAGATTCTGTCTTTTTAGTGTAAATCTAGAAATTATAAAATTAGTTTGCTATACATTTTTTTAGAATGTAATAAGCATTTGTGTGTATATAAACACTGGAGGTGATTCATTTTTATTCTTCTTTTTGAGATTTTTTTTTTTTAAGGTTCTGCTTATATAAGCCTTTTCTTACTAATTAGTAAAACAAATAGAAAAATTATCACCTGTGACCACTAGAGGGCACTGCAGCACCCTTCACCCCAAACACAACCTCACCAACACAAATCCTGGTTTAAATAAAACATTTATTAGCACAATTATCTTAAAAAAGGCAAAACTAACATAAACTCAATATTATTCTTCTCTACTCTTCTTTTCTTTCTCCTTCCACTCCTTCAGGAGAGCTCTGTCCTATTCCACACAACTCCGATTCACCTGGATGAGGTCAAGCAGCTTCTTTTATGTTGAACCTATGAGTATTTCTGGTCCTAGGGCATAGCCCGTTGGAAGCACTTCCAGGTCAGACTGCCATCTAGCATATCGGGGGTGCAGGTTGTCCTGAAATGTTGTCTTCCCCTGTCCTTGCATCATACTACCCTCCTGGATGGGAGGCCCACCCATGTGTGCTGTCCATCACACACCATTTAAATTATTAAAATAAAAAAACAGCTGACTGAATGTGGACATTTAGATCATTGTAGCAATCAAATTTTGCAAAACTCTAATCTTGTCATGTTAGAAGCTTACTAAAATTTTGGTTATATAATCATACATATTTATTATTTGCCAACATAGGTACAGTACTAAATTAATTTAGTAGTACTTTGTGTATTTTCACATCAGCTGCAGAATGTATTTTATTACAATGCGTTGGGGAAGCAACAGGCAACAGTAGGCGCAAGGTGGAAACTAATGGGACTAGATGACAGTATGTCAGGGCACACAATAACTCCTCAGGAGTTAATTTAGATTTGCTAAATTATGTACCAACCACATCTTTAGGATGCAGGAAGTAGGAATAGTACCCAAGGTAACCACAGAAAAAGGAACAAAGGTTCAAATTAAAAGACACTGACCATGCTGAAAATCAAATCCCAATCCATGGAACAATAAACTAAAAGGCCTACTACTGAGCTATTCCATTAATTCACAAATCCAAGCTAATAAACTTATCTCTCTATTATAAAAAAAAATCCTGGGAGAGAAAGACTAAGGAGATAAGACGTGATCTTCATGTGGAAATCACAGAAGACACTTAAAAGACTCGCAAAACGAAAGAGACTGGCCATGGTGCGTCTCATGGGGACCTCAAACATGAGACTTTGTGCCAAGAGATTGACCCAGGACCGTCTTACGGGGACGTAGAACATGAGATTCTTGCAAGACACGCCCTACTTACAACCAATATCAAATAAGACCACGGGCAGCAAAACACTCAGTCGTGTAAAGGCTTTGAGCACACACAGATCCAGGGCTCTCAGCGCATATAAAGCGTATAAGGACAATACGTTATACATGAAACATCGACGACTAAGCGAAGAAGAAAGATCAGCGTGAAGAAAAGAGACTCAAAAGCGTTGAAGAGGAAAAAAAATGCAAAAAAAAAAAAAGCCCGTAACAAGTGGAATTGAAAAAAAAGCATGTCCAGGCTCAGAATTAAAAGACAAAGAGTAAAAGACAAAGTAGAACTTCATAAAGATGCTCAAAAACGTTGGCGCTATACACATGCAGAGCAGGTTAGAGATTATGAAAGCAATGGAATTCGAAAGGCTCAAAAATATTGGCGCGATACAAATGCAGAGAAAGTTAATGAATATGAAAGCAGGAAAATTAGAAAGTATCAAAAAAAGAAAGTAAAGATCGCATTAGCGCAAACAAAGACAAATTATTACTCAGAGAAATAACAAAAAGGCGAATAGAGATCGAATATATGGACAGAGATCATATGTCAGAAGTATGTAAACATTGTAAGGCTTTGAACTTTAAGTCAGAGATTTTAAAAACGGGGTTTACCTCATATACATTTATTGGTTACTTTGCAAAAAAAAATTAACTGCTGATGATGTAGATCGTTTTGTCTGTGCTGAAATTCCAAACAGAGAAACCTATCCTGAATTATGGTACAAAGTCATTAAACACATGTCTCACGGACCTCATTTAAAAGATTCAGCATGTTGGGACTCGAAAGAGTCCAAATATTGTTTTTAAAGAAGTTCTGAAATAAAAGGGAAATTAATGAAATAGCAACAATTCAAAGAAAAAAAAATCTTAAGTGTGTATCCGGAAAACCAAACACGGGGGTTGGCAAGCGAAGCGCGCTGCCCCATGGTATATACATATATTTTAAATCCTTTCACTACACAATAAGGTTAGGAAGACTTGGAGCTCATCCAAGTAGCACCAGGATCATGGCGAGATTCATCCCTGGATGAGATAACAGTCCATCACCAAGGCACATCAACTCACATACTTACAAACGTCCAATTTAGAGTTAATAATTTAACTTGCGTGGGAACAAAGTGTAGCATTCAGAAAAAGCCCAAGCAATCACAAGTGCAACAGAATACACACTGCCTGGAACTGAACTTGCCATAGGTCGCTGAAGGCTTAAGCTTGTTGACTTAAAGTATGTAATGTATTGCTTATGAAGACTAATAAATCTATTTTGTTTTTATTGTTAAAAAAAAGCAATTTAATTTCAAAAACATTTTTACCTTCCTCAATTTTGATAGTAAAATGAAATATTCATTTCTGAAGATGAATTACCTTTATATCAAGTAGTCCTGGTATGACAGGAATACAATTAAACATTCAGGAATTAATACTATACAGATGGGGGAATACATTCTTAATGCAAAAGATTTCAATAATATAACAGGCATAATTAGAAAACAATGATTAGGTATCCTTTCTCTTCAGTGAAACCCCTGCAATTCTTTGCACTTAAGGGTTGCTAATCACTGCCTTCTCATTTGTATTAATTTAATCTTCTCTCGCAGGATGCTTTCCCAGTTGGCACTTTTTTCAATGCTTATTTTCTGTGTTTGCTTACTTTCCAAAGCAGAGATTTTTGCTGGGATTTCAAGAGGCAGACCGGTCTGTTTCAGCACTTCCTGGAATTTTGCAGCAGATGCAGTTGCCAAAAAGCACCTACAGAAAGTGAACAAAAAACTATTTTATAGGTTTCTCATTAATGGACTGATAGAAACATTCTGAAAAATACTGAAACAATATGAACTATAACACATGAGTAACAATTCCTGCTACATTCATAAAGAATACTGCAGAATGATAATCAAGTAGTAAATTCATTGTTTCGTTTTTCCTAAGCAAACAATACAAAAAGATTTATTTTTGAAAAATAAGTATCTATATATATAATTCACTAAGGCAAGACACCCATGGAAAGGACGCCGGAAGGGGCGTGGATTCACTAAGCCGTCGACAAGTAAGACACCTATGGCGCACGCAGGGAGGAACCACGCCCACCAACTCCAAGACCATTGGATACGACGACAACTCGCAGAGCCACGCCCACCAACTCGGACGCGACGACACAGAAAGAACGGCGTCATTTATATTCATCTGTCGTAGAGGCCTCATGTACCTCCGAGCCACCTTGACTGTTCATAGAGGCATGTTTCTCGTGGAGGTGAGTCACCATATGCAGCGTGTAAAATGGTTTGCGAGGGGTATCCCATGGGATCCTTAAAACAATCCTTTACAACTGAGGTTAAAACACAATGAAGTAAGCAGTTTTTAAAAACCGAGTTTTCGGTTACGACCCACGACCGCGTGCACCATAGCAAACTGTTTTACACGCTACATACAGCAATTCGCATCTGTGACAAACATGCGTCTTTTTCACTCTCTTCTTCACTATATGTTGCTCTCTCCGGAGTTCCATCTTTTCATTCACTTTCTGTTGTATCCTCAAACCCTCCCTTTTTAGACAACTGTGTTTTTCCAGAAGTGTTCAACCATCAATAAATAATTATGCGGAGTTTGTTATGTCACGGGTTCACTATTGTGTTGTATTTTGCTCTCTCCAGAGTTTCATCTTTTCATTCATTTACTGTTGTATTCTCACACCAACCTGTTTTAGACAACCGTGTCTTTCCAGAAGTGTTTAGCATTCAATAAATAATTATGCATGAGATTGAGCGTGTGTCTACCCGGCGCAGAGAGGCGTGGGTAAGCCGTTGAACCCCATTCGGGCTGCAAACTGTGGAATTCCCACTAAGTGCGACTCATACGCTCCCACTGGTTGTGTCCCTACCCTTTGTGCACACCCCCCTCCCACCTCGCTACTACCGTGGTCGGGTGTCTTGGTGGATTATATATAGAAAAGCAGCCAAAACCACACAGAGCAATGAAACGTCTACGTGAGTCACAGGTGCATCTGGACTGTGTAAAGACGACAACGACTCAAGTGACGAGTTGGAGGTGGGCACATGAGCGGGCAGTGCATACTGAACGAGAAATCAGCAGACTAGCATGACGGAGGGAGCTGAAAGGATGTCCTTCTCCTCTCCTTCCGTTCCACACTCTGCGCCGTGCACCCCCATCCCTCCGTCTGGCAGGAGAAAGCGCGATTGCGGTCATGAACGGTTGTGTGTTGGTTCGTTCCATGCATTGTTACAATGTTGCTTTTCTTGCTGATTTATTACTTTACCGATTTTTCAAATGTTAATTTTCTCCCTGTGCTTAAAAATCTTTAAAAAACCGGCCTGATTATGCGGCGTATGGTACGCCGCGGGTTGGCTAGTACCATATAATGTTGAAATATGAGTAAACCAAGAAGATAAAGATGTACCCTCTGGTAAGCCTAAATATCCTTCCCAGACACAATTCTTAGACCAGCTACTGTTAGAAATGACGAATGGCAATACTTGTTATGGTTTATATAATAGGGAAAAGATTCCTAGTTGCCTAACAAAGTCAGAGGTTTTATGTTTGCAGGCCAGAGATGTTCATCGGACTGGACAACCAAAAACGTTAAAGCAGCAGGGTGCTGTCTGTCCCTTTAAAAGCATTGTATCTAGAAACCCTGACATATACGTAAGTAAATCAGCTAAAGGAGGTCATTGATGCTACAACTCAATGACATTTGTGTCAGGAGGAGATGAGCTGAAACAACCATTTGAAAATGTGCTTTGTAAGAAAAGAAACAAAGAGATCAGACAACAAGCTGAGAAATTAATTCTGTAGTAAGTCAGTGCCAATATACAGTACAGTGTGTTGAAGGTCTTATTCACATTTCACTGCAACAGGATTTTTTCTCTTTCGTATAAACAATATGTTTCTACTAGTAAAAGGAGCAGAAAACCTTATTTTCAATTTATCAGAAAACTCTACTACTGTTTCATCTTTGCTTACAGTATACAAACCTGCCAGACACTTACTTGACATTTCTCTATTTCACAAACCCCTTATACTGATTTTTGGTTTAGCTTTATACTACCTTCTGACTTGGATCTGCTAAGCTAATATTGTCCATTTAGCTGTATTTGTACTAAAAAACACTTTTAACACACACCTTTTTCTATTGCATCTTGCTCGACTATCATCATCTGACTCTTTTGTGCTGCCTGTACCGATCCTGTTTCTACTGCATTGTCAGCTCACAATGACAGTCTCTTCACGGTTTATGTTTGTTTACATGCATATGAAGATGTGCACACTGTAAAGAACATATATAGTAAAGAGTAACAGTACATTTAGTTAAAGAGATTTTGTAACATATGGTTTAAAAAAATTAACAAAAATAAAATATTAGCCATTCTATTGGTATGACTTCTAAGTGAAATTTTCACATTTCTCTATGAAAAAATCTCTTATTACCGTTCTTCCAAATAGAACATACTGTAACATATCCTTGAAATGAGTTGGTTACTTGAATTTATTCAAGAAACCACCTAATTTGTTAATTTTTATTCTTAACTAAATTTGTTTTTCCATTTTACCTCTTTGATATGTTGTAAAACACTTTGAGCACATTCTTTGTATGAAAATGTGCTATAGAAATAAATGTTGTTAAAGAACATACTTCCGATGTGCATGAGGCAATCTAAATGTGTGGAAACAGCCAGAAGATGCAGACACATAAAATGTACAAGCCACCACAGAACCTGTAACATCCAAATAATGTGAACAGTGGTGTGTTCTGAGACGCCTAAATCCTTTACAGTGCTTCATTTTCTAAACTTCAATTAAAAAGATCATCTCTGAATTGTGGTTTGACTAAAAGCAGAAGACATGCCCCTTTGTCTGCTTTGGTGAAATTAGTCACAATACCCTGATAGATTTTATCCATATGTCTGCCACACAGTTTTCCTCTTTTATTATTATGCTGTATTTGGGATATGCCTTTACCTAAGCACACTTACTAAAAAATCAAAGGCAATAAATTACATTTGCCTGCTTGGCAAGACACTAGTAGATAAAGCTAAAAGGCAATTGAAAATACCAATCTAAGTTAAAGTACAAACTTAATATTGTAGTTAGTTCTATAACTAGACCACAAACTAGTCTTTAGCTATTCAACATAGCACTCAATGATATAAAGCTTACGCAAAACAAAAGTGTTTGGGAAAGTTGTGTGACTTCAACAGCACCAGAATATTGACAAAAAGTTATGAAAAAATATTTTCCCCTTCCTAATATCCTCTGTTCTTGCATATTTTATACAATAAATGGTTTCAGACCTTTAAACAAAATGTAGTATTAGAGAAGAGGAACCTGAGTGAACACACTAGGTCTAAGGCGAGAGTCGATGATATCGTCCATCATTGATGTAAATAAAAATCGCCGATTGACTCTAAACTCCAAACAGCTGCCATCACATTTACTTTTTTTTTAATCTTGCACACCATACAAGAAAACTGTCAAGCTGTCATATTCTCAGCAATAGGCGAGTTAGATTCCTGTGATATTCTACTTTACAGTAGTGATTTGGTCCTTTTTTGTTTCTTAAGTGGACAGAGAAGCTTAAGAAAGTAGTGACAGGGGAATGGCCAAATTAGCCCTTACACAGAGACCCAATCTGAGAGGTCACTGTGAACCACTAGCTTTCATCACAGCTCTGCAAGTACATCTAAATTCAGGGTTTTCTCATTCTTGATGAGTCATGATATTTTATTCATATACGTATGTAACAGGGCTCAGAAAACTAATCAATTGTCCTTATGATGATTCTTTATTGGCTTTAGACCATGCCTCACAGTAAAAAAGACAAGACAAAAAGACAAGATAATTTGGAAAAATAAGAGAGCACATTAACAGTTTCAACAGAATGAAATGAACATCAATATAGATAGAACAGAATATTACTGTATATACGCGTGTACCACGCGTACATTATTTCCCGAAAATTAGCATTAGAAAATCAGGTGCGCGTTATACACAAGAAAATGTAGTTGTGTAATGTTTACTTCTTCTGCTTGGGCTCGCTCACTCTCTCACCCGCTTGCTTGCTCATGCACTCGCGCTCTCTGTCTTTCTCTCTCACCTGCTCGCTTGTTCACGCACATGCGCGCTCTCTCTCGCTCGCTCGCGCACTCTCTCGCGCCCTCTCTCTCTCTCGTGCTCTTGCGCTCTCTCTCTCGTGCTCTTGCGCTCTCTCTCTCGTGCTCTTGCGCTCTCTCTCTC
>JANRMT010062837.1:10616988-10642819 GCA_026402145.1 Polypterus bichir lapradei | reverse complement strand
ACACACACACACACACACACACATATATACAGTACACCCCCAAAATTTGTGGGGGTTACGCTCCTAGAGCACCCGCGAATTGTGAGAAAACGCAACTTTTGGATGTGGTTAAAAAATGCCTTTTAAATGCCTATTTTTATAGTTTAAACCCTAAATACAGTATTCCCCCAAATCACTTTAATTTTGTTGCAAACTCAGCTTAATACATTACCTAAAAATGTACCTTAATACATTACCTAAAAACAGAATGTAAAGATAAACCCGTCTACTGTACAGTACTGTACTGCTATGTCTCCCGCGGTGCTAGAATGGTATTCTTTAGTATGCGCTGTTATTTTCTTTGTAATAAGCAGAGTAAATACATAATTTCATTTAATTAAAATACAGTAAAATGTACGGGTACTCAGCAATGATGAATGATATTGATGATGATGATGATGAAGTAGCTGTGCAGTATGATGCAGAGGATTTAAAACTCCTCGGGTGGCGCCTCTTCTTCAGGCGCTTCAGGAAAAGTCTTATCTTTGGATGGGTCTTCTTCTGATGGGATTTCATGTTGGCTTTTCTTTATAGGTTCCAGGAACATTATGATGGGAAGTTGCTACATCGTCTCCTGTAGCAAACTGCTGGTACAATTTCCATGCTTTCTCACAGATGATGTTACCGTCCAAGGGGATGTTCTTCTTCCTGCAGTCGGTGATCCACAATGTCACAATATTTTTATTCCTTACAGTCGTTACCTTTTTGGCACTATCACAGAAACTTACAGATACAGTACTCCAGATTGCTGCTTCATTCTTCTTTATGTAGCGTGCGGTGCTTTCATTAATGGCATAGTGGCGAGCTACTGCAGCATAACTTTTTAGTTCCCGGAGCAAATCCAGTAGTTCAACCTTCTCCTGGAGTGTTTTAAACTTCTTCTGGCGCTTAGGCTCAGTGCCAGAAGCCTTAGAAGGTGTGGGGCGATTCGACAACATCTTGTGCGTTTAAGAATAACAAAATGAATACAATAACAAAATGGAAAACACAAGGACACTCAGCTGGAGTCGCGTCACAAGGCAGCAATCAATCAGCAGTAAGGAGAAATGAATAATGCTCTCGGATTGGCTACTTTCACCATCCCAAACTGTGTTTCCCTCAGAGGTTGCTTCCTGTTCTCTCTACAGCACAGTATTGCCACAAAAAAGCAATAAAAAATTGCGGAGGATATTTGCGCTTTCCGCTAACAATTAATAGTTAGATTCCAAGGAAAATTCCACGAATGACTGAGTTTTAAACCCTAAACCGCGGCTTCGCAGGTGTCTACTGTATAATGTGTGTGTATATGTGTGTATATATATATATATATATATATATATATAAGTTTCCATTTTTTTAAACAACAGTTGTTTAAGCAATAGAGCACCAACTATGATGTAAAGAAACATATAGTTTATAAGGCTATTATAAACAATTAATGAGGTGCAGAAATTATGTAGAAACTTCTTTTTGATGTTTTAATAGAGAAGACTATTACACACTAAAGCAATTCAAAGTTTTCTATTACAATTTAATATATTAAGTCTACTATACTGTTACTTTTCTTTAAGAAGCTTCCGTGTCAGACCTGTGTGCTTGCGGAGTAGTTTTAAAACAGTTGTGCATATCTTTATGCCAAAAGTTTGTGTATTGAAAGTTTAAATGTAATGCATTGTTTAAAAGTGTCTTGATCACTGCTTAAAGATTGGAAGGTTTATTTGAATTTAGTCCATGCATTAGTAATTTTAACAATGACATTATGTCATGCTTAAAAAGTAACATTTTGCCAAATGAATGCTGAGTATAATAATATCATTTGCCAGTAGTTTATTCTTTAATATTATGTTTGCATTACTGTAAACTAATAGAAAAACATTTGCTATTTTAAACTATTTGATACTTTGCTCCCTGTATTAAATAACTATTGGGTCACTGCTTAAACATAATTTTGCCCTGGAGATGTCATTATTATAACTTAAGCTGTACTTTGCTTTGCATATACTGGTCACTAACCTCATTTGATGACTTGGTGGATTTTTGTAATGGTAAGACACAGCAACAGCAGTATGTGGGCACAGCAAGTAATGATTTTCTTTCCAGCATCTTTTCATTGTCTGCATAATTACATCATCCTTCACTGAGCAAGAAGATATGATCTTAGAAATCTTAAAAAAAAAAAAAAAAGTATATATTTTTCAATCTGGTTGTTAATTTAGAACATGTGGTAACAACTTTCACTTGGTTCTAGATTGAACATGTGGAAAAAAAGATTTGTTAACAAACAAATGAAATAAAGTGGTTAAAAAATACATCTAATAAGCTTTAAAAAGTAGAATTAAATTAGACCAGGTAGAATGTGAAGGAGGAAGCTAGTTAAGCAATCCATAAGTTCTGATGTTCACCTGTCACTTATACAACCTCTTACTCCATTGCTGGATTGTGGGGAGCCAGTGTTCTGTTCTTTAAATTGTGGGAACTGAAACAGAGAGACAGAGATGGGATCCCCAGGGCAGGAAATTAATTTAATGAAAGGAAGTCAAGCGAAAGGCTAGTATACAAATGGAAATAAGAAAACTTATTATTATAACCCCCTAAAAAATATAAATCATTTTTAAAACAAATTTAGCAATGAAAAAAGAGCACTTATGAAGTTTCCATTTTGACCTCTTCTAGTCCAGTCCCACACCTGCTCTTCCAAATTGGCCTACATGACATGTAAAGTTTCTGCAGACTGCCATGACTTTGACACAGAACACTGAAAATATAGAAAACAAAAGGGAAAGGACAAGTGATGGTGTCTTCCATAGCCATAACAATGGAAAGGTTATTAATAGTTACTGATTCCAATATTGTTTCATAAAGTTTTTGCTGAAAGAAGTAAACCTGTTTGATTTCTGCACAGTGTACTGTCATTGTGGTTTTGTTTCTCGTGCCCAGGGAGGAACATTACAATAGATAATGTAAAGAAAGTCCTTCTCTTAAGAATGTGCTTTTTCTAAGGAAAGGCTATAATGTTAAATTGGTTGCTTGGAACTGATTCAAATAAGAAAGAAATATTAGAATGCAAAGTTTGCAGAAAAGATGAAAGCAGTTACAGGAGGCAGCACATAAAACAGAAACAGTAGAATGGAACCCATGCAAGAATGCACAGGATGAATTTAAAAGTCTGTGCTCAAAAAACAGCTCCAAAGTATTCTTCACCCTGCTTAAGCATAGACTCAACAAGGCATGCTCCCAGTTGCATATCCCATTAGACGGCTAGATTACGTTAGGTACAATGAGGTGCCATTCAGGGAAAAAAGGTTGGTTTGTAAATATGTAAATTGGTTCAGATATATTGGTTTGAATACATCCGTTCAGATATACAGTTAATCCGGAAAGTATTCACAGCGCATCACTTTTTCCACATATTGTTATGTTACAGCCTTATTCCAAAATTGATTAAATTCATTTTTTTCCTCAGAATTCTACACACAACACCCCATAATTACAACGTGAAAAAAGTTTACTTGAGATTTTTGCAAATTTATTAAAAATAAAAAAAGTTGAGAAAGCACATGTACATAAGTATTCACAGCCTTTGCCATGAAGCTCCAAACTGAGCTTAGGTGCATCCTGTTTCCCCTGATCATCCTTGAGATGTTTCTGCAGCTTAATTGGAGTCCACCTGTGGTAAATTCAGTTGATTGGACATGATTTGGAAAGGCACACACCTGTCTATATAAAGGTTCCACAGTTGACAGTTCATGTCAGAGCACAAACCAAGCATGAAGTTAAAGGAATTGTCTGTAGACCTCTGAGACAGGATTGTCTCGAGGCACAAATATGGGGAAGGTTACAGAAAAAATTCTGCTGCTTTGAAGGTCCCAATGAGCACAGTGGCCTCCATCATCCGTAAGTGGAAGAAGTTCAAAATCACCAGGACTCTTCCTAGAGCTGGCCGGCCATCTAAACTGAGTGATCGGGGGAGAAGGGCCTTAGTCAGGGAGGTGACCAAGAACCCGATGGTCACTCTGTTAGAGCTCCAGAGGTCCTCTGTGGAGAGAGGAGAACCTTCCAGAAGGACAACCATCTCTGCAGCAATCCACCAATCAGGCCTGTATGGTAGAGTGGCCAGACGGAAGTCACTGCTTAGTAAAAGGCACATGGCACCCTGCCTGGAGTTTGCCAAAAGGTACCTGAAGGACTCTCAGACCATGAGAAACAAAATTATCTGGTCTGATGAGACAAAGATTGAACTCTTCGGTGTGAATGCCAGGCGTCACGTTTGAAGGAAACCAGGCACCACTCATCACCAGGCCAATACCATCCCTACAGTGAAGCATGGCGGTGGCAGCATCATGCTGTGGGGATGTTTTTCAGCGGCAGGAACTGGGAGACTAGTCAGGATAAAGAGAAAGATGACTGCAGCAATGTACACAGACATCCTGGATGAAAACCTGCTCCAGAGAGCTCTTGACCTCAGACTGGGTTGACGGTTCATCTTTCAGCAGGACAACGACCCTAAGCACACAGCCAAGATATCAAAGGAGTGGCTTCAGGACAACTCTGTGAATGTCCTTGAGTGGCCCAGCCAGAGCCCAGACTTGAATCTAATTGAACATCTCTGGAGAGATCTTAAAATGGCTGTGCACTGACACTTCCCATCCAACCTGATGGAGCTTGAGAGGTGCTGCAAAGAGGAATGGGCGAAACTGGCCAAGGATAGGTGTGCCAAACTTGTGGCATCATATTCAAAAAGACTTGAGGCTGTAATTGCTGCCAAAGGTGCATTGACAAAGTATTGAGCAAAGGCTGTGAATACTTATGTACATGTGCTTTCTCAATTTTTTATTTTTAATAGATTTGTAAAAACCTCAAGTAAACTTTTTTCACGTTGTCATTATGGGGTGTTGTGTGTAGAATTCTGAGGAAAAAAATGAATTTAATCCATTTTGTAATAAGGCTGTAACATAACAAAATGTGGAAAAAGTGATGCGCTCTGAATACTTTCCGGATGCACTGTATACATTGGTTCAGATAGGTTGGTTGAGATACATATACATATTTATTTATATGTCTGTTCTGATATACTGCATATACATTGGTCCAGTTACATTGGCTTGGATATATACCTTGGTTTGAATATATCCGTTCAGATTATATATTGGTTGATATACATTGGTTCAGATATATACATCAGTTCATAAACATCCGTTCAGATGTGTATATATTGGTTGAGATACATCAATTTGGATATATAGCTTAATTCAGATACAGGTAGTCCCCAGGTTACAGACATCTTGCCTATGACTTACGAACGGAGCCGCAGCTGCGATGCATGCGCCTCAGCAACTGCCGCTCCGTCATCTTCAGCCTGGCGACGCTGCAAGTGGTGGCTGGAGGAGGGCAATTTCGCTGCTCGCGCAGTGTAGTGTCCGTCGGGCAGCTCCCGGCGGCAGGCAGTGACCTGTGGTCCATAGTCACCGGGACCACCGCTATCGCTCGAGTGCAGGACGGAGGCTTGATGGGGCGGTTCACTGCCTGCCCACTACGCTGCCACAGCTCCTGCTCCTGACTGAACGCAGGCTAGATGAAGAGGAAGGGGGCGTTTCACTGCCCGCCCTCCGCTGATAATGCTGCAAGCGGTGACCTGGTTGTGGCTGAACGGAGGCCATTGAAGGTGAATAGGGCGGCGGTTGGCTGCCTGTTGAACAGGGGCGGTGGTGGGCGATTCACTATCCGCCTGTGGCCGCACCGTGTTCGTTCTCGGTGGGATGATGCTGCAGGCAGCATACTGAAGTGGAGGTGACTGTGTGGTGGGCGAATGGTGAATCGTCCCTCGCTGCCCCCATTCATTCTCAATAGCAATCCTGCTTGTACTGTTACGCGCATAGCAGGAAGTTTTATCTTGCCAGTACATCAGACGTGTTGACGACGGGTGCCTTCCTGCGGTGATAGCGTGTACAGTGCTGTGCAGAAGAGTTCGTCTTAACCTTTTGTCTTCACCCTTAAAGAATGTCTCTGAAACACAAATCTGATGCAAGTGCTGGTGATACAGTAAAGAGAAAAACCACACCATTGAAAATAAAGTAGAAATAATAAAAAGGTCAGAGAGTTTTGAAACTCCATCATTCATTGGCAGAGCACTTGATTACAGTTGGTCAACAATAGCATTTATTAAAATAATGTACCTGTTCTGACTTACATACAAACTCAATTTAAGTACAAACCTACAGTCCCTATCTCATATGTAACCCGGGGACTGCCTGTATATACATCAGTTTGAATAGAACGGTTGTGATTTATAGACTTCCACAGCGTGACCACCCAAGTTTAACATCTCTGTTCTGCTTTATCATTGCTTCAACATTGTTATCATTATTGTATATACTTTAAACAAGACGCAAACAAGAAGCAAATGCCTGTTGGGTGCATTTTATTTCACAAGCCATCTTGAGAGTTGGGTTGGGAGTGTTATGAAAATATCTGTGCCCCTGTGGAATTCAGTGTCCCTTCTGATTTGGTGCAGGTTCACTAAGGTATGATTGTTATGGATCTTGTGTTTGTACATCTTTGTGTGCCACTTCTCTTTTGACTTAATGCATGCTCCATGAAAAATGCTGTTCTGTCTGTCAGTAGACATACATGATTGTGCAGCCGTCTCCCTGCTGTGTTATGACACACAACGATATCATGAAATCTGCATTCTAAAGTTGCAGGTGTATTAAAACAAACCACAATGAGAAGAACACTCTTTTTATGAGGCAAAACTTTAATATCAAATTTTTGAAATTGAATATCACGTAATGAAATTTGATATTAGGTTTGTGAAATTTGATATTGTGCTTTTGAAAGTTGATAGATAGATAGATACTTTATTAATCCCAAGGGGAAATTCACATAATCCAGCAGCAGCATACTGATACAAAAAACAATATTAAATTAAGAAGTAATAAAAATGCAGGTAAAAACAGACAATAACTTTAAATAATGTTAGTGTTTAACCACACAGGGGGGAATTGAAGAGTCGCATAGTGTGGGGGAGGAACGATCTTCTCAGTCTGTCAGTGGAGCAGTAGAGATCGTTCCCCCCGATCTGACACTGTTATAGTTTTCAAATAAATGAAATAAATAAATGAAATTGAATGAGGATGAGGGTTCTACATCACAGAAAGAGAACAGAAGGCCTCCCTGCAAGAAATATCTACTCAGACATAGGAACAATGAAGCTGCACTAGGTGAAAAATTGAAAGATGGCACTGTTTGGATGCAGCAAGAGGTTGGGCGTCATCCTACCAGTGAATCTGCCACACGCATGTCCTTCAACAAAATAGCAGGGCATACAGAGCTCCAAGGTACTGTATCATGCAAAGTCCTGTTTGTGATTATGTTTTGTGATGGGTCTTTATATAAAAACATTTATAAGTTACTTATATAAAAGCCAGATCTAATGTTACTTACCTTGATTTATTTACTTATCTTCCTACAGTGTAAAGTCACAAGTAGACTGCAGAGCTTCCTGTGTTTGATCGACCCGGGAATGCTGACAAAATGCATGTGCAATGCCAATCCTTATTTTAGAAAAGATCCCAGCTGTCCCACGGGAGAAAGACTTTCCAAGACTGAGGTCATAATGTTTATGGAGCCATTTCTTGACAAAGGCAGAACTGTAACAATAGTAGAGTAAAGTACAACAGGAGCTTCCACCTGCAGCTAAAGTCACTTCAGTATGCGAGCAAAGAAATGGAACTGAGAATGCAGACATTCTTCTTCTTTTTGGGTGAATTGCTCGCATGTCGTTGAAGGACATGCGTGTGGCAGATTCACTGGCAGGATGACTGTGCCATCTTTCACCTTTACACCTGGTGCAGCTGCACTGTTCTTTTGTGTGAGTGGACGTTTCTTGCAGGGACAGCTTCTGTTCTCTTTCTCTGATGTAGAACCCTCATCCTTATTTGAGTTCACCTCTGTTATAGCACGTCTTTATTTGAAAACTAACAGTTTCAGATCGGGGGAGCGTGAACGTGACTGAGAGAATAAAAGTGAATAATAAAACAAAACGCTAACTTTTACAAGTACCACGAATTTACTCCAGCTGTTACAGATTCAAATAAAACAAATGTATGTTTTTATTCTATAATAGTAATTAAATAACTGCTCAATACTCAAGTTAATGCATGAAGGACTTGGGGTCAAACCCGCAAAATCTTGATTTGGAGACAGCAGTTCATACCTCTGCACTAGCCAAGCAGATGTATCTTTGTTTGTGTGTGCCTGTCGTACCCTATCCCAATTTCTTTAACTTTGGTTACATTATACAAAAAAGCTCATTTGTTTTGTTATATCTGTTTTTTTTGTGAAAGTGTTTATTTGATATTTGGACTTCAGTCTTCACACATTATACACTTCACGTCAGTATTTTGCCAATTATTAGTAGTACATGAAAAAAGTGTCTGATCTAGTTATGTGTTCAACATTTCTTGCCTCACATTTCCTGTCATCCTACATTTACCCAGATTGTTGTAGATACAAAACACACATGAAATATATGTGTTCCAAATAACGATATATTGTTTACCCTATACAATTCAAGGCACCTCACACCCAGAGAAACAGACTTGAGCTGGGAGAACTTTGTATATGACTAAAGCTGCATCAGTGGGGGATGGGAGAGCAGGCTGCCTGCTGCCAGTGCTGATCGACACATTTGCAAAACAAAATATGCTGATGAGGAGGTGCAAGGGAATGTAAGATGGCCCGGGATTACAAATATTTTCATAGGCTTCAGGGATTCCAGTGTTAAACAATGATATTACAATTTAGAATTGTAATGAACATAACATAGCTTTGGGAGAATATGCAAACTTCACAAAGACAAACACTGGGTCAGATTCAAATTCAGGACACTGGATCTGTGAGACAGCAGCACTAACCACTACACTGCTACATTGCTTCTCTAAATATACTGCAAGAGGCTGTTGGGTGAGAAAGTAAATGCCTGAAATAAAAGGGTTACAGGGAACTGGCATTATAGATAACAAGCCTGAAAAAAATCAACTTGGCCAACAACACACACTGGCAAAGGGAAAGCTTCACCAATTGCAAAAGGTCAATGGGAACTGTATAACATTAGAAATATATACCTAACTAAATAAATAAAAAGGTTTTGCTCTAGTTGGAAGCATGCAATGCTTCCTGGGATACTAACGAACAGACAAACCTGCAGCTGTCAGAGATACCATGTTCTCTGAAAAAGAGAGGCTATTAAAGAGAGAGGCTAGTGAAGTAGAAGCCTGGGAGAATCCCCTCAAACACAGGTACCCATGTGGTATGGCTGCAACTCTGTGTACTCTGAAGAGGAACAAATGCAGTTGGCTCTTCCCTATCACTTATTATTCCTGCCTGTTTAAATGGATTTTAGGGTTCAGAGGTGCAGGAATACTATATATGTGGGACGGACAGAGGAAGCTCTGGGAAGAAGGTAACAAGTCTTACTGAGAACATTTCTGACCCTGTAAGTAGTCCTGGGTATTGCCCAGGAAGTAGGCCTCAGTTGAAGCATAAATCACCTTTATGTTGAGTGGCATCACATTCCTGGTGTCCACAGCTTCAAGTAAAAATCAAGAAAAGACTAAATATTTCAAAATTTCAAATAGTCTCAGGTCTGAAAAGCATTATTGGTTTCGAGCCAGCACTCTCAAAAATGCTTTAGGCTAAAATAGTTCAATTGAGAGAGTGTAAATGTTTGAAAGCACTGGCCCAAAGAAGAAAAACAATTTTTAGGATCAATTTAAAGTTTATTTAACAAAAAATGAATATAGGATTACAACAATATGAGTAAAGAACATAATAATTGCAGAATATCCACAAAAGGAGTGAACACTTTATATTGGCAAAAATCAAACAGAAACAAAGGCAAAAAACTACTGAGTAACAGTGTGATAATAAGCTGTTTTGGTTTGGAACAGGTCCCTGTAAAGAAGGACTTGAAAGACCCATTTTTAGCTTAGAAATGGGATAAGCATACAGTTTTCTGACCATTTTGAAATGGTTCAAAAATGTTAAGTAAATAGTAACGATTTGAGATGTAACAAGATTAAGCTTAGAATTTAACTTTTCTTAGCATTATTTTTTCCCTTTTTGATGCTTTAATTTTCATTTTTTTTGTGTGAACTGTTTTACTTTAAAACTTAACTAAACTTTTAAAAATGAAGATATTTTGTCTGTGGAATCATTTCTGCGCGTCAGGCTTTTGTTGAATCCCATTTTTTTGGAGTTTAAGCTGCAGAACTTTGGTAATTTTGCGAAAACGCAGCTACATTTTCGTCAGAAAACTGGCTAGCTATCTTAGGCCTGAACTGGAATCTACCATTTGAGAACAGAAGATACTTCTGCTACAGAACTCGTCAACGAAGGAAAAGAACAGAATCATTCAGAAGGTACTGTGCACTTATCTACTATCTTCGTAAGATCATAAATGAAAGCAAGGTCGCCGTACCTTAAGAAGATTTGAGAGACTGTGATATTATTAAAGGACGTCTTGGAAAAAGACATTTTGGATGATTGCTTGTGCCTTTGCCTGAGTCATTGGAGCCTTGTTTCAAGAAAGTAATCTTCCTTGTTGGAACGTCCCTATTGGGACGAAATTGCTGTCAGGAAACATCCTGTCATTTGATCGAACTGTAGTCATAGCAATGTCTAAACAGAGCTCAAGTGAGATTGGCAGTGATCTGAGTACAGACTCGAAGTCAGAAAATATAATTAGGGATCTTAAAGATCACATAAGTCAGAGGAAAGATAAGCTTTCCGTGTTCATAACTGAAATCGAAAGTCTTAAAGACAACCCAGGAAACTGCTTAATTGTAGCAGAAAGATTTCATGATTTTTGTCCGACACATAGAGAGATAGAGGAGTTAAACGAAAAGCTACTAGCTACTTTAAATAAGGAGGGAGCGATTAAGAAACAGAAAAAGACATTCGCGGAAAGCTCTAAAAAATGGAATGAATTTGCTGCCATTACAACGGCATGGCTGAATGATGCAAATGAACAACTAGTTAATCAATTCAAAGAGATGCAATTTCAAGAACGGATTCGTTCAAAGTCAAAAACACGAAAGACATCTCCACAGTTAAAGCACGCCCTTGATATTAAACTTGATTCTTTAGCCCAGAAAACCGCAGCTGCATCATCATCTTCTAAAGCAGTGTTGATTGAACAATCGACACTTGATAGTATTCTACAAATGCTTCATGAACTTAAAGATAAAGCACAAAAGCAGGAACAAACCGACACTCACAGCTCTGCAAATGATATACTAAATGTGCTAGCGCAGAATCAAGCCGAATATCAAAAGGGCCAACTCGAATGCAATAAAGCAATTATTGAAATGACTAAATCGTTAGCTGATCAAAGAAAAAAACACCTTCTCCAGTACCTCCAGCATCCCCAGCCCCGCGTGGAGAGGTACCGCATAGACAGGTCCCTTTATTTTCAAGTGACCCGCTGACTTACGCAAAATTTATTAGAACTTTCAATCATGCTGTAGGTAATATATTAAGAGACCCACAAGATAAATTGGATTATTTGATCCAATATACAAGTGGACCAGCCCAAGAAATGATTGAATGGTGTACGCGATTGCCACCAGATGAAGGATATGAAAAGGCTAGAAAACAGCTTGAAAGTTACTATGGCAACCAAGCGTTCGTAATAGATACATACATAAGTAAAGCTTTGAAGTGGCCTCAAATTAAACAAAATGATGGGGAAGCCTTGAGAGATTATGCAACATTTCTTGACAACTGTAAGGACTCCATGACTAAAACTAGAAATCGAGCAGCATTCAGTAGCAATGAAAACATCCGCACTATTCTCGCAAAGCTCCCAAGTTATATACGATATAGATGGCAAGACGTAGCTTACGAAATTGAAGATGAAGAAGAAAGAGAGATCGACATTCAAGATTTAACTGTCTTTTTACATAAAGAAGCTAAGAAATGTATGCATCCCGTTTATGGCGACGTAGAGAAAAAAGAAAAAACTGACAAAAGTAGGTCTCCTCAGAAGTACGGACAGAAATCAGGAAGTATTTTCACCACCAATATTTCTAATGAAGCCGAAAAGGAAACTCAAGAAATCTCTGTTAAAAATAATGTTAACGATACATGTGCATTTAAAAAACCTTGTGCATTTTGCGGTGATCAGCATGTTCTCGCCGAATGTGGAAAAATGAAAGAATTGCCACAAAAAGAAAGAATTGACTTTTTAAAATCTAAAGGTTTATGTTTTCGCTGTCTCAAACAGGGTCATCTAAGTAAGAATTGTAAAGAGAGAATGAAATGTCAGACATGTTCTTTGCAGCACCCAGATTACCTACACATTAAAGGGGACAGTGGAACAGTATTTAAAACTAAGGCTAGTGTGACAACATCTACAGAAACGGAAACCGAGACTGGAACTTGTACCTTTACAGGGGCCGGAGAAGAATGCGCACTGCAAGTAGTTCCTGTTAAGGTAAAATCCAAGAAAAGTGAAAGGTATGTAGAAACATACGCCTTTATAGACCTCGGCAGTACAGTAACAATTTGCACTGAAAGGCTCCAAAGACAATTGAGCCTTCAAGGGAGAAGGACGCAAGTATTTCTCAAAACTATGAGTTATTATGATGATGACTCAAAGATGCTAACCCAATGTTCTGTCTTATCAGATTTACAAGTCTGTGGTCTCAATGACGATGAATATATTGATTTGCCAAAGGTCTTCACACAGGTCTCCATCCCAGTGAACAGAGAAAGTATTCCACTACAAGAAGATATCGATAAGTGGGCATATCTTAAAGAGGTACGTCTATCTCGTATTGACTCTGAAGTTGATCTTTTAATAGGAATCAACTATCCAGAAATCTTCAAGCAGTCACGAATCATACCTAGCCAAGGAGGTGGACCTCATGCTATGAAGACCGCACTTGGATGGGTAGTTGGTGGACCATACAAAGAGATAAATGACCTCGCCAAACAAAGTGGTAAGATGTCTAAACATTCAATCAATCGTGTGTCAATAACAGAAATTGAAGATATGCTGCTGCAACAGTATAACACAGATTTTACAGAGCGCAATTGTGAAGAAAAAGAGGAAATGTCACAGGAAGACATCAAGTTCATGCGCATAGCTTCAGAATCTGCAAGACTGGTAGGTGGCCACTATTGTTTAAATTTGCCTTTGAAGGATGAAACACTTAAAATGCCGAATAACCGCTGTATTGCAGAACAGCGTGCTATTGGACTCAAAAGAAAATTGAGCAAAAATTCAGGTTTCCACGAAGACTATAAAGCCTTCATGAAAGACATTATAGACAATGGTTATGCTGTAAAAGTACCTAAAGAAAGCCTGAATTGCAACGAAGGCAGAGTGTGGTACATCCCACATCATGGAGTGTATCATCCAAAGAAAAATAAGATTCGAGTGGTCTTTGACTGCACTGCCACTTACCAGGGGATTTCACTTAATGAACAATTACTAAAAGGCCCTGACCTAACTAACACACTCATTGGCGTCCTTACAAGATTCAGAAAGGAGCCAGTAGCCCTGATGGCAGACATTAAGTCAATGTTCTACCAAGTTAAGATACCAGACAAAGACACAGATCTTTTACGTTTTCTATGGTGGCCTGAAGGTAACCCAAGTAAAGACCTAGAAGAATTCAAAATGACAGTACATCTTTTTGGTGCTACTTCTTCACCCAGTTGTGCTTCTTATGCTTTGCGTAGAACAGCCGAAGACGCCAGAGATACATTTCCTGAGGAAGCTGTTAACACCGTTCTCAACAACTTTTATGTGGATGACTGTTTAAGGTCAGTGACAACAGAAGAACAAGCAATAAAGCTGGCAAAGGACCTCCAAGCTCTATGCCTCGAAGGGGGATTTCATTTGACTAAGTGGGTGAGTAACAACAGAGAAGTTTTATTGTCCATACCTGAAGAAGACAGAGCTCACAAACAAAAGGACTTAGATTTGAGCCACAGTCTCCTTCCTACAGAGTGTGCCCTGGGCATCCAGTGGTGCACAGAAACAGACAGTTTCAAATTTCAGATGAAGTTGCAAAACAAGCCCGCTACAAGGCGTGGTATCCTGTCTGTTGTTAACTCAGTTTATGATCCACTTGGTTTTCTAGCACCTGCTTTACTGCCAGCAAAGCTTATTCTAAGAGACTTATGCAAAGAGAAATTTGGGTGGGATGAAGAAATAGAAGCCAAACACATTCAGAAATGGAAAAAATGGATGGATGATTTGAAGTTACTTACAGACTATAAAGTGAACAGATGCTTCAAACCTACTGGGTTTGGAACCATAAAGACAGCACAAATGCACCATTTTGCAGATGCTAGTGAAGATGGATATGGCACTGTCACTTATCTTGTTTTAACAAATGAAGAGGGCAAAAGGCATTGTTCATTCCTGATGGGCAAGTCAAGAGTTGCACCATTGAAACAGGTCACAATTCCAAGAATGGAGCTGACAGCAGCCGTTATGGCGGTTAAAATGGACAAAATGCTTAAAGGTGAGCTTCAAATGCCCCTACAAGAATCTATATTTTGGACTGACAGCACCACGGTGCTAAAATACATCTCAAATGAAAGCACTCGATTCAAGAACTTTGTTGCAAACAGAATCTCTGTGATCAGAGATCATTCACAACCTTCACAGTGGAGGTATGTCACATCTGTCCTTGACATGGCTGAGCAAGCTTCTAGAGGGTTAAGCATAGAAAACTTTCTCAAGAACACCACATGGTCACAAGGTCCAAGTTTCTTATTGAAGTCAGAACGTGAGTGGCCAAAAAGACCAGATCAACTGAACGATTCATTTTTTGAAGATGATCCAGAAGTTAAAACTTGTGCAGTTAATATGACAAAAATAGAGGAGACAACTGAACCCATCAACAAACTAATCACTTATTTTTCAGATTGGCATCGCTTGAAGAAAGCAGTGGCTTGGTTCATGAAGTTCAAAGACATACTGTTGCACTTAAGAAATGAAAGAAAAACATTTCAACTGGAATTCAGTCAGACTAAAGGTAATCCAAAAGAACAAAAAATCACTCATCACGAAGCACATGAAAAAGTATAAACGAACTTGAAAATCAAGTCCAATTTCTCTAGATGACTTAGTTAAAGCTGAAACAGAGCTTATCCGTCTAAGTCAACAGCAAGAATTTCCAGAAGAATTAAAAGCTCTAAAGAAAAAGACTTGTGTTAAAAAGAACAGTCAAATCTATAAACTCGACCCGATCACACAAGATGGAATACTAAGAGTTGGAGGAAGACTCTGTAAAGCTGCAATGCCTGAAGAAGCTAAACATCCTGCAATTCTACACAAGCATTCACATGTTGCTTCACTCATATTGCAGCACATTCATCAACGCATTGGACATTGTGGGCGCAACTATGTGCTTGCACAATTACGCCAGAAATACTGGATACCTCAAGCGAATTCAGCTATCAGAAAAATAATTTCAAAATGCACAACATGCAGAAGATACAATGCGAAAGCAGGTGAGCAAAAAATGGCAGATTTGCCAGAAGATCGCCTAGCATCAAACCAACCACCGTTCACTAATGTTGGAGTTGACTATTTTGGCCCCTTCTTAGTCAAAAGAGGAAGAAGTATGGTCAAGAGGTACGGAGTAATCTTCACATGTCTAACAACCAGAGCTGCACACATAGAGATCGCACATAGCTTAGACACTGATTCTTGTATCCAAGCCATACTCCGATTTACGGATAGAAGAGGACAAGTTAAAATCATGCGCTCAGACAATGGAACAAATTTCGTTGGAGCAGAAAGAGAGCTACGAGAAGCTATTAAAAAATTAGAACACAAAAAAGTCAGTGACGCCATGATGCAAGAACAAATCAAATGGATTTTTAATCCACCATCAGCCTCTCACCAAGGAGGAGTGTGGGAAAGACAAATCAGAAGCATAAGAAAGATTTTAAATTCAACACTAAACCAACAAACACTCGATGATGAAAACCTTCCTACAATGATGTGTAGAGTGGAATCAATACTCAATAACAGACCCCTTACAAAGACATCAGATGATCCAAATGATTTGGAACCACTCACACCCAATCACTTGTTATTATTGAAGACAAAACCTGAAATACCACCTAAACACATTTCAGAAAATGAACCATACCCAAGAAGACGCTGGAAACAAATTCAATACATGGCTGATTTGTTTTGGAAAAGATGGACAAAAGAGTATTTGCCAATACTTCAAAAACGTCAAAAATGGCTTGCACCAAGAAGAAATTTTGAACCAGGGGACATTGTTCTAATTGTAGATAAAGCTACACCTCGCAATTCCTGGGTAATGGGTCGAGTCATCAAGACAATGCCAGATGCCAAAGGTGCAGTCAGAAGAGTTTGTGTGCAGACCAAAACCAGCACACTGGACAGACCCGTGAATAAACTGTGCCTGCTTCAAGAAACTGCCAATGTTTGAAATATGAAATTTTTTAAATGTTTGTTGGCAGTGTTATTGCTAATGATTTGAAAGGAATAGTTGATATAAAAGTAATTGGCTCATATTTAAGTAAAGTATAGTAATTGTCTCCGCTCCTGCATAGCCAATTAGGGGCCGGAAATGTAAGAGCCAATCTTAGAAAGTTAAAGTTCTGAGTTAGATGTTTGCTTAAATTGAATAAGATATAAATGTCTTTTATAGTCATAGCTTATGGTATGGTCTTTCCCCCTATAACTTAGCAAGAGATAGAACCTTCTTACTATAACTGAGTAACAGTGTGATAATAAGCTGTTTTGGTTTAGAACAGGTCCCTGTAAAGAAGGACTTGAAAGACCCATTTTTAGCTTAGAAATGGGATAAGCATACAGTTTTCTGACCATTTTGAAATGGTTCAAAAATGTTAAGTAAATAGTAACGATTTGAGATGTAACAAGATTAAGCTTAGAATTTAACTTTTCTTAGCATTATTTTTTCCCTTTTTGATGCTTTAATTTTCATTTTTTTTGTGTGAACTGTTTTACTTTAAAACTTAACTAAACTTTTAAAAATGAAGATATTTTGTCTGTGGAATCATTTCTGCGTGTCAGGCTTTTGTTGAATCCCATTTTTTTGGAGTTGAAGCTGCAGAACTTTGGTAATTTTGGGAAAACGCAGCTACATTGCCAACTTAGATTCACTACACAAAGAAAAGAAGCAAATAACAGATAGGACTAAAAGGCAGAATATTAATACAAAATAGTTAGAAATACTTCATTGAAAACAAATTTAAAAAAAAAAAAAGTAAAATTAACAAAAACATATCCCAGAGTCCACATGGGTTTCTTCCCACAGCCCAAAGACAAGCTGGTTAAGAAGATTGGAAATGCTAAATTGGCTCTGATGTGCATGCACATGTGTGTGTGTGTGTGTGTGTGTGTGTGTGTTCACCCTGCAATAGGCTGGTGCTTGATGGATTTAAAAATGGATGAATGGACCACTAACAAATATATCAAACTAAATAACAAAATACAGCAAAATAAATGAAGAACTGTTTGGGAAACTGAAGCCAGGGAAGGAACCCCAGGTAAACCATAACAGTAAGTTAGGAAAAACACTTAAGAAGCAGATAGAAGTATGAGGCCACACCTGTGAGTGCAAGAGAGAAAACAGGAAAAAGAGTAATATTTGGAAATGTGGGCTAGAGGATAAGCCCCCACTCTGGTTAGACAGGGGAACAATCCTGTTATTGTATCCCAGAAAGGCACTGTGTTTTTGTTCAACACTCTCTTATGTTATTTTTTTGTATTTGTACCTTGGAGTGCAGACTGTCTTGTAGTTTCAGCTTCCCAGTTGAGTGGAATTCTTCCATCATCGCTTTAATCAACTTATTGTCCATTCCAGAAAACAACCAAAAAACGCGCTCCATGTTATAGGGATCCTATAAGGCAAAGAAACATGACTGTCTGGTTAATTTGATTCATTCCTAACCATTTTTCAAATGTGTTTTACACTAATTTATAATTAGACAAACATTTAAAAAGATGCTTTGATCAGAATTGATATTCTCACAAATATGCTACTGGAGAATCACCAAAAGTAAAACAATAACAAGGACACTGGTTAGACAGAGGACAATTTTACTATCCTTTACACTTACCAACACTGCTGTATTCAAAACCAATTTTAATCTTGTGGTTATTGAGCAAATTTGCAAAACATGAGAACTTTGTCATAAAGGTTATATTGTAACGGCTGATACCCTTAACCGGCCAGCAGCCACACTACCAGGACCGGTGGCCTGGATAAATTACTGAGGAAAACTCCAATCTACCAAGCCATACCTCTGACAAATAATGTTTTCCCCCGATCGACAGTTAAACACAAGCAACACAATATCCAAATGTAAATCAGGTGCAGTAATATATTGGATGCAGCAAAATGACAAACACAGTGTTATAAATCTCTGGCGCAATACCCTTCACCATACCAGCAATGTGAAAGGCAATGTATAGACAATAATAAATCCTCCCTTGTCCCTGCACACGAATAAAAAACACACAACACAAATGATAACAATGAATGATAACTGAGATGATAATGAACATGAAATGAGTTTGGGTAAATAACTGTCCAAATTACTGATAACTGTCCCAAAATGTTTGTGTTTGATTCTCCCGAATGAAATACCGGAACAAGCTCACCGTGATTCCTCGGCGATGGTGGAAAACAATGTCCAACCCCAGGTTTTCTGGATATGAATCCATTGCAATAATCCGGCAGAGGGAGAAACAAACTGGAAAAATAACGTGATGTGGATGAAAGCAGAAATTGATGATTAGTAGCGGTTAGTAGAATCTCCTTCTCTCTCTCTTCTTTCCCTCCTTTCTGTTTAAATAATAATGAGCTGGATGTAATGGAAAACTCCGGCTCTGACTTTTCCAGGGGTCGCCGCCTCCCTACGTCAACCTTCCTCGTTTCTTTAATAACGGAGATGACATTTAACGGGCACAACATTTAAACAAACGCATACTAGTTTAAACAGTGTGATGTGACGAGACGTGACAGGGTGCAAACACAATAAATAACAACACTTATGTGGCCCAGCTACATTATGAGAGTGAGAAAAATACATTTCTCAAATTTCATCAATAGATTTCTCATAATTCAAATTACTGAGAAAATTTAAAAGGCAGGTTCACACTTATTTGTTTTAATACACTATACCACTAAATCATTTAGATGTTGTGTGCAAACATGTATGCTTTACACATTTTAAATTTCAGCCCAACTTCCCTCAGTATTAAAAATCATCTTACATATCTTGTAAGTACAACTGTGTCAGATGGAATAATCTTTAAAATTGTGTTGCCATGTTTTTTTTTCTGAAAAATAAATACAGTAGTTTAAAATATCAAAATGTCATTATCTGTTATTTACATTTTGAAGATGAGAAGTAACAACTTGTCAGTTTGGGACATCCAGGATTTATATGATCTTTAGACATAATGAAATATTTTATTCTTATGAATCCTCATGTAAGTGAATACTTTATTTATGAGTAAGTAAAGTTAAGCTGAGCATGGGAAAGGCGCTATATAAATAAAGTGCCGAAGCCCATGCATATAATTAAGATCAAAACCAAAATAACACCAGCATGAAAACTGAAGTTACAAATGTAAATCTTATACAGAAAAGTCATAGAATGAAGTATAAACTATAAGCCAGGGTATCAGATGCATGATGAACTGATATACCGATATACTGATATAGTCAAACACAGCCCTGTTTCAGCACCATTTTTCACATACTTTTTATCATTGGTCCTACCATTAAAACCATTAATGAAAGACATTTACAGGTTTAATATTTTTGCATATTGTTTAATATACATTTTTCAGACTTCTTTTGATGAGATAGCCACTTTCACTTTATGTCTTGATTTCCTGCCTGTGTTTTATCAACTGTTATGGTATTATGTACTTCAATAAAATATACTATATGGTTTTTGATAGCTCTTCGTGGATACATTCCTAAGTTTTACTCTTTTGCCTTAATGCTTTGACTTACACCGTTGGCTGATATTATAGTGCATCTTTGTTTTTCTTAATGTTGTGTCTCAGACTTCTGTGTTTTCTGCAAAGTTTCACTGAACAATCAACTGCCTTCACAGGAATGCTCATTCAGTGCATGCATAACAAGGGTTATCATCTTTATTAAAAAATTGCTTACTACAGCAGATCTGAATGGTGAATATGGAAAGCAACCAAATTCCCAATACTGCCTTTTCTAGTTAAATTATACACCTGTCAATGCTATGTCTGTACCTAGTGAGTACAGGGGGTTTTGTCACAATGGAGATGTCTCAGCTGGATGCAGAGTGTTGGTGTTGTCAGTTTTCTTAAAAGGAAATATAGCATAACTGTTTTGTAGATCTAGTCAGGATCCAAACAGGAAATAAAAAGGCAGCCATTGTTATAGAATAGCATTTACACCAAAAAATGAAAAATGGCAATTATGAAATAATTACATGTAACAGTACAGCGATACAGTATATATAAATGAGTAAATAAACTGTGAAAAAAAACCTTAATTAAATAACAGTCAATAAAATTAAATGGGCAGGGAAGGGTTCATAACTGATAGTGACCTACCAAACAAGTAAAAAGCCTGAGATTATTTGTGACACACTTAAGCCCAGGAAGGTTCAAGAAGCTTCAAGAATAATACTAGTATAAAGGAGACTCTCAGAGCATAAGATAAATATAAGCACTTGCAGAAGATAGTGGTCTTGAGTGGACTGAGGGGAGAGATAACACACAGCAGTGGCAGATGATCAGGGATGCTGGACAAATAGCATGATATAATGAACAGCACAAGATTAGTCGTGGACAGCTGTCGGTTGGTGTCTGCTATTTTACGAAGCGTTTACCGTTGCTGTAACAATGGGAAGGTGCCAATTCTCAGAGTATGATCTTTCATGGCTAAAAGCAGCATTTTCTTGGGCTTAAATGTGATTTGGTGTGTGCCTCGGTCATTCCATTTCTGTGTTCCTTACAATATTCTATTTTAATACAAAAGATAAAGCTTACAAAAACACAGTAGGTCAAAATGTGTGTATTTTCATACTGATTTGAATTTATTTTGTAATGTTTTGATTTATAAATCTCGAATAAGTAACATTAAAAACAGTACATTTCTTTCATGAAGATTACATAATGTGGGGATATTGTATCATGAAGCCTAAACAGCAATATAAACTGTATTGTGGGTTAAGTGTATTGCTTTGCACCTAGTATTGGCTACATGCACAGACAAAGGAACTTGTAGCAACCCTCCAAAGTATAAAATCAAGAACTAACTTGATAAACAAATACATGGGACAGAAACAAAAACAGCTGTGGCATTATTTGACAACGGACTTAACAAGAACTGTCACTTAGCAAGTGGCAGATGGTGTAACCAGACTGAATGGCCACTGTTTACCAAGACATAATTTCCTACAAACAAATAGCAAAGTAGGCTGAAACTGCCACTAAAATGAAACATCCTGCTCAGTAAGAAAAGGTTGCCACTGCTCAGGGAATTCCTGAGCAGGTAACGCTTGTGGTTGGTCAGCAAGTCGGCTAACATCCGCCACGGCGCCATAGGTAACCACCCATACAATCAGATAGTGACTCAGACTATGAATGCCTTGAATGTAATTGCCCCGATCTACAAACTGTCAAGTAAACGAACCACACGCCATGGCGCAGCGTTAGGGGCTTCGTCTCTAACGCTGACGTCCGAGGTTCGATTCCCGAGAGGGAGTGCAGTGAGTGTGTACACCTGATGAGCCCAGAATTAGGGCGAAACACGTGTCGTGTACTCTTTGCATTATTTGACAGTAAAACTATTTCAACCATTATATTATATTTATATATTATATTATATTATATTATATTATTATATATATATTATACACACACATATACATATATATATATATATATATATATATATACATATACACACACACACACACACACACACACACACACACACACATACATACGTACACCTTTAAATAGACCATGACCCGGAAGTGTTCCTTCTTTCTTCCGAGTCAAACGCCACATCATCTGTCCTCAATTATCCTGGAAGTACTGCGGGCTTCTGTCCTCGTGACTCCGAAGTACTGCCGGGTTGTAGTAACAATAGGAGTCCCCAGGTTCTTTGTGAGCTCCTCCTGGCAGCACCCACGGCACCCAACAGGGCTGTGGAAATGGACTTCATGTCCCAGGATGCCCTGAGCGAATCCGGGGAACCGCTGCCATCCAGGGCAGCTGCCACCTAGTATCCCGGGGGAGGCAGTGCCCTGAAAAGGCTGCCTTCCTCCATTCTTCTTTTTCAGGGACGTCCCAGCTGCACTGAACTGCCGGCTGTCCATCACAACATATACATACATATATACATACATAGAGAGGTGGGTAGTAACGAGTTACATTTACTTAAGTACACTTTTCAAAAAAAATTGTACTTCTAAGAGTAGTTTTACTGAACCATACTTTTTACTTAAGTACATTTGTGAAGAAGAAACGCTACTTTTACCCCGCTACATTGGGCAACACTCGAGTCGTTACTTTTTTTCCATTTACAATTAGATATATTTTTGCCAGAGAGAAGCCACCAGTGGATCTACTGCATGACTGTTTCACCAATCAGACGTAGCAACAATAATCACAAGACTCTGTTTCACCAATCAGACTTAGCAACAATAATCACATGGCTCCGTTTCACAAATCAGACGTAGCCATGCAGTCACATGACCACACACAAACTGAGCCGGCATAGCAGCACAAACTCCTGACAGACAGCGGACAGGGAAAGAAAGAATACCTCGGTTTGTGAGCATAATTCGTTCTGGAAACGTGCTCGCGATCCAAAGCACTAGTATATCAAAGCGAATTTCCCCATAAGAAATAATGGAAACTCAGAGGATTCGTTCCGCAACCCAAAACTATTCATATAAAAATGATTAATCTATACTAATAAAAGGCAAAGCCCTCACTCACTCACTCATCACTAATTCTCCAAGTTCCCGTGTAGGTAGAAGGCTGAAATTTGGCAGGCTCATTCCTTACAAAAGTTGGGCAGGTTTCATTTCGAAATTCTACACGTAATGGTCATAACTGGAAGCTATTTTTCTCCATTTACTGTAATGGAGTTGAGCTCGAAAGCCGTGGGGGGCGGAGTTTCGTGTGACATCATCACGCCTCCCACGTAATCACGTGAACTGACTGTCAACGCAGTACGTAGAAAACCAGGAAGAGCTCCAAAAAGCGCTGAAGAAAACATGCATTGTTTCATGCATGAGTGTTACATTATTTTTAAAATGTTTCCTTTTCTTAGCACAAGCACAGCTGAGAAGCTTCGATGCATGTGCTCCATAACGCGTTAAAAAATCACGCATTTAATCACACTTTGCATTACAAACAAAGGGGAACTTCTGTCAATGCATGATTTCCTGGTACACCGATCACATTGATCAGCGCTTCCGATTCATTTTACCCTCGCACCCCCTTGGTTTGAGAAGAAGTATGAAAAAAATATGAGGTTAGCACAGAAAAAACAGATCACAAATTGAAGCTTTATGAATAATCGATTCGTTATCAATAATTGTTTTGGTAAAGCCATACTCGGTGTAATCCTCCTTCCATTTTATAATTTTTCCACCACTAGCCATGATTAAATGAACGGTAAAAAAGTAAGAGCGAAGCGAGGGTGACTTATTCAGGCAGGCAGGCGACAGCTCAATAGCTCGAATTTGGATATAAGTGGGTTCTATTTAGTCGCCAGAAATATCTTTGTTAGGAATGGAAGTTGAATTTAGTCTTTAAATTTCTATGGTAAAGAAAAAAAGTTATGCAATGACGACTAAATTTAACTATATAAAGTCAAAACTTTTATATATAAAGTCATTCCCGAATATATAAAGTCAAAACTTGATTAGATAAAGTCACTGTCGGAATAAATAAAGTCAAAACTTGAATATATAAAGTCATTCCCAAATATATAAAGTCGGCGTTATATAGCAAAAATACATACATACATACAAAATATATATATATATATATATATATATATATATATATATATTATATTATATTATATATAACAAAATAAGCGCGCTTGGCAGCGGAGAAGTAGTGTGTTAAAGAAGGAAAGAGAAACAAAAGGAAACATTTTGAAAATAACGTAACATGATTGTCAATGTAATTGTTTTGTCACTGTTATGAGTGTCGCTGTGATATATATATATAGCAAAATAACTGCACTTCGCAGCGATGTCGTGTGTTAAAGAAGTTATGAAAAAGAAAAGGAAACATTTGAAAAATAATGTAACATGATTGTGAAAGTAATTGTTTTGTGTATTTGGCGGCAGCGTCACGAAGTTGTTTTCGTCTAGCTGCATTAGAAAATGTACCATGACATCTGACACGCCTCCTTTTTACTGTTTTCTCACAGCTTGGATTGCTGCTGTCATAATGGTTTTGAGTCTATATATATACATATATATATACATACAAACATACACACAGGTATATATATGTGTATATATATGTATGTGTCTATATGTGTGTGTATAGCTTTGGTCACTGAGTGCAAGGGAAAAATAATAAAATGTAGTCTATTAGTTATTAAACAGTAAAACATTAACGTTTTAAGAAGTACAGGTACATTAAGCACTACTCGAGTGGTTGCGGGTAAACTACATTTTAAAAGACGGTATAACAGAAGAGGTAAGTAGTACTAACAGCAGCTAAAATGTATATGGATCATCTCTCGGTAGTTGATCCCTTTTGAAAGGCGCTACACGACGGCTGTGGTATAGAAATTACATTTTCCATGTGAACGTTCAAATTTCTGCCTCTGGTAATGTGCCTTAACGGTATTACCAGTAATTAAAGAAAAATTGTTTTGTGTCCTCTGCAGTGTTAAGAGAGAAAGGCTTTGGTTTGGGATAAAATGAAAAAAGGTGTAAAGAAAGGAAAGTTGCCTTTTTCTTTTATATAGTATAGAGAGATGTGTTTGGTGACGTTATGATCGCCTTTTGGAGACAGTCGCGGTGGGTCTTGTGTAGACTGGTGAGACGTCTCTTCCATTAATCGGCTGTGATGGCACTGTCAGTCCTCCACTCGTGTGCGTGTCATAATAATCCGAGCTGAGGACCTCATAATCGTATGCGTGCAAAAGAAAGTGTGAATCGCCTTAATATTATTTTGCCGTGGTGTAGAAAAGGGGTCCCGTGTTTGCACTTGTCTGGGCTATAGCTCAGGGGGAGGATGAAAAAAATTAAAAGTGCTCACTTTGATTTAAGGCAGAAGCGCGCCGGCTGCTCGACTTTTGCTGGGAAGGAGACCCCAGTTTTTGTACACACGTTCCACAAATGAGACACACGGGTTTACTGGCAATGTCAGTAAACATATACTCAGCCTCCCATCGGTTTTTAAAGGCTCTATTTTCAGAATCAACTTTTCTCTTCGGCATCGTGTGGGCTAGCTTCACAATAACTTGCAGCAACGCGGTAAGTGTTCGGCAAGGCAGCTGAAGCGCTGCATTATGGGATCTGTAGTTTATTGTGTTACCAGCGCTTCATATACCCGGGCCATTAATAACAATAATACAGTATATAAAATGATCTCGCGGGCCGGATATAATTACACGCCGGGCCGGATGTGGCCCGTGGGCCTTGAGTTTGACTCATATGGACTAAATAGAACTTGAAAAGAAATATTTTTTGGAATGTGATCGCGCAAGTCAGTACATCGAGCCCGCGTGATCAT
>JANRMT010062837.1:10586224-10606988 GCA_026402145.1 Polypterus bichir lapradei | reverse complement strand
TGATGTTTTGTCTCATAGTGCCGTCTTAGATTAAATTCTGTAATTACAGCCACATTAGCTCCACAATTGAGACACACGGGTTTACCGGCAATGTCAGTAAACATATACTCAGCCTCCCATCGGTTTTTAAAGGCTCTATTTTCAGAATCAACTTTTCTCTTAAGCATCGTGTGGGCTAGCTTCGCAATAACTTGCAAGCTAGACTTGATTAACGCGATAAGTGTTCGGCAAGGCAGTTGAAGCACTGCATTATGGGATTACATACATACATACACACACACACACACACACACACACACACACATATATATATATATATATATATATATATATATATATATATATATATATATATACACACACACACACACACACACACATTATATATATATATAAGAACAACACTCATATCAATGACAAAACAATTACATTAACAATCATGTTATGTTATTTTAAAAATTTTTCCTTTTCTTTTTCATAACTTCTTTAACATACTACTACTCCGCTGCGAAGCGCGGGTATTCTGCTAGTACCAAATATAAAGTAAAAATACATAAAACAAATTAATGCACTTTACCTTTGAAAAGAATCATGGCTGGTGTGAGTGAGTTTCTAAACTCTTGTGGGATTTCACCCAACGGGACGACACACGGAAGAGCGCCCTGAAGCAACTGCAGACACCCAGTGCTGTAGCAGTTCACCGTAAAAGCGAATCCGAAAAGATCGCGGTTATGGTATAAGCACTTGCCATTGATGGGTGATACAAGGAACATTATAAATGCGTAGGGCACAGTATTACTTGGCCACTAACCTGGCCATGACGCTGCCTGACTGATGTATCTGTGTATAGCAGAGTGGCAGATCCCGCTACAATACATAACCATGCTGTTCCTGTTTCAAGCTGAATAAAGATGTTGTCGCTAAAGTATTGAGACTCAGCTTTGTGTTTTGGGGTGCAAGATGGGGACTCACACATCACAGCACACACACGTGGTCACAATGCTGTAGTAAACAGTATACGCTCATACGGATGTTGACTATATGAGTGAGGCACGCTGACTGACGATTGCCCACAATCCCGCAGGGAGAGAGAGAAGAACCATCAGCTCAGTTGCGATGACGTCACGCTCGGCAGACAAAGTGTATACGGACTAATTGTATTCCAAGACCTCACTCGTTTATCAAATCAAGATTTCTTAAAAATTTTAGCTTGTTTTGCAAAATACCCGCAAACCAAGTTACTCGCAATCCAAGGTTCCACTGTACATGAAAAATGAGAGCCAACTCCTGCTGAAGCTTAACCATCACTTCACTGAGTGAAGAACAAGCACATTTTAACCAAACATGCACAGACAGACAGTCAAGGTAAAGTGAGACTTCTTGTACGTGCACAAGCTGCCTTGTTCTAATGTTATTTTCTATGAGCTGTGCTATCTGTAGGGCAAGTGAATATGCAGTATTATACTGCCAGTGTACAGTATATCTTGTTACTGTAAGTAGTTTGTACTGTTCAAAACATACGTGTTACCTACTGTAGGTATTGGCTTCAAAAGCTTTGTTGTGAAAAACTAAGACTTGGAACTTTGTGTTATTTGTGCATCTTTATTTTGTAAAGATGTTATTTATTTTTACTCATTTTTTATTTTATCATTTGGAAATAGCAGAATTTGCATATTATTTTATATTTTTTCTGTCTTATTACATTTCTTAAAAATAAATAATTTATTATGATCAAACAGTTACTTAGTACTTGAGTAGTCTTTTCACCAAATACTTTTTTACTCTTACTTAAGTAATTTTTTGGATGACTACTTTTTACTTCTACTCGAGTAATATTATTTTGAAGCAATGCTACTCTTACTTGAGTATAATTTTTGGCTACTCTACCCACCTCTCTGTGTTTGTGTGTGTGTGTATTTTTTTATATATATATATATATATATATATATATACACACACACACACACACACACACAAACACTAAAACCACAAAAATGACTCTACAATTTTCACAAATTATTGAAGACAATACTAATGTAGTGTGACAATGCAACCTTCCCCACTGTTATATATCTAAAATCTGCATCAACCAGATGTCAATATAAAAGATTGGAAATAAAATAAGCAACAAACTGGCCAAAAGGAAAACAATACTTAAAAAAAAAAAAAATAAAATAAAAAAAAGTAAAATCATGAAGAAAATAAAGCAGCAAGGGCAGCCAGCATAAAGAGCACCTTTGTGAAGCGGAGTTCGGTGCATCCTGGAATTTGGAAGATCACCAGTAAAAGGCTCATGCAAACATCATGTCAGACATAGCTAGTATGTGAAAACAATATAATGGAGTTAACAGTAGTCAGACAGTTGTATTTAGTCAGAGTGTCAGTAAGTAAGCATTATATAAAATTATGCACTCTCCCCTCCACCCCCTTCCAGGTTTTATTGCCTAGCTTGGTTTAATGGTACAGCCAGCCCTGTGCACTGGTCTCTATATACTTTGCACTTACTTTGGACATTGAAATGTTTCCCCAGTCTTCTTTACAAAACTGCACAAACTCTGTAATATTGGATGGGGATCATAAGTGAACAGTCATTTTTAAGTCAAACTACAAATTCTCAATTGGATTGGAAACTAGACTCTGACTCAGCCTTTCCAGGACATTAACATTGTTGTTTTGAGCCACTCCTGTGTACCATTGGTTTTATACTTGGAATAGTTATCTTACTAATACAGAAATCTTCTCACAAGTACTGGTTTCCTGTGGATTGCTTCAAGTTTCCCTCCAGGATATCCCTATGTTTTTCTGCATTACATTTTACCCTCCACCCTGACAAGCCTTACAAGACTTGCTGAAGAAAAGCATCTTAATAGCATGCTTCACAGTTGGAATGGTGTGATTTTGATAATGTGCAGTGATTGGCATATGCCAAACATGGGTGTTTAGTCTGATGCTGACTTCAGACTTTCCTTCCAGCAAACTCTAGCCAAGATATCATTTTTTTATTCTTTCAAACAGTGGTTTCTCTTTGCCAGTCTCCCATGAATCTGCAACTGGTGGATCACCCAGACAACAGTTGTATGTACTGCCTCTCTAGTCTCACCATCTGTATCCTGTAACTCCTTTAGAGTTATCATAGGTCTCTTGATAGCCTCCCTCACTAGTTGTCTTCTTGCACGATCACTCAGTCTTTGCAGATGGCCTACTCTAGGCAGATTTAACAACAACAATAACATTTATTTCTATAGCACATTTTCATGAACAGGGTATAGCTCAAAGTGATTTACAATATGTCAAAGAAAAATTTACAAGTAAAGAAAACCAAATTAAAAAGGATTAAAAAATATAAAAAATTAAAAGTAAAAAAATCAAAGTACACGTACATAACATTATATATAGAATTGTTTTCTCTAAAGTTTAAGTCTCTAAAGATAAGTCTGATGATATCATCATCTGTCCAGAGAGAATAGAAAAGAAAAAACACTCCAGGGTGAAGATGCTGAAGAAAAGAACAAAATCTGCAGGGATTCCAAGAACAAAAAACCTGCCAGCCCCCACTCAAGATTTATAGCTGAACCATACTGTTTCCAATTCTTAATGACCAATTCAACTGAATATTCTGTGACCTGGATATATCTAGACTATATTCTCTATTCTAGACTCTATTACATCTTGACTGAAGGGGCCTGTGTTGCCTCGAAAGCTTGCATATTGCAATCTTTTTTAGTTAGCCAATAAAAGGTATCATTTTACTTGACTTCTCACTGCATTCATAATGGCTAACACAGTACAACAATACTGTAACAGTACTACTAGACTATTCCAAATTTTGCTTTTCAATAACCTTTTCACAGAGGTCCTTCGAGTGTGCTTTTGTCTTCATTGTATAGGTTAGGCCACAATATCAACTTGTCACAAGTTATACATTCCAGAACTAATTAAATTCACTGTGATTCAATATTTAATAGAAATAAAATGTAAAATATGCCAAAGGGTTGAATACTTTATAGGTACTGTATATCAATTTGGCATGTGAATTGTGTACTAAACTGAAGCATTTTTTATAAATTAAAAAAATACTATGTCCGTTTTTGCAGTTTAAATGGGTTTCAAGGGGCATAAGTCCAAGCATGAAAGCTAAAGCTTACCAAATACTTCTACTTTGAAGTGGAAAAGGTTTTAATTCCATATTTCTGTTTATGACAACAAAAGGAAACTAGAGTTCATACATTTTGTCACAGTAGTATTTTTTTTTAGAAATATCTATTCATAGTGGCCCATCATGGGTAGGGTTTTGACTTTTTCCAGAGGTGCCAGTTGTCACCATTACTATTTGCAATCACCATTGAGCCATTGGCTGTTCACTCTCGAAATGCATCAGAGATATGCAGATGATATGATACTGTATATATCAGACCCACAAAATTGTGGGCCTGCAGCCCTAACTGCACTAGCAGAATTTCAAAAGATATCTGGACTCAAAATGAATTTGAACAAAAGTGTGCTTTTTCTAATTAATTCTCTAACAAACATAAGATTCAACACCTTCACTTTTATCATTGCAGAACAGTATAAATACCTAGGGGTAAACATCACAAGTAAATATAAAGCTCTTTTTCAACAAAACTTTGCTGTCTGCTTGGAAAAACTTAAACAAGACATGCACAGATGGTCTACCCTCCATCTTACTTTAGCATGGAGAATTAAAACTATCAAGATGAATATCCTCTGTAAGCTTCTGTTTCTATTTCAAAACATCCCCATATACATTAACAGATCATTTTTTAAGAAATTAGATTTAATCATAAATTCATTTATTTGGAATTCGAAATATCCATGCATCCAAGGGGCAACCCTACAATGACCGAAATCAGAAGGTGGCATGGCTCTACCTAATGTTCAATTTCATTATTGGGTGGAAGATATACAAGCTATAAAAACATGGACATTCACACAAATAGATATATATTATTATATTCCTTGTTTTGTACACCAGTAAATGCAAGGTATCGTCAATATACTAACAACCCAATTGTCTCTCATTCACTCAGAATATGGAACCAATTAGTGCTGCAACTAATGATTATTTTGGTAGTCGAATTATCGTTCGATATTTTTTTTTTTGATTAGTCACGATTTCATGCCCGACTATTTTGACACCTGCGAAATGTGGTTGCACATCCTGTTCTGGGCTCCAGTGCATGTCTTACCTCATCTGCTCACGTCTGTCTACCTGTGAATGTGGCCCTGATGTCTCTCATTAGCACGATTAAAATTAATAATAACCAAATTAAAATCACAACCAGTGAAACATATGAATTTGAAAATAATCAGATGTTTTATATTACTGTGACCATCACAATTAAAAATAAATACATTAAACAATACAAACTAAAGTGCACATAGTCTTTAAACAAAAAAAGTGAATTTAACTTAAAAAAGTGCATAAAACAATAATGTACAGTTTAGAAAAGATTCACTTCATATATTCCTGATTGCAGTGCAGGAACGTGAGCATTTCGACATGCTCTGGTGTGATGCTGGCTCTCTTCTTTGAGACAATGATCTCAGCTGCTGAGAAGAGACGCTTAGAGGGAGTAGAGGTAGCAGGAATACACAAGAATGATTTTGCAGACAGAGACAGATGTTTTAATCATCATACTCTGAAGGAAAAGTGTTGTAGTTTATCACATCATGTACTATATTATGCCAAAATAAAAAAAATAACAGACTTAAATATGTAACAGGCTAATTACTGCCAGCATGGTGGAACCAAGTATATTCGGAAAAGTACATTCGTTGAACGCTGCAACCGGCTAGAGTCAGTTTCCAGTGCAATTTGGAAGCACGCCAAAGCCGAGTATATGCGGCAACGTACTGTACATTCATTGAACTCCGCAACAGGCTAAAGTTGTTTCTCAGTGCAATTTGCCAGCATGCCGGAGCCAAGTATATTCGACGATGTATATTCATTGAATGCTGCAACCGGTTATAGTCGTGTCTCAGTGCAATTTGCCAGCATGCAGGGGTCGAGTATATTCGGTGATGTACACTCATTGTACCACGCAACCGGCTATATTTGCTTCATAGAGCAATTTGTCAGCATGCTAGAGGTGATCAGTCAGTGCCATATATTCATTGAGCAGCCAGCTCATGACCACTGCCGGCCCTGGCAGAACTGCAGCACCATTGTCTCTGGGATTCAGCCGCTGCACTAGACAAGCCTGCAATCATCAGCGTTTACCCCTGTGTGTTTGTGTGCAGCCAGTTCAAGCACAGTTGGCTCAGTGATTTACTGAATTTCATCAATGGCTTCAGTTGCACCTTGAACATATAATAGATTGTTGCAGCAGTTTTTTTTATAGTTTTTACAGTTCATTTGCAGTGTGTAAAATGATCGGTGTTGCAGTAATTGTGATGCTCTTTGCATGAAAAAAAAAAAAAAATGTATTCAATTAAAATTTCACATTTTCTTTGTGAATTGTGACGTTTACTTAAAAAGTGCAGCTAAAAAGTATTTGGCGTCCAGGGGTGCATTAACCCCCAAGTATGTGTCGGTTTAAGGGTTAACTATCATTGTCGAAACCTTGATATATACATTATAGTACAAACATCAACATTAACACATGACACCAACTTTACTCACAAAAACTTACCTCTCAAGAGACGGCAGCATCACAGCCCCAGGATGCTTGCATTGGTCGGACTGTATGCAGTCTTGACAAACAATAACAAACGATACTGCCCCCAGACATTCATGTAGTGCATTGCAGTTACAAAAACCAATGTGGTTCTTTGTGACTGGAGCCTCTATTGAAGATTCTGTTTATGACGTGTCGACAATAAGAAATCCGTGTTGACGATTTTTTGTAATTGACATCGTCAATTACATCGACTAATCATTGCAGCCCTAGAACCAATGTAGGAAGCACTTCAGGTTAGAGAATATTTTATCTGTGGCATCTCTACATGATAACCATCTTTTTACACCCTCTCAAATAGTTCATAGTTCCACGTCAGTTTTGCCAGTTGCAGTGACGGTGGAATTTTGGATGTATGTTAGCATCAAACAAAAGAAAAACAACTATTTATTGTCCTGTTTTTAAACATTGTTGAGTGTGTTGTCTCTGTGGGTGAGCCACCATCCAGCATTTTTTAAATCTACACCTGTACTTTGCTCTGTCTAGTCCGTGGCATCTTGTCCTTTTTTCCATAGTGAAAACTGATGCAAGCTGTATGCTAATTTCTCCACTTGTTCAAAAAAAAAAAAAATACACAACATACACACACACAACATTGAAATGCCATTCCCAGTGATTTTTTATATGATTTTTATCTAACCAAAACCATTAACCAGAACCTGCAAAGTGATCAGTTTGGAAGTTTGGTTGTGTAAAGGGGTGTTTCTCCTTTTACATTATGTGTTGTCATATTTCACATAGCCTAAGGAGAGAGATTCACATCAAGTGGCACCGTGTTTTTATATTCAAGTGTCGCATATTCCCCAACGTAATGGACAAACAAATTATAATTGCCTTTACTTCACTATTAGCATGTAGACTTATCTTGCTCAATTGGAAGAATTCTAGCCCACCTATTTTAAGTCAGTGGGTAAGTGATGTTATATACTATTTGAAATTGGAAGGTCTCACAGGTCTTTTTTTTTTCTACAACAACATCAGAATGTATGGTAGTTATTTGACCCACAGAAACAAAAAATAGGGACACAGTGAAAAGGTGTATTTTGTGATTACAGTGGAAATTTTCACATTAATCTTGTAGTTTATTTTATCATTAAATTAGACCGTCGTAAATGTCATCTTAAAACTGACCCAATTGTAAATCACTACATGCTTCTGGGGCTTCTTCCTCAACTAACAGTGGCAAGTAGCAATCGCCACAAAGAATACATTACATTTTTGATATTCTAGCTCTCTGCATATTTAAGTTCCTTAGATTTATACTTAATATCACTTTGATGATGAAATGTGTTAAAGCATGTATATTATATTTCACAGATAAGTCATTAACTTCACTTAAACAATAAATATTGTCAATAATTAAATATGTGGGGGCAGCACGGTTGCAGAGTGGTAGCCCTGCTTACTTGCAGGGAGTCATGTCCCTGGTGTTCCCTGCCTGGAGTTTGCATGTTTTCATAGTGGATTTCCACCATGTGCTACAGTTTCCTTCCAAAGACTTGAAGGTTTGGGGATACTAAAATGATGCCAGTGTGTGTGTGTGCGCGCTTGTGTTCACCTTGCGATGAGCTGATGCCCCGTCCAGGGATTGTTTTTGCCTTGTGCCTGATGATTGCTGGGTGTATCCCTGGATTGATGGATGTAATCATTAAACATAATAGATATTTCAGGCAATTCACAACACAGGGAAGCCGAATGTTTTCTCACCGTGATATCTTGCATTGCCACTTGGTGGAATCTTCCAGATTTACATAAAGTACATGCACAAGTATAAACAGTATACTGTTTGCAAAACAGCAGTGTCCACTGGAGCACGTGTCGCATCATGTGAAGTATAAACCGGGCCCAAGAGTAATTAGTAACTTAAATTGTTTCTTGTTGGTAGATAATTACTCAAGCCCATAAGACAATGACATAGTTCTGACTCGTGGTTCATGACAAACTTAAATCAACTCTGAATGCCTTTATTAATTTTTATAACATTAATGAATACCTCTGCTAATTCTATGTCATGTAATACTGAATCCTGCAACTATAGCTACGTATGCACAACTGCCCTTCTGCTGCAGATGATTTTTGTTATCCGTGACTGAAATAAATAGGGTAACGAAAGTTTTTCAGATTTGTCTTTGATCATCTTCATGTCAAACTGTGAAAGTGTAATTGATTGTAAGTGTGACCTTTTTTTGGTGATCATTGTGTAGTTATCTATAGATAGCAACTCACATCTTTGCGGCAACATTCAATAATTTTAATAACAGAAGCAGAAGAGTATTTGAGGGGAAAATAATATGCTAGAGGAAACCATGCAGGCCCGTCGCGACAAGGCAGGCAAACCAAGCAATTGCTTGGGGCCCCGAGCTGGCCTGGGGCCCCAAGACAACGACTGGTTAAGAATAAAATGCAGCGACAAACTGTGTGAGCGCCCCATTGATAGTGAATGCAGTAAAGTGCAATGACACTGTTATCGGGATCCCCCTCAAGGGGGCCCCCCTCGCTGACAGCAGCCAGCCAACCACGCGATCTCTGCTGCCGGCAAAATACAAAACTTCCTCGGCAGTCATGAAGCGGAATTATGCTTCAGGAAGCCAAAAAAGAAAAAAGAGAAAGGAAGAGGAGGATAAGAAAAAACAAGACAGTGGTAAGTGATAAATTACACACATAAAATAGCTCTACTTGTCTTGTACAAATGGTGCAATTTTGAGCAATTTTGTCAATTGAGCGGGATGTTCGCCAGTCTTTGGACATGGAGGACATTGTGATTGCCTTTGCAGAAAACAAGGCTCTCAAACAGCAGTTTTAGATAATTTGCACATGTTTGAGAGAACTGAAAAATGTTAATGTGAGTATGTATGTGTGTGTGTGTTTTTAAGTATGTTGGATTTAGTTATTGTGCACTTTTTTAATGTATATTTGATTTTATGGTACAGTGGTGTTTTTTGCAAATGTTCAATTGTTGAAAATGTTAAAATTTTATGCACTTTATATGCAACAGCAGTATTTGCACTCTAAACATTTTTTTATTTATGTACAGTATATGCAACAGCAGTATTTGCACTGTAAACCTTTTTTATTTATATAAAGTGTGAGTGAATTTAAACTGTATGGCTATGCTGTGGTTCCTTTGCGTGCGTGCGGGGGACCTCCATGTCCATTTTGCTTGGGGCCCCCAAATTCCTTCAAACGGCCCTGAAACCATGCCCCTGGGGCTTAAAAGTTTGCCAAGTAGAGTAACAAGCACTGAGATGAACATAGCCAATCCTCTTCATAAATTGCAGAGTTTCACAAGAAAAATTACATGGATACACTGTTTTACAATATGTACAGGCAGTCTCAAGATGTAGTTTAATACTTACATGTACTGTGTTCAGTAAGTTTTAGGGCATTTGTTTTCACATTTGGGCTTATGCCTCTTGAAAACTATTTTAGTCACAAGAGCGGGTCTAGTATTTTTTTTTAATTTAAAAAACACAACTTCACCTCAGAACACAATTCCATATGACAAATAAACCATACTTGTAAAGAAATTACTTAAACTAGAAAGAATACCAAACTTATTCCTTAATAAACACAATATTTTGATAGGATTTTAAGTCACTTCAAAGACTAGCATTCTGGAAAAAACTACAAATCAGTAATACACCACATATTGTAACTCATTCAAAATATGCCCTGGGTATTGCCACAAGCAATGCTAAGTATCACAATGATTTATATGTCAAAAACGGTAGAGAAGTTCGTGATAAGTTTTACGATCATTTCTGCCTACTTGTTTGAGTAGCACCATTTTACTTACGTATAGCAGCTAACATATAGCTATAGCTACCTACATTAAGCAGCTAAAGCCAAGTTACTCTCCATAAAACTATGAAGATAGATATTTAAAATCTGTTACAATTCATTGTTTTTCTGTCACAGCCTTCACTGTTAAGAATCACTGTGTCAACAGAGACAATTTTTCATACTTAACTGTTTATTGTTAATTTAAACAGCAATATATGAAAGAAGAGGAAGATGAAAACAGAAACTGTTAAAATGCATGTATAAACACTGCTAAAGTGAATAATCTGCAAGTAAACATAATATTCCAATCATATTTTTTTCATTTAAATAAGTGAAAATGTATTGTTTTAAAATGATTAAAACAAGACACCACACTGGATCCTGGGTCTAAATTTCTACTGGGGGGTTTGCATAGTTATCACTATATCTCAGTGAGTTTTCCTCCAGGTATTGTGTTTTCTTCCTCACACATCCCAAAATATTAGAGTTAGTTTAGTTAGCAACTATTGTGAATTTTCTAAAGGAGAAAAGTTTACCTAAGAATATTGTGACCAAAAATGAAGAAGGCAAAAAGACCGGATAGCATCAGAGTCATTAAAACATGCAAGAGTCAATACATGTGGGAAGGCTAAACAATCTGTTGACAAGTTGTGGCTGATAAAAATGTTGCAATGATCAAAAATAAAAACTAGAAAAATTGGTCATATTAAAAATTATTTAGAAAATTATATGCAAAATACTAGGACAACAAGCACATTACATCACCATCTTAAATAAGATGATCTCATTATGTCACATTTAGTGAAACTACCTGTCACACTGGAGCAAAACTTTTGTTTCTATATACACTAAGCATACAGACATTTCCATAAAACACAAGATGCACATACTTGGATGTCGATAGCAGGAGCCAATGTGTACTTCACTGAACTGGCAAGGGAGAAGTCTCCATGCTTTATTGTACGGAAGATGATGTCATTCTCATTTACTGTTGAAACAATATGTAGAGGGAGGCCCATTTTAACTGCAATGCAGCCAGCTGCAAGAACAAAAAATGTTCTGTAAGCTTCAAGCGTTATAATGCTGTACATGCTGAACTATAGTCACAATGTTAAGTTCCTGTCATATTTATCTGAGGTGAGCTGTCTTTAGCTCATTTACCCCATAAATTACAAAATTATACCACTGCTGTGGTCTTATCAAGCTGTCTCAAAGATGAAAATAGTAAAACGTATGAACAACAAGGCAAGCTATATTAAGATGTCAAATGTATTTTCAGATGTAATAAGAAACATCCTGTGAATTTGGAGATAGTGATTTCCTGTTTTAGTATGAATCTGAACTATCAGGTAGGGGTACAACGATTAGTCGACGTAATCGACGAGGTCGACTACAAAAAATCGTCAACGCAGATTTTTTATTGTCGACACATCATAAAACAAAACCTTCAATAGAGGCTCCAGTCACAAAGAACCACATTGGTTTTTGTAACTGCAATGCACTACATGAACGTCTGGGGGCAGTATTGTTTGTTATTGTTTGTTAAGACGCACACAGTCCTACCAATGCAAGCATCCTGGAGCTGTGATGCAGCCGTCTCTCGAGAGGTAAGTTTTAGCAAGTAAAGTTAGTGTCACGTGTTAACGTTGATGTTTGTATTATAATGTGTATATCAAGGTTTCGACAATGATAGCTAACCCTTAAACCGACACATACTTGGGGGTTAATGCACCCCGGATACCAAATACTTTTTAACTGCACTTTTTAAGTACACATCACAATTCACAAAGAAAATGTGAAATTTTAACGGAACAAGTATTTTTTTCATGCAAAGAGCATCACAATTACTGTAACACTGATCATTTTACACACTGCAATATACGGATACACGGTACTGACTAATCAGCTCCGGCATGCTGGCAAATTGCACGGAGAAACAACTTTAGCCAGTTGTGGAGTTCAATGAATATATGTCGCCACGTATACTCGACTTCGGCGTTCTTCCAAATTGCACTGTAAAACGACTAGCTGGTTGCGGGGTTCAACAAATGTACTTTTCCGAATATACTCGGCTCCGGTGTGCTGGCAGTAATTACCTTGTTACATATTTTAGTCCGTTATTTTTTTATTTTGGCATAATAGAGTACATGATGTGATAAACTACAACACTGTTCCTTCAGAGTATGATGATTAAAAAATCTCTGTCTTCAAAATCATTCTTGTGTATTCCTACTACATCTGCTCCCTCTGAGTGTCTCTTCTCAGCAGCTGGGAACATTGTATCAAAGAAGAGAGCCAGCCTCACACCACAGCATGTCGAAATGCTCACGTCCTTACACTGCAATCAGGAATATATGAACTGAATCTTTTATAAACTGTACATTATTGTTTTATTTTGTTTGAATTGAAGCTTTATTTAAACTTTTGGACTTTTAAGACACAACAGTGGCCATTTTTGGTTAAGTTAAATGCACTTTTTGTGTTTAAAGACTATGTGCACTTTAGGTATTGTTTAATGTATTTCTTTTTTATTGTGATGGTCACACTAATATAAAAACATCTGATTATTTTCAAATTCATATGTTTCACTGGTTGTTATTTTAATTTGATTATTATTAATTTTAATTGTGTTAATGCAGAGACATCAGGGTGACATTCACAGGTGGAAAGACATGAGCAGATGAGGTAAGGCATGCACTGGAGCCCAGAACAGGATGTGCAACCACAGGTCGCAGGCATCAAAATAGTCAGGCAGGAAATAATCGCGACTAATCGAAAAAACATTGAACGATTAGTCGACTACCAAAAGAATCATTAGTTGCAGCCCTACTATCAGCTATATTGAGTTGAATTTCAGATATCTCAGAATCTGTGATGGGCCCTGTCCAGATGTTGTTACTGCCTTAGTCCTGATGATTTCTGAGATAGGCTCAAGCTATACAGTGACTCTGCTCTAGATAAGTAAAATGCATATGGAAAATTCAAAATGCATGTCAGTTGTCCAAATGTGAGCAAAGTATTAGTTTAATAAAAGCAAATTTCATCTAGGATACGGTAAAATAATAAAGGAAGTCATGTAAGGTTATTTTGAAATAGATGCATTATCCAATATTTATAATATAATTTGAAGTTATCTTCAAATAAATACTGTACATTGCATTTCCAAATATTTTTATATGTTCATTCAGGTTGTCAAAGAGCACAGCTTCTGAAGATTAAATATAAGCAAAATATATAATATATGATAATATACCATCATTCTAAAAATAATTGAAAAGAAATATTACCATATTTCTAGTAATCTAATTTTTTAAATACAAAGCATACAGTGCTGATAATTTCACTCTCAAAACCAAGCTAAATTATACTAAATTATGTTGTTTTGCCTTTGTAGTGTTTTTTTTTTAGCATAGCATTTTTATTTAGGTATTTGGTGAGGCTGTTTACGTTTCTTTTCAATATTTGTAGTAATATTTGTGATTGTATGTTATTGAAGCTTTTCCTTGGTCTTGTGTCTTTGTTACCCTGTGGTGGCTCTTGGAGTCGCTGCCTTTTTGATCAGGTTGTACCTTTTAAAACTGCAATAAGACGTTAGAATAGATGTGTTATTACATATGAGGGACCAGTTGACAACTGCTGCAGATTTGTTTTCTCATTTATTTTGTCAGCTTACCTGAATATTTAATTTTATATATACGCATATTACCTTATTTATGCGTGTACCACGCGCACATTTTTTCCCCGAAAATTAGCATTCTCACACTCTCTCTCTCTCTCTCTCTCTAAATGCTTCCTATACAATCACAACGTGTGTCGTACACGGGGCAAAACGATTTTTGCGATTTTCTTTGTAAAAATTAGGGTGCACGTCTTACATGAGGGCGCGTGGTACACGAGTAAAAATGGTATATTATCTATACTAATAAAAGGCAAAGCCTTCACTCACCGACTCACTCACTCACTCACTCATCAATAATTCTCCAACATTCCGTGTAGGTAGAAGGCTGAAATTTGGCAGGCTCATTTCTTACAGCTTACTTACAAAAGTTAAGCAGGTTTCATTTAGAAATTCTACGCTTAACGGTCATAACGGTCGACATGTTGAACTTTCTTATTTATGGCCCCATCTGCACGAAATTTGGTATGCGGCTTCCCTGCACTAACCGAAACCAATGTACGCACTTATTTCAGTGGTATGACACCACTGTCTGCCGCCATATTGAACTTTCCAACGGTCTTTGTTACTTATGGGCCCATCTTCAAGAAATTTGGTACGCGGGTTCCCAACGCTAACTGAATCCTACTTGTGTACATATATACGTCTATAGCCTGCAGCTCGGTCACCATGTGAAGCGGCGTTGGGTCCCCCATCCCAACGCCTCCCACGTTGTTGGCTGCCTGCCTATATAGGGCCATCCGTCGCTCCGGTCTCTACATTCCCTTCCTTGCTTCACCACGGGATTCACGTCTCCCTGCTGATAACTACAGCCTTTTTATTTAATCCATGGCTTCTCCGCTGTTTTATTGTTCGTTTATTACGATTATAGTTATTGTGTAGGTATTTTAGACTTACTTTACATTGTTCAGGTACCCATTTCCTTTATCGTTCCAACCATACCCCTATTAACATGTCAATTGAAGTGATCACCATCAATCAAAGAACTGTCACTTACCGAGGGGTTTCCATGACCGGAGATGGCACCTACCTTTTCCATTCTCTTTGTTACATAGTGCACGGCCATATCAGGCTCACTCTTGATATCCAGAGGAACTTTGTGTCTTATGTATTGAATGACTGGGACAGGTTCAAGGTGTGGACTGATGACGGTACAGGAGATAATTATACTATACAGGAGCACTAGAAGAGTGAAATGCTTAAGCCCTTCACCTATGGTTCTGCATGCGAGTTGATGGCTGCCGCTGAATTGTTCGGTTGTCGCTTTCAAGTGTACCAAAATGGCCAAATATTTTACACCTTTGGACAACCGCCAATGCCTTAAACAATGTTAGATTCACAGGTGACGATTTCAGTAGTGGACACTTTGATGTTTATGAACGTTTAAACTCTCAAAAGCTGGATGTGAAGTTATTGATGAAACCGGTTGTATGCTTACAATGCTTGACAGATGCCGAATGCCACTTCAACACAAGTCCTGCAAATACCGTCGTAATTGAAACAAACCATGAAACTCAAACCGATTGTGACAGCAGCAATCCAAGCTGTGAGATTTGAAATAAGATTACTTTTCACATGGCCAACTGTACGTTGCATGCTCAAGAGTAAGCTCAGCGCACAGCTTGGTCATATTACAACCGGAGGGCCGAAATGACAACGTGGCATACAAAGAGATCCTTAACAAATAATTACTGGTATATTTTCCGTCAGTTTAAAAAGGTTTACTTTTCTTCTTAAGAAAAATTTTAAGGCAGTACTTCGCCGCTACGAAGCGCAGGTATTTTGCTATATATATACTCAGCAAAAAAAGAAACATCCCTTTTTCAGGACTGTGTATTTCAACAATAATGTTTTAGTAAATAATATATAATACACACACACCCCTATATATATATATATATATATATATATATATATAGGCTTTTATATGTATATTGTATGGTGTTTTTGTGTTCAGCATGGTTCATTTATGTTGTTTTGTATTTTTTTTTTTAATATACTAAAAACTGAGCCAAAAGTTAATGGAATTAGTACCTGTGATGTTTCCTGCTCCTCCAGTGGGCACCACCACTTCCAAAAGTGGCAGAGAAGATAGTTCCTGGAGTGATACACACTGAAAATAGCCATAAAAAAAGTGCGCCATTTGTATCAAGATCCGGAACCAGTTAATAGAGTTTGTGCTCATCAGAACATGTTCCTTCACAAAAGCCAGGTCAGCAAACAGTTTCCTAAGAATTACATCAATGTCGTCTGAGGTACCATCAGCTAGGAAAAAAGAAGAGGCATTACAATTTACCAACTGCTTTTGCATATCTCCATTCAGTTTTCCATTTTCTATACCCACTTTCAGTGTCATCGGAAAAAAAAAAAAAATTATACAGCTGATCAAATGTATTTTTTAAAGCAATCTGTTTTACTTATTTCAGAGTAATACAGGTACTGTGTTCTTAAACTACTATAGTTTTTTTTTACCTGTGGTTTTGGCATAATAATTTTCCCCTCATAACCACTCAAGGATATTGACCAGAAACAGAGATAACACAGGACTGCTTTATTCCTTATGTATCATTTATTGCATCTATATTTCATTAAAACATGTTTTTAGTCTTATGAGGTATAGTATATTTGAAAATAAACCATACACAGCAAAGCTCTAGGGTTTAAAGAGATTTTTCTGAGCAAAATAGTCATATTAATTTAAAATTACTTGTCTGCAATTGTTGCACGTAGGCCTGCAATGAGCCTGATTATATCTTTCCTTATTAGAGTAGTTCTTTCTAAGTACATGTTCACTTCTTTGGCTATATAAACTCATTCATATTTCCTACTATATTTGCTTTTTCTTTGATTGAAGAAAGAACATGACTGTTTAGGGAAAAGGCATCATCAAAGTTCATTGTGTAAATTGTGGAAAACAGCTAAACTCAACATGGGATTTATCTTAGAGTCATGAATCAACCCAGGTTTCAAACATGGTGAGCCAGTAGCATTTTTTCACTGCATTTAATTTCAGAAGTGGAGTGACATAAAGATACCCATTGGCAGTTTATTACTAGAATTTACAAAATTAGTTTATTTAAAGGAATTAGAAGGGATTAATATAGGGCTAAATAATTTGATAATTTTTTTATTGCTCAAAGTTACCCAGTACTTTACCTGATTTTTTGAATGTGAAAACACTAAATGGAGATATGTATATCATACCACTTCTAAGCCTGATTAATCCTGAGCAGGGTCACAGGGTGCTGGAGCCTGTCCCAGTAAGCATGGCGCACAAGGCAGTAACAACCCCCTGGACAGGGAGCTAGTCCATCACAGGGTGAACAGATACACACAAACACTCACGGGTGAATTAGCATCGCAAATTCACCTAACCGGCTTGTCTTTGGACTGTGGGAGGAAGCTCAGAACACCTCACAGGGATGGAAACCCTGGTCTCTTCACTGTGAGACAGCACTGCACCTCTGTGCCAATGAATTACACATATTAATATATAATTAAAACAAACAATAAAATTACACAAAGGGTATATATAATGAACACAATTTTGTTAAAAAAAAAAAAAAAAAAAGTTCCTGCTTTGTGTCTAGTGGTGTAGAGTAGACACCAGCTGTACTCACTCTCCAAGGCATGAAACCAAAACTATGGTTAATTGTAACGGTTCATATTAAAAGCATGTGTTTTCTGTGATAAAGATGTTTATTAAAAAAGTAAAAGAAGAAAATACAGATTAACTGTGCATAAATAAATTGTATAATGAAGTAGCCCAAAGACTTCCTATAAACTTAAAACAGATTATTAAAATTGATTTAATGTCAATGTCAATTTATTTATATAGCACATTTAAAACAACATAGTAATGCTGCGGCCAAAGTGCTTTACAATAATAGAATAAAAGAAAAAAAAAAACAACAAACAATAAAACATAAATAGTAATAAAATATATGAACATAAAATAAGATAGATAATAAATAGAAATAATGTTATATGATCACAAAGAGGAAAACCATCAGTATTACTGAAGGTCACTGAATGCAAGTGAAAAGAAGCGAGTTTTTAATCTTGTTTTGAACTGTTCAATTGTAGACGACTCCTTAATATGATGAGGTAGAGAGTTCCATAGGCGAGGGGCAGCAGCTGCAAAGGCCCTGTCCCCCTTGGATTTACATTTGGTATGAGGGACAACAAGAGACAATGACCAGAAGATCTAAGCACTCTGGATGGCTGGTGTAAAACACACAGTTCAAATAAATAGGCAGGAGCAAGCCCATGTAACGATTTAAAAAGTAGCAGCAAGATTTTAAAATCAATTCGAAAACTGACAGGCAGCCAGTGTAAAGAAGCTAAAATAGGAGAAATAGAGTCATACTTCCTTGCCCCAACCAGAAAGCGAGCAGCAGCATTTTGGACCAACTGTAACCGGTGTATCAGAGATTTGTTAATCCCAAAATACAGCGAATTGCAATAATCGATGCGAGAAAAAATAAAAGCATGAGTAGCTTTCTCAAGATCTTTAGAAGATAAAAAAGGCTTTATCTTACCTAAAAGACAAAGTTGGAAAAAGCAACTCTTGACTACAGAATTTACTTGTTTCTCAAAAGAGAGGTTACTATCAAAGGTAACACCAAGATTGCGGACTTGAGGTTTGGAAAAGACAGAGAAAGAGCCGAGAAGACCAAGACCAATTTGGGCTTTAGCTGGTGGACCCACTATAAGCACCTCTGTTTTATTTTGATTTAGATCAAGAAAATTATTGGCGATCCAGGATCTTAGTTCAGACAGACAGTTGTGGAGTTGATTTGTTGCAGAGTTGCAGATGGGAATATAAACCTGAGTATCATCAGCATAGCAGTGAAAAGAAAAGTTAAATTTTCTAAAAATCGCTCCAATAGGGTGAAGGTATATAGAGAATAAAATAGGACCTAAAATGGATCCCTGAGGAACACCATATTTAAGAGGAACAGTAGATGAAAAAGAGGAATTTAAAGTCACTGAAAAGTGTCTACTAGTTAAATATGACCTGAACCAATTAAGAGCAGCCCCTTTAATCCCAACAAGATGTTCGAGCCGCATCAGCAATATTTCATGATCAATGGTGTCAAAAGCAGCGGACAGGTCAAGGAGGACAAGGACTGCCGCATCACCTGAGTCAGTAATAAGAGAGATATCATTGAACACTTTCAGGAGTGCCGTTTCAACACCATGGTAACGCCTAAAACCAGATTGGTAGGTCTCAAATTATTGGAGTTAAGGTGATTGACCAATTGATTATAAATATTTTTTTCTAGTATTTTAGCCAGAAATGGGAGCTGGGAAATTGGATGAAAGTTGGTTAAAACTCCAGGATCTAATCCTGCCTTTTTTAGATGGGGACGGACTTCAGCATGTTTAAAAAATGAGGGCACAACACCCGAAATAATAGAATCATTTATAATGGCTAGTAAAGATGGGCCCAACACATCAAAGGCTTCCACTAATACACGTGGTGGTACAATATCAAGGGGGCTGGAAGCGGGTTTAAGGGTGTCAATAGTTCTTTTTAGCATTGAAAGTGAGACTTGATCAAAGGAATCTAGAACAATGTCATGATTAACAGTAGGAAGTTCATAGCCAGTTTGAACAATGCCACGGCGGATAGTATCAATTTTGCTGACAAAGAATGATAGAAACTGCTCACATGAATGAACAGTGCTATTTAACCCCATCGTAGAATGAGGTTGAATGGCCGCATTAATTGAATTAAATAAAACCCTAGGATTGTTTGAATGGCGGGATACTAAATCGGCAAAGAAGTCATGTTTTGATTTCTTAACTTCTGCCTGGAAATTGAAAAGAGAAGTCCTGAAAATCTGTTTAGAGATAGTCAGTCCATCTTTTTTCCAACGCCGTTCAGCAGTTCGACAGGCGCGGCGCAGCGATCGCGTAGTTTCATTTAGCCAGGGAGCAGGTCTTACCTTATTACTGCGTATCTTTGGCGGAGCAATTGCGTCTAAAACCGTTTCACAGGAGGAATTAAATTTTACGACAGAGTCATCGATATCATTATTTTGGTCATGCATATAAAGACTAGAGAAAATGGTTTTAAAATCAGATATAGTAGAAGAATTTAAAAAAGCGCGAGCAGCGTGGGGACAGCTATTAGTCGGGAGATCAACAGTAATATTCAGATCTATCATTACAGAAATATGATCAGTGAAAGAAACATCACATAAATCAATACTATTCACTGAAATATCACGAGTAAGAACGAGATCAAGGGTGTGACCGAGAGAGTGAGTTGGCGTATTAATATGCTGTATAAAATCAAAGGAGTCCAATAGTGATAAAAAGTCTTTGACCAAAGGTTTCGATTGACAACAAACGTGAATGTTGAAATCACCAACAATAAATATTTTGTCATGGGAGAGGGTGATATCAGCCAGGAGATCAGAGAATTCAGAAATGAAAGTATCATTAATTACAGGAGGTCTATAAACCACGGCAAAACAACAAAGAAGGGGAGCTGCACACTTCGAAAAGTTGAAGTTCAAAGCTTCTAAACGGACCCCTTGTAAGGCTCCGACACAAGAACATACTTTTAAAAACAGTGGCAATGCCCCCCCCCCCG
>JANRMT010062837.1:10554748-10571802 GCA_026402145.1 Polypterus bichir lapradei | reverse complement strand
TAGTTCAGACAGACAGTTGTGGAGTTGATTTGTTGCAGAGTTGCAGATGGGAATATAAACCTGAGTATCATCAGCATAGCAGTGAAAAGAAAAGTTAAATTTTCTAAAAATCGCTCCAATAGGGTGAAGGTATATAGAGAATAAAATAGGACCTAAAATGGATCCCTGAGGAACACCATATTTAAGAGGAACAGTAGATGAAAAAGAGGAATTTAAAGTCACTGAAAAGTGTCTACTAGTTAAATATGACCTGAACCAATTAAGAGCAGCCCCTTTAATCCCAACAAGATGTTCGAGCCGCATCAGCAATATTTCATGATCAATGGTGTCAAAAGCAGCGGACAGGTCAAGGAGGACAAGGACTGCCGCATCACCTGAGTCAGTAATAAGAGAGATATCATTGAACACTTTCAGGAGTGCCGTTTCAACACCATGGTAACGCCTAAAACCAGATTGGTAGGTCTCAAATTATTGGAGTTAAGGTGATTGACCAATTGATTATAAATATTTTTTTCTAGTATTTTAGCCAGAAATGGGAGCTGGGAAATTGGATGAAAGTTGGTTAAAACTCCAGGATCTAATCCTGCCTTTTTTAGATGGGGACGGACTTCAGCATGTTTAAAAAATGAGGGCACAACACCCGAAATAATAGAATCATTTATAATGGCTAGTAAAGATGGGCCCAACACATCAAAGGCTTCCACTAATACACGTGGTGGTACAATATCAAGGGGGCTGGAAGCGGGTTTAAGGGTGTCAATAGTTCTTTTTAGCATTGAAAGTGAGACTTGATCAAAGGAATCTAGAACAATGTCATGATTAACAGTAGGAAGTTCATAGCCAGTTTGAACAATGCCACGGCGGATAGTATCAATTTTGCTGACAAAGAATGATAGAAACTGCTCACATGAATGAACAGTGCTATTTAACCCCATCGTAGAATGAGGTTGAATGGCCGCATTAATTGAATTAAATAAAACCCTAGGATTGTTTGAATGGCGGGATACTAAATCGGCAAAGAAGTCATGTTTTGATTTCTTAACTTCTGCCTGGAAATTGAAAAGAGAAGTCCTGAAAATCTGTTTAGAGATAGTCAGTCCATCTTTTTTCCAACGCCGTTCAGCAGTTCGACAGGCGCGGCGCAGCGATCGCGTAGTTTCATTTAGCCAGGGAGCAGGTCTTACCTTATTACTGCGTATCTTGGGCGGAGCAATTGCGTCTAAAACCGTTTCACAGGAGGAATTAAATTTTACGACAGAGTCATCGATATCATTATTTTGGTCATGCATATAAAGACTAGAGAAAATGGTTTTAAAATCAGATATAGTAGAAGAATTTAAAAAAGCGCGAGCAGCGTGGGGACAGCTATTAGTCGGGAGATCAACAGTAATATTCAGATCTATCATTACAGAAATATGATCAGTGAAAGAAACATCACATAAATCAATACTATTCACTGAAATATCACGAGTAAGAACGAGATCAAGGGTGTGACCGAGAGAGTGAGTTGGCGTATTAATATGCTGTATAAAATCAAAGGAGTCCAATAGTGATAAAAAGTCTTTGACCAAAGGTTTCGATTGACAACAAACGTGAATGTTGAAATCACCAACAATAAATATTTTGTCATGGGAGAGGGTGATATCAGCCAGGAGATCAGAGAATTCAGAAATGAAAGTATCATTAATTACAGGAGGTCTATAAACCACGGCAAAACAACAAAGAAGGGGAGCTGCACACTTCGAAAAGTTGAAGTTCAAAGCTTCTAAACGGACCCCTTGTAAGGCTCCGACACAAGAACATACTTTTAAAAACAGTGGCGCAATGCCCCCCCCCCCCGACGAGTCAAACGAGGAGAGTTTAAAAATGAATAACCTGATGGAACCAAGTCCGTAAAACATGAAGAGTCAAGTAGAAGAGCTCGTTGCAGGATGAGCACGGGTGAGAGTGCGAAGATTAGCAGCGTTTACTGCCCGATTGCATACCGAGGAAAAGTGATGCTGTCTTGAAATGGACAAATTAAATCCGGTGTCCAGCGCCCATGAATCAGTGATGGATTCCTGAGCAGGAGAAGATGGGTCATAGACAACTCGCAGGCATCGGGAAACAAAGCTCTGGGACTTGAGTCGGCGTTGTTTAACAGCAATTCCTTCTCTTTTCCAACGACGGCGGCGAGTGCGTTTGCGTCTCCGAGGAGCATTCAACTGACTGATACAGGTGAACAGCGGCGTCCAGGTGAAGAAGTCAGGAGATGAATAAAAAAAGGTGGAGGTTCACAAAAAATCCAATCAGAAGATGAAAACTGAGAGTAAAGTAGGCCAGAAAATATGTTAAGTAAAGACTCCCGATCATAGGACAGTGGTCGTTGGGATAAAATAAAACATAAAAACAAAGTTAAGACATTGACGAGAGAGACGAGCAGACGGCCAGCCACCCCAGTCGGCGCCATTTTATAGAGAAGACCAATCAATCATTTAGCAGCAAGTGAGCCAAGAAAGAATAATGTCTGTTGGAGAAGACTAAATAAGTGGGGAAAAAATAACAAGCAGAAGAAAATAAGGTAAGCGAAGAATATTGATTACAAGAGTGGGGGAGAGAAAAGAGAGACAGTGCTGGACTAAAAAGTAGTTGTGAAAGGGTATTCCCAAAACTTGTGAAGAAAAAAGCCTACTGCCCAGATTGACACAAAAGGCAAAAAGGATCCAAGGCAAAGCACATAGCAAATCTTTTACATGCAATATAATCTGTGTATAAAATTCAATTGAGTGTATGGAGTTTAGGGATTCTAGCACAGATGGTAATGTTTAAAAAGAACAGAGCTTTGGAGAGGAAGGGTCATGCATAGATTATACTGCCAAATTGACTGAATATGCAAGGTATGGTGTGAGACATCTCACAAAAGTGCTTATAAGGCTGATACTGGCTTCATAAATGGAGATAATGAGGTATACAATTTGATTAAGGGCTGGAGGAACATAGAGAAGATAAAGAGATTTTACAGGCTTTAAAGTCTAATGTAAGATGGAGATAAAAAAGAACAATGAAGGGATATCATAGATGGACCTTAAGGACTGACATGAGCAAAGAAAACAATCATTCAAAAATATTTCAGAGTGTGGAGATGCTTCACTTACACCACGGTAAGAAGGACAACTGGTTACCTCTAATACACAGAGCTGGATTATAAACAAATAGGAGTTTGGAGATGCCTCTTTCCACCTTATGCTAAATAACTTAAAGCATAAGAAATTATTGAGCCAAGATGTGATATCTGAGATTTAATCTTCCTAAGGTGACAGGCAGAGCAGAAAGAGGTCTTATGGAATTAGCAATGATATGCTCATATAGCAGCCGAAAGAAGGATTATCAAAAGGTAACAGTCAGTTCAAAACAGGATTTAATGCAAAGGCTCAGTGATAGAGTTCCACGTTGGATATCAGTATTTCTTGCACTGCCCCATTTCTTATGACAGTTGGATGTTTAAATGCCAGTCCTTTTTTGTTCCATAAAAATACAGAAAATAGTGACTTATTTAGACCAATAATTAGCTGGGGATGGTAAGGGTAGCAAGGCATAAACATAAACTGTGGAAATACTGTATACTCATTTTAAAGTTTGCCTGTCTGTAATGCAAGGACAATGGAAGAGTGGAACAGGTGGTGTGATTCTTTAATACTCACTAATACTAGCCGATAGCTGTTAATAACAGTGGAATTTAAAGATGAAAAAATATCCTGCCATACTAAATACTTATTTGATGGCCTTTGATACTGTGAGAGTGGAGAGAAAGCTAAAGTTGTTTTTAAAGTTAGTTAGACTGTGTTCACAACATTGTTTATCTATACTATTAAAAGACAAAGCCCTCACTGACTGACTGACTGACTGACTGACTGACTCACTCACTCACTCACTCACTCACTCACTCACTCATTACTAATTCTCCAACTTCCCGTGTAGGTAGAAGGCTGAAATTTGGCAGGCTCATTCCTTACAGCTTACTTACAAAAGTTAAGCAGGTTTCATTTCGAAATTCTACGCGTAACGGTCATAACAGTCGACGATGTCCGCCATGTTAAACTTTCTTATTTATGGCCCCATCTTTACGAAATTTGGTAGGCGGCTTCCTTGCGCTAACCGAAACCGATGTATGTACTTATTTCGGTGGTATAACGCCACTGTCGGACGCCATATTGAACTTTCCAACGGTCTTTGTTACCTATGGGCCCATCTTCAAGAAATTTGGTACGCGGGTTCCCGACGCTAACTGAATCCTACTTACGTACATATATACGTCCATAGCCTGCAGCTTGGTCTCCGTGTGAGGTGGCGTTGGGTCCCCCATCCACATGCCTGCCACGTTGTTGGCTGCCTGCCTATAAAGGCCGTCCGTCGCTACTGTCTCTTCATTCCCTTCCTTGCTTCGCCACGGGATTCACGTCTCCCTGCTGATAACTGCAGCCTTTTTATTTAATTCACGGCTTCTCCGCTGTTTTATTGTTCGTTTATTATGATTATAGTTATTGCATAGGTATTTTAGACTTAGTTTACATTGTTCAGGTATCCATTTCCTTTATCGTTCCAAACGTACCCACATTAACATGTCTATTGAGGTGATCACCATCGATCAAAGAATTGTCACTTAACGAGTGGTTTCCATCCCCGGAGATGGCGCCTGCCTTTTCCATTCTCTGTGTTACATATTGCACGGCCATATCAGGCTCACTCTTGATATCCGGAGGAACATTGTGTCTTATGTATTGAATGACTGGGACAGGTTCAAGGTGTGGACTGATGACGGTACAGGAGATAATTATACTACAGAGGAGCACTATAAGAGTGAAATGCTTAAGCCCTTCACCTATGGTTCTGCATGTGAGTTGATGGCTGCCGCTGAATTGTTCGGTTGCTGCTTTCAAGTGTACCGAAATGGCCAAATATTTTACACCTTTGGACAACCGCCAATGCCTCTTAAACATCTTAGAATCACAGGTGACGATTTAAATAGTGGACAATTTGATGTTTATGAATGTTTAAACTCTCAAAAGCTGGATGCGAAGTTATCAATGAAACTGGTTGTATGCTTACAACGCTTGACAGATGCCGAATGTCACTTCAACACAACAAGTCCTGCAAATACTAACGTAATTGATACAAACCATGAAACTCAAACCGATTATGACAGCAGCAATCCAAGCTGTGAGATTTGAGGTAAGATTACTTTTCACATGGCCAACTGTATGTTGCATACTCAAGAGTAAGCTCAGCGCACAGCTTGGTCATATTACAACCGGAGGGCCGAACTGACAACGTGGCATGCAAAGAGATCCTTAACAAATAATTATTGGTATATTTTCCCTCAGTTTAAAAAGATTTACTTTTCTTCTTAATAAAAATTTTAAGGCAGTACTTCGCCGCTGCGAAGCACGGGTATTTTGTTAGTATATTTATATTTTAGTACCTCAAGAAGTGAGTTCCATTAATTCAAACCATAACGTTCGTGCAGAACAATCCATTTTTAAAAGTTATCCTACCTGTGGCCGTGATATCTCTGCCAATGAGCAGGTACCCTCTAAAACACATGTAGCTGTAATCTTTCTCTCTCAAAAACATTACTTTTTAACAATCTCTAGATGATAATGATAATGACAGCTATCGCTAGCTAAGTGGGGTCAATATACACTCCAACACATGGCAAGAGGTACAGCGACTCAAACGGAGGCTGGTGTGTGAGTGAGGATGCCCCCGCCTGGCTCCCTACTCCTGAGGTCCCACCCCTCTCTCCCCTTGGCCTGTAGCATGTCTCTCGGATTCACGCAAATAAATCAGTGCTGCAACCGAACTATAATGCTTTGCGCGATGACAGAAGTCACAAAATCAACTGGAAAGTTCAAGCAAATTATAGAAAAAAAAACAAACAATCTAAATCCACTAAGTAGTTCTCTTGTGAAAAGCGGACAACCGTTGGATCTGCATCTTGCTTTGTTACACCCATCAATACAATATGAAATTGACACAAAACATAATATTGAGACACCCAAGCCAAAAAAAAAGACAAATATACATACTTGTGTTCAAAAGCACATACACACATATATCTTAAGTACCAATTAGAGATTTTCCAGAGCTGCAAATTTTCTCTAAAATGTAGAATGAATGTAAAATGTAGAATGTTATATCTGTGGGTGCTTTTCCCAAAATAATGGACATTTAATATTTCAAAAAAACGTAGAGGTTACTGAAAGACAAAAATGAAGAATTTTCATGAAGACAATAACTGGAAAGGTTCAAATTAAGAATACTGACACCAAAGAAATACCATATAGTAACAGAAGGTGTAGTGAAAATAGAAAATAAAAAAAAAATGCTACTCCCTCTCTCCTTTTCATATCAACAATTTTAAAAAATGGTTTGCAAATTGACTTTAACAGGAACAAAGGGTTAAATGTTGCCTGGAAGGGTCTAAGACAACTATTGAAACTGCTGTAGCATGGACACAAGCAATTGCTAGTTGAATATTAAAAACACAAGAAATGTAAGTTTTATTTCATTATGTTTTTGCACATTATTTTTCATGGGTATTTTACAGGTTAGACTATAATTCCAGAGATCATATATGATTTCTCATAGTCTAAGAATGTCTGATTTGAAGAAATGAAGGAAAACGCTGTTTACCAAAGATGTGTTAAGTATTTCTTGTGTAGTTTGGGCCACTATTGTAAATTAGTTTTTCAATAAAAGTAGTAAAAGTTTAGTTTACTGGATAGTAGGTTTCATTTTAAAAATCAAGTGTAAAATTTCTTGTTCCATCAATAATTTATGTTTAGCAATGTGATAAGTGCAAGGCCTGACATTTTAGCCATTAAATTTTTTTCAAACTATAGGAATGTGAAAAAGAGCTTAATTTCTTTCTTCAGTAGACTGCAAGGGGATGAACTGGAGTCAGCCCAAGCACTTACCTTCAAAAACGTGCACATTGTTCTCAGTAACAGTGGTCATTTGTAGCTCTTGCACTTTAGTACAACGACCTTTTGGATAGATAACAATGATGTCAACACCATTCATACCACGGACACTCTCTATCGCAGCACTGCCAGTGTCCCCAGATGTTCCTGGATTCAAATAAAACAGAACAGCAATTTAAATTTTCCATTTAGAAGATGGCATAACTGATCAATTCTATTCCACATGTGCCTCTAATGCTTGATCATTGCTTTAAGCATCTAAGTTTAACCTCAGCTGGGCTAATATTAAAGAATTACTATGGCACTGTACACATACAATTAGTTATAGTAGAATGAAAGATAGTGCTACTTGAAAACCCAGAACAATGTAATAATTTAATTAGACATTCACCAATCTAACACATCTCTAAACTGAGCATATTTGAGCCCTATTTTGCTTCCTGCGTCAACAGGTTAGCTTTGACAGCACTGATGATTCACACTTATATCTCTGCTTTCACTTTCAAAGGTAGCCCTTTAATTTTACTTTTCATGTCACATTCATTTTCATGCAAATACATTTTTTAAACTTCCAAACTATTACAACATGCAAAGGAAAATATTTTGTTCTGGTATTATTTCATTAGATTTCATCCATTTTCATACTGTAGCTCCAAGGTGCAGGAATGAGATAGTGGAGGGTGCTGCAGTACCCCACTAGAAAACATAGAATATGAAGCGCATAATTTTATATAAAACATTAAAATCATTCAATGGTAATTTAAAACTGCAGCAAATTGATATTAGTTAAAACAGCATAAATGGTGGAAAGTTGGCTTTTAAGACAATTTGTCAGAAGAATATATACTTTAGAACACTGGAGACTCTTTGTTGAACTCTGACTATAAAGGTGGTTACTGACTGTAAATATATCTCTTTAATTTAACTATTTATAACAAATAATATTGTTTATCCAACCATATAGACAAATTAAATTTCTGGGTCACGAAACTGGAAATTGTAGCACCAGCATGAACAATGCAGAAATCACCAAAACAATTCCATTCCAATCAAAAGTATTTACTCACCTAGTGACCGATATTATAATAGCACACCTGAAAATTCAGGATGTTAGCAGGACCTGCTGTTCCTGTTTTATCTATTCTGGACAGCTATAGCCTTCCCACATATAAAACTGTCTTTATTTTTTTATTGCCACACAGAACAAGTTCTCATAATGATATCAGGAACCCAGTACTAATGTGTAATGTTTCAAAGCTCCTTATTTTTAGTGCTGTTCAAAGTTTTAGTGAATGCTCACATCTAATGTAATCATTACACATTTGTTTCAAAAGTTTGTTTTTGGGGAGAAATTCTCAGTCCCATAAAGTAATATGAAAACAAAGGATGTTGTCATTTTTTTAAAATTAGTTTTGTTGTGATGTTATGCTTTTTAATATATTCTCCATCTGACAAGTTTCTGCACAACATGACTCTGAATGTGGTATATCAACATAATTCAGGTGTGCACACTGTGGTCCATAATTTAGGCAGATGATGCCTATTCTGCATACTTCTGCAAAACATGCCCTTTAGTAATTACGGCATGACATAACAAAATACGCTGTTATCCTTAAGACATATCCCCAGGACTCTCCTGGAGCTTGCTTAGTCTGGTCAGTCACTGCTCAATTCTCCATTTTTAAGCCTACTTACTCCATTGCAGGGATGCAGGAAGTGTATGTCTATCTCTTAAGCATTTAATCTAAGGTAAGAAGCAACCATGGTTGGGAAGATAGCCCACAGCATGGTAACACTCATGTATAACGAAGTAGCTTAGAGTTACCAGCTAATCTAGAATGCACATTTTTGACATATGGAAGGAAATCAGAATATGACCAAAAAAAAATAAATAAATATAAAATCTGAAATATGAAAACTGCACATAAACAGTGCCTGGAATGGGATTACACAAAGTCTCTAAAAGTGCTGAGATAACAGTGCTAACAACTGCATCCCCTTGCTGAGCCTTATAGAGGCTATTTGTAATATGTATAGTAAAATGTTTACTGTAAATGTGTGCTTATGATACAACAATGCAAAGCCACCATTGTGGCCACACAATTACAGTAGTTTTTGAGAATCTTCTAAGCATACAGTATGTGTTGACAAGGCACCTTATTAGCTGATCAATTTCATGTGGTTAAACTCTTAACAAAAACTCCACAAATGGCTTAAGCATCTTATAAATTGATGTGACAACTGAGGAAGAATTGTATTGGATGTGATAGTGTTAAGAAACCAACATAAAATGATCTTACTTTGAAAATATAAATAAAAGCCAAATTGTGACTTTTAAGTGCCATTAGGCACTATGTTGTCACTTTGGTAATACAGCAGAATGTTCATTTGATTAAACTGGATTAGATGCCTTTACAGCAGCCTTAATATAAAAACAGTGAAAAAAAGTATGCTGTATGACAACAACTAAGAAGTCAATAATAATATTATAATGGAGAGTGCCCATTAAACCATGTCAACCTGCTATCCACACCTACTAGTAACCTTTGATTTCTGCACTTTTAACCTTGTTTTAACTCAATATACAGTATATTGTAAGCAACTTTATTTTATTTATTTTATATATTATTTCCATTTTAGCTTCCACAATAGATATAGTATTGCATCATAGTTACATATTTAATATTCCATATTACCAAACAAGGGTGGCATGGTTGCACAGTGGTAGCACTGCTGCCCCACAACAAGGAGACCGGTGTTTATGCCCGAGATGCCCCCTGTGTGGAATTTGCATGTTCTCCCCACGTCCACTTGGGTGTTCTTCTGTGGTCAGGGTTTCCTCCCACAGTCCAAAGACATACAGTTTATGTGAATTGGTGTTCTTAAATTAGCCATGGTGAGTGTGTGTGTGTGTGTGTTTTTGTCCTCAAATGGACTAGTACCCTGTCCATGTGTTGTTTCTGTCTGGTGCTTAATGACTGCAGAGCCAGCTGCCCTGTGAAAAATGGACGGAAGGATATTACTAAGTGATAGAATTAATTCCTATTCAAGATAAAATATTGTCTTACAATAAGTCTGCAAGGGTCACTTTCTGACAGGTTTAGTACAGTATTAAAAAAACAATTTTAAAGCATTATATAATAACAGGGTCTTAATTTAGATGTGCAGTGGCAAGAACAGTCCATGACCTTTGCTTTTAACTTTTTTTTATCATTTTATCCTATTTTTTAATTCATTAAAAGCATTCAGCAACTTTGGTTAAGAGATATAAGAACTACATTGTATTCAATGTTGCCTTACCCACAATAATAGTGGCCTGCAATCCATTCTTTTTTAGAAAATATCTGAGGAACTGACCTAGGCACAACATGCCAAGGTCTTTAAATGCCATCGTAGGACCATGCCATAGTTCTAGAACATTAAGTCCATCTTTTAATTTTGATAGGTGGACAACTTCTTTCAACTGAAAATGACAAACGGCTTTGTCAATAAGGTCTGTGAAGAAAAGAAAGAAAGATAGGTTTTTACTGTTAGTGGATTCACCTTGGAAAGTCATTGCCAAGAGCTTTTATTGACACTGCTAAATGGTGATGTGCAGGTGCAAATTGCTGTCACTGTTCTGTAGACAACTAGACAATGATAACTGAAAAAGTTACACTTCTGTATGTTTACATTTTCCATATATGGAAGCTTGTTTTGTTGTTTTACAAAGGTATTGCCTGCTGTCAGACACATGTGCTTTGGTGGTCTAGCAAGAGAAATATTGACCATGTGCATAGCATGCATTCAAGTAACAACAAATGAGCACACATTACAGGCATACATTTGTTTTTAATCAGGTTCAAGTTTAGTGTAGCTGTTTTAGTATATGCTGAGTGGTAGCGCAAAACTGTCATTCCTGCACCAGATCACCAAGTTCTTCATGGAGCTTGCATATTCTCACCATGTATTTACAAACGGATTGATATCAATGAATGTCAGTAAGTTAAACACTCAAAAAAGGTTTTCCTTGGTTCTTTTATTACCTTATCCTTGGTAGGAGCGACTTATCATGTGTTACAAAATTCGATAATTGGTTTATGTACTTTCCATCTGTTTCCTCGTGGTTGTGCTCTATCGTACAGTCAGTCTGCCATTTTCAATCTCTGAGTTTTTCTTTTATTATAATCATTTGTGTGAATGATACACCACAAAAAGTGCAACATGCAGAGGCTTGGCCCTTTCAAAAATCTAAGGCTTTTATTAAAACTACAATGCAGTGTAATCAATTCACTTTAGATTTATTGTTATATGTACAAGTTGCAATCAAGCTCATACAGTGGCTTGCAAAAGTATTCGGCTCCCTTGAACTTTTCCACATTTTGTCACATTACAGCCACAAACATGAATCAATTTCATTGGAATTCCACGTAAAAGACCAATAAAAAGTGGTGTACACATGAGAAGTGGAACGAAAATCATACATGATTCCAAACATTTTTTACAAATAAATAACTGCAAAGTGGGGTGTGCGTAATTATTCAGCCCCCTTTGGTCTGAGTGCAGTCAGTTGCCCATAGACATTGCCTGATGAGTGCTAATGACTAAATAGAGTGCACCTGTGTGTAATCTAATGTCAGTACAAATACAGCTGCTCTGTGATGGCCTCAGAGGTTGTCTAAGAGAATATTGGGAGCAACAACACCATGAAGTCCAAAGAACACACCAGACAGGTCAGGGATAAAGTTATTGAGAAATTTAAAGCAGGCTTAGGCTACAAAAAGATTTCCAAAGCCTTGAACATCCCACGGAGCACTGTTCAAGCGATCATTCAGAAATGGAAGGAGTATGGCACAACTATAAACCTACCAAGACAAGGCCGTCCACCTAAACTCACAGGCCGAACAAGGAGAGCGCTGATCAGAAATGCAGCCAAGAGGCCCATGGTGACTCTGGACGAGCTGCAGAGATCTACAGCTCAGGTGGGGGAATCTGTCCATAGGACAACTATTAGTCGTGCACTGCACAAAGTTGGCCTTTGTGGAAGAGTGGCAAGAAGAAAGCCATTGTTAACAGAAAACCATAAGAAGTCCCGTTTGCAGTTTGCCACAAGCCATGTGGGGGACACAGCAAACATGTGGAAGAAGGTGCTCTGGTCAGATGAGACCAAAATGGAACTTTTTGGCCAAAATGCAAAACGCTATGTGTGGCGGAAAACTAACACTGCACATCACTCTGAACACACCATCCCCACTGTCAAATATGGTGGTGGCAGCATCATGCTCTGGGGGTGCTTCTCTTCAGCAGGGACAGGGAAGCTGGTCAGAGTTGATGGGAAGATGGATGGAGCCAAATACAGGGCAATCTTGGAAGAAAACCTCTTGGAGTCTGCAGAAGACTTGAGACTGGGGCAGAGGTTCACCTTCCAGCAGGACAACAACCCTAAACATAAAGCCAGGGCAACAATGGAATGGTTTAAAACAAAACATATCCATGTGTTAGAATGGCCCAGTCAAAGTCCAGATCTAAATCCAATCGAGAATCTGTGGCAAGATCTGAAAACTGCTGTTCACAAACGCTGTCCATCTAATCTGACTGAGCTGGAGCTGTTTTGCAAAGAAGAATGGGCAAGGATTTCAGTCTCTAGATGTGCAAAGCTGGTAGAGACATACCCTAAAAGACTGGCAGCTGTAATTGCAGCAAAAGGTGGTTCTACAAAGTATTGACTCAGGGGGCTGAATAATTACGCACACCCCACTTTTCAGTTATTTATTTGTAAAAAATGTTTGGAATCATGTATGATTTTCATTCCACATCTCATGTGTACACCGCTTTGTATTGGTCTTTCACGTGGAATTCCAATAAAATTGATTCATGTTTGTGGCTGTTATGTGACAAAATGTGGAAAAGTTCAAGGGGGCCGAATACTTTTGCAAGCCACTGTATCTGCACTTTTCACTATGCTGTCACTCAACATGAATCTCACTCTGTAGGCTATGTTAAATAGCACAGAATGCAACTGGCAAAAAGTAAGCGCTGTTTAGGAAAAAATAATGGTATGATTTGAGGTGTATCCGTCTGCTATTACAAGCCATTACAGAACATAACTGCTGAAGAAACAGAATTATAAAATTATACTAGGATAATAAGCAGAATAAATCTTGACAAAGAGGTGTGTGTGTGTCATAACTCCACTTGCAATGCCTGCTGCAAGCAGACAAGTGAGCCAGAAACATATAAGAGAACAGAGAGAAACCTTGAGCAAACAGTACAAACTTTCTGTGATAAAATGTATTATTTCCCATTTACTTTTATTGTCTCAAGCATGCCAAGGAAAGGCAAATGGCATATTTTAAGTTGATAAAAATATGCTTCACTGTGGCAAATTATGTACCATGATTTTGAAAAAATAACTGACTTGGAAAATGCAAACTTATCCTTTAAAGCAACAAATAGTGGTGATGTGTTGCATGTTGATTAGCACCAACAAGTAAGAAATTCATTGTACTCTATACATGAAATAACTCTATAAACTAGTAAAAAAAAAAAATCTCTATAGTGGAGGCAGCTGCAAAAAAATGTGTCCAAAAAGTTGTCACTGCCTGTCATGGCATCAACACTAGGACCCTTTGGCAGACAGCAGTGGTGAAAGAAACAATAAAGCCAAATGAGGATGCCTACTGTTCAATGATTGCTAGATGGCCCTCATATTTGACTTAGAGGTCACCCAAAAGCCCCACAACACAGCAGTTACAAAAGAAGCCAAAACAAAGATTGTATGCAGGACAAAATCGTTGATACCAATGAAAACTAATCTTAGACATACAGTATATAAAACAGAACGGATACTGAAGGAAATTGCTATTGGAGTGTAAAGATTGCCTGTAAATTTTGAGACACTTCTTATTTTTAAAGCAATTTTAATTAAAGCAAAACACCTTACCTGATTGATCATTATGGGGGATATCTTCAGAAGAGATAAAGACTGAACAAATTTCCTTAACCAGTTCCACATAATTTAATTTGCTCCAGCGTTGAAGGGTAGCTAAGTTAAGCTCTGGGATCTTCTCAGGCATAAACAGGCCTCCATCTGGAGCAAAGCCTGAAAACAGGACTTGCTCAAAGTTCCATCCTTTCACACTCCCCCGTGTGCTGCAGTAGTGCATGGTTTCTCACAGCCAAGTCAAGGAAAACACCAAGAAAACAATGGGCCTAATCTCCACCAACTGAGCACTACCCTAAAATGCATGGTTTCACAGCAAAAAAAAAAAAAAAAAAATATTACAAATTTTTAAACCTACAATAAATGTTAAACTTTCATACTGGATTATCATGAAACAAACCAATGACAAAATGTTCACACATGATACGGATTATTTCTGACAGTTTCTGAGAATTTTACCTGGAACTGTCCACCTCTAATAATTGTAGAATAAAAACAGAAACCACGAAACAAGGTATCATTTCCATATATTTACACTTTTTTCTCTTTTAAACTGTAGCACCTGTTACAGCCTTATGTTTAGTGATGCTTATGCCAGTTTCTTGTGTACATTCTACTTATAGCCTAAAATATCTGAAGGCTGCTAGCCATTGTTTCATGAAACAGTATGTCTTATGTGGCCAATCAGAGAAAATTTGTTTGGCAAGCCTTTTTTACGTTGTTACACAAGAACTAGTTTTTGTAGGACTCTCATGAGATCCTTCCCTTTAACAGCTATAATTAAGGCAGGCAGCCTATCTTAATATACAACATGCCCACCCTGATGTCATGATTAATTTTTCACATGCATCACTGTGACCAAAGACACAACATGGTGAAACCTATAAAATTCAGAAATAAAAAAGGTGATGCTCAGGCAAACATGTAAACATGGCACTGAAAGAAGCACTTTATTCCACGTCTTCCTGGTACAGGCTACTATTCCCCTCTGTGAGTGGCCATCTGTGAGCCTTGGTCATGGACCTTGGCCTTTTGCCTCTGACCCTGGGAGAGTAGGCCAAAAGGAAGAAGCTGTTCAGAGTGTGCGGCATCACAGAAGACCTGGTGGCATGATGGAGTGGGTGCTGATGAAGCCAATGGTCATTTTTAGGGCCACGCCAGCAGTCTGGGGTAAAATGGCTGAATCCATTCCTCTAGCTCTCGCACCCCTCGAGTCATTGCAATATGTTCCATATATTTATAGTCTGCACATTTAGAGATCACATCAGTTTTGCAAAATTTCTAATTAAAACTTAAAGCAATTCTTATACTTTAGAAATCTGAGGACAGCTCTGAAATTTCAAATGGATTTACATCTGTGTAAAGTTTTTTTGGATTAATTGTTGGCCATGTTATTTTCCAGAATTTTCAACTATTAAACTATTTTCTGATTTTATTGACAAATAATTTTTACTCATACATTGATTTAATGTAGTTAGACACTTCAAGTAGTATCAGTTTTATTGGCAAAATGATTAGTTCAGCTGTCATCGGAAATAAAAAGTTATATGAAATGTTTGCCTTTCATTTTAAATATTCCTCATATGACTTGGGACACGTACGTTGCATTGATCCAAAACAGTGCATGAGCGAACATGATTTATATTTATGCTTTAAGATTTTTTTTATTTTGTCACGTTTTCTGTTTACTTTGGCATTTCTGCTTATTTGCCATTTATTAAACAACAGCGTTTAATGAGTTCTCAAAAAGTACAAAGTCGACTTTCAGCAGCGGCACTTCCACTGCCGACACTGCCTCAATGACCCCGTTGGTATGATTGACGGATCCTGAACATGATTCAGAGTAAGGATTATATTATCAAATCAGGAGAAACGGTGGGCGAGTCATTCTTGTCTAAATTTTCTGAAACGTTTTTCTGTTGTAGAGCTACATTCAATGACCTCCGACTGAAAGGTTAAAATGATGAAATATTTAATTAACACACATACAACATAGTAAACACAAACCGTAAACTGGGTTTCAGACATCCACGTGGAACAAAATCCAACCAGCCTTCAAACGAGCAAATGCTGTAGCGTGGTAAAAAAAAAATACAGCTAGTCTGATTAAAAAATATAAGCACGATTATAATTAGTGGAACTAAGTTGTGTGCCTTTGTATACGTTTCGATCTTGAAAAATTCAGAGAGGAGACAGCCGATCGAGGTCTACCCTCTGTGTGGATTCTCATCTTTCAATTTAATGAACGTACTATTCGCCGTTTGCCGTGGCTGACTCACCTCCTCACTCCGGACAGCTAGCTGGCCCGTCACGTTTCTCCACCCATCGAATAATCCTGCGCCTCCATCGGTTTCTGATTGGACAGTGGCGAACGCCTATTTATATCCGGTTGGTGCCGTTCCCTTTCGTTTTCGGCTTCAGGAATATTTTTGAGAAGGGTCTAGCTGCTGCCCGCAATACCTATGGTTCAGACACGGAACGCCCTCTAATGTCAGTTTTGATACGTCCATCATTTTTTTTGTCGGCGCTCAAAGTAATGGTGGACTTTGAATAAATCTTTATGAAAGCTTTTTGTGGAAAAAAGAACAAGACAGAGTGAGTTGGAAATCAAGATGACAGTGAGTTTGTTGCAAGTTTTATTGATATTAGATAACATCATACTTTACTGGTAGGATACGTTGTACCAGAGTGTATTAAAGATGTTAGTTGAATCGACTTTCAGGTGCCTTGCAATACTAAACGCTCTTAGAAAGTACGAGCGTATTAAACAACAAGCAGGTCCGTTTGTGTAGCGTATTGTTACAGTGCTGTTTGGAAAACTCAATTTGGAATACTAAATCGAAAGATTCAGCTGTCGATTATTTTTTATAATAACTAATATTATATGTAATTATCCGTTGTTGAGTATAACTGACTAAGTGTAACGGAATGTAATTAAATTATCAGTGACCGTGATTAAGAACTTACAATTGCCCTGCCCTATAATTGTCCTGTATATCACGTATACAGTGGTGTGAAAAACTATTTGCCCCCTTACTGATTTCTTATTCTTTTGCATGTTTGTCACACAAAATGTTTCTGATCATCAAACACATTTAACCATTAGTCAAATATAACACAAGTAAACACAAAATGCAGTTTTTAAATGATGGTTTTTATTATTTAGGGAG
>JANRMT010062837.1:10538517-10554648 GCA_026402145.1 Polypterus bichir lapradei | reverse complement strand
TAATTGAAACAAACCATGAACCTCAAACTGATTATGACAGCAGCAATCCAAGCTGTGAGATTTGAGACAAGATTACTGTTCACATGGCCAACTGTACGTTGCATGCTCAAGTGTAAGCTCAGCGCACAGCTTGGTCATGTTACAACCGTAGGGCCGAACTGACAACGTGGTATACAAAGAGATCTTTAACAAATAATTATTGGCATATTTTCCCTCAGTTTAAAAAGGTTAAATTTTCTTCTTAATAAAAATTTTAATGCAGTACTTCGCCGCTGCGAAGCGCGGGTATTTTGCTAGTCTATACTAATAAAAGGCAAAGCCCTCACTGACTGACTCACTCACTCACTCATCACTAATTCTCCAACTTCCCATGTAGGTAGAATGCAGACATTTGGCAGGCTCATTCCTTACAGCTTACTTACAAAAGTTGGGCAGGTTTCATATCGAAATTCTAGACGTAATGGTCATAACTGGAACGTATTTTCGTCCATATACTGTACTGTAATAGACTGCAGCTCAAAAGCCATGGGAGGCGGAGTTTCGTATTAAAGCATTTAACCAATCACATTTCAGCCATCATTTGTTGCCAGGCAGAGAGGCTTTTACAATCCGTTGTGTAGGCACTCTAACACAAAATAAATGTTGATTAACCTGTTGCTTCAACCAATCAGATTTTGAGTTGGTGTCAGTAGGGCCCTCTAGCAGGCGTGTGGCAACGTCACCGTATTCAGACCCATTGATTGGATAGAAGCCGATATGAGGAACTCTACGAGGCCACTGAACGCACCGCAAATGCTCCGAGTGAAAGATCGTTGCGCGCACTACGGCCAACTCCATGGCAGGATTCTGGACATTATTATTTGCCAGACACAGACCAGATTTCAAGACCACGAAAACCTGATGTTTGTCACGCTCCTCGAGCCCCAGAAGTTTCGGGAATACAAGAAAAATTTCCCGCATGCAGCCTTCTCTAGTTTAACAGAAGAGCCACGGAGCGCTTTTTGATCTGTCTCGGCTAAAAACAGAACTGACTGTAATGTATGCCATGGATGATTTTTTAGGAAAATATCCCACTGATCTCCTTGACTTCCTTCATCAGAAAAATCTGAATGAGAGCATGGGGCAGCTGTTCACATTGGTATATTTGGCGGTGAGCATTCCCGTGTACACTGCTTCTGTCGAGCGGACATTTTCAGCCCTAAAGCGAATTCAAACTTATGCCAGAAATACCACAGGGCGGGTTCGCCTTGCACCATTAGCTTCGAATGCGATAGAAAGGGATGTTTTGATGGAACTGAAGTGCACGGATAATCCGTACAACAGAGTAATTGAACTGTTTTTGAGGAAAGAGAGGAGGATGGATTTTGTTTAGAAATAAATCTGAATTTTTGTGAGTAAAATGTTGCGATTTTCCTAAATAATATTGCAAGTTTATGAGTTATTATTGATGTTTTTTATGTGATGTCGCAGCTGTGGCTGCAGTAGAAAGGAACATGTTCACCCCGATTTGTCTATTCAATAAAGGCATTTATTGTGGCTACAGGAGTTATCTTTATATATATATATATATATATATATATATATATATACTGTATATATATATATAATATATAATATATGTCTCGATCTACATACTGTCAAATAAAAGCGCCTCTAGCGCTGACGTCCGAGGTTCGATTCGCGACAGGGGGTGCAGTGAGTGTGTACGCCTGATGAGCCCAGAGTTAGGGTGAAACACGTGCCGCGTATTGTTTGCATTATTTGACAGTAAAACTATTTCAATATATTCAATATATATAAATCAGCGCTTCCCGATTCATTTTACCCTCGCACCCCCTTGGTTTGAAAAGTATGAAAAAATATGAGGTTAACGCAGAAAAACAGATCACCAATTGAAGCTTTATGAATAATGAATACTTTATTTTCCATCAATAATTGTTTTGGTAAAGCCTTACTCAGTGTAATCCTCCTTCCATTTTCTAATTTTTTCGTGACTACCCATGATTAAATGAACGGTAAAAATGTAAGAGCGAAGCGAGGGTGACTTATTGAGGCAGGCAGGCGACAGCTCAATAGCTCGCAGGCTCGATGTGGTGCGTGTCAAGTCGCTCTACAATGAACGATCAGATTCGAAAAAATATATCTTTTCAAGTTCTATTTGGATATAAGTGGGTTCTATTTACTCGACAGAAATATCTTTGGTAGGAATGTAAGTTGAATTTAGTCTTTAAATTTCTATGGTGAAGAAAAATTTATGCAGTGATGACTAAATTTAACTTACATTCCTACCAAACATATTTCTGTCGACTAAATAAAAGTTACTTATATTTAAAATTTAAATAGAACTTGAACAGATACGATAGTTCATAAAACCCACGCAGCACTAAGTGCACGTAAGAGCGGGAGTCATCCGTTTTAACAAGCAGCGTGTTGCACTGATACAAAATAGTCTGCCCATTTCATTATTTAGGAATGGATAGATAAATTAAGATTTTGTACAAATGTTTTTCATTTTTCTTCCTCGATGGATTCTGGCACCCCCAGCAACAGCTGCTCGCGCCCCAAAGGGTATATATATATATATATGCATATATGTATATATGTATATATATGTATATACTGTATATATATATATATGTATATATATATACTATATGTATATATGTATATATATATATATATACTGTATGTATATATGTATATACAGTATGTATGTATATGTATATATGTGTGTGTATATATATATATGTGTATATATATATATATGTGTGTGTGTGTATATATGACAGCAACACTCATAAAAGTGACAAAACAATTACATTGACAATCATGTTACGTTATTTTCAAAATGTTTCCTTTTCTTTTTCATTACTTCTTTAACACACTTATTTCTCCGCTGCGAAGCGCGGGTATTTTGCTATTTCTTTATAAATAGCAATTTCTTGCCCATGATTAAATCCTGCAAATATGATGCTATTGTTATCTCCGACCATGCCCCTCTGATCATGGAGCTCACGTCACAATGTCCCACATACTCATCTTGCAGCTGGCGTCTTAACCCTCTGTCATTAACTGACAAGAACTGTATAGAATTTATATCCAAGCAAATTGATTTTTTTTTAGACAAATGCATCTTCTGAGGTGTCTGCACGAAAACTCTGGGAAATGCTAAAGGCATTTTTAAGAGGACAGATTATCTGATATCTTTCCCACAAAAATAAATCAGAAATGAAGAAGGCCTCAAAGTTAATTAGTGAAATTAGCAGAACAGATCAAGAACATGCCAGGTGTCCAAATGAGGCACATTTTAGGAAATGACAGGCTTTGCAATCAGAACTCAACCTCTTGACAAGAAAAGAAATGGAGCAACTCATTTTTAAATCAAGACATCGTTACAATGATCACAGAGAGAAGGCTAGCAAGATCATAGCGCAACAAATCTGTAAGAAGGAAGTCTGCAATGCAATATCAGTAATCACCAACACAGACGGAGATAAAATCATTGGCCCTAAAAATATTATTTGCACATCTAAAGATTACTATAAGTACTAATATTCTACTCAGTTTAAAGAACACAATATAATACGTTTTTGATACATTATGGATACCACAGCTAGATACTCTAAGTGCAGATGAATTGGATAAACCTCTGACAGTATCAGAATTACTAGATGCTATAAACTCACTTCAGAGTAGGAAAACACCAGAGGCCTCATGCATAACACCGTGCGTAGAATTCACACTATAACACGGCGTACAGACAAAAGTGAAAATGTGCGTACGCACAAAAAAATCCAGATGTATAAATCTGAGCAAACGCCAACTTTCACGTTTTTCCGCTACATAAATCCCGGTCAGCGTGAAAAGTAACACACATGCACGCGCCTGCTGTCCCACCCCGCCTCCTCCCAGAATTAAACCTCTTTGAATATGCAAATCAATATAAATAGCCCTTAAGCTCAGTGTTCTGTGAAAAGGCAATGGCAAAAACATGGGAGTAATAGAAGAATTTTAGCAAATGCCAAGTGGAGGCAAGAAAAAAACTTACTATTTGTTGGTTTAAACAGTGGTATAAACAACAAAAGGAAATTGATCTAGTGACATAGAGTGTTGGAGAAACTCGAAAGCTCAAGTTCACAAAGTCTCACAGGGCCTGAAATAAAAAAGAAGTTGTCAGATATCAAAGTCTCCGTGAAAAGGTGAGTCGTAGCCCACCGTCTGAGTGTTATATGGAAGCGTATTAGGGTACAGAGAAAAAAAATAGGCAAAAGTGGGGAAAAAAGCACAAAATGTCAACTTTAATCTCTAAATTTCCACTTTATTCAAGTAGTTTATTTTGTCATTAAGGTAGAACATCATAAACTTCATCATAAAATCATTTAATTTACTAGTTTCTCAAATCCAATCGTAACTAAAGTAGCACGTTAAATGCTTCGTTTTGTATGTGATCTTCTATGTGCTCTATGTGTGTGAATCACTACATGCTTCTTAAACGGGCTTTCTCTTCCTCCGACAGGACACAGAATCCATTACTTTCGTGATGTTACAGCTCTCTGAATAATTAAAAAACTAAGATGTATACTTGATATCATTTTCATGATGATAGGAGTTAAAGCATGTTATTAAACATGGGAACACGGTGGCGCAGTGATTGTTCATGCCTCAAGCAAGATGCTTGCTGCAGCGTGTGCGACCTTTGATGAAATAATTTATTGCAGCAGTACGGTCTCTTGCAAATGTACTAACCTCCAATTCTTGTCCTTCCTTTTCTTTCTCCAAGTAACCAATCGCCACACAATCAGCTCTGTAATAGACGTTAAGCCATCTGTAAGCTTAGAACGCTTATTCTTCAAAACTTTTAAGGAATATTGAAATATCTTCGTAGTACATGTTTAATTATTCCATCCATCTATCCTTCCCTTGTTGCACCAGCCCCAGCAAGAATACAGCGTGAGGCAGGAACAATCTGTGAACGGAGCGCCAGTTCCTCGCTAGCGCTGCAGCACCGTGTCCTCACATGTTTATTTATTAACAATATAGATTATTTAAATGAAGTTAAAGTTTTATCTGTATAATATAATAAACATATTTTGCTTCATTTCATCTTAAAAATGATATTGTCATCATATGTAAATGCGTACTTTATAAAGTGGCTCAGGTTGTGCAATATTATAACTCTATCACAAGTACAAAGCATTCTACAATGCACTTTGAATTTTGAATACACTGGTTATGGTTACAATCAAACAATTTTAAGCATTAACATATACAATAAATGAAAAGTACTCATGCTTTTATGATGTTTTGTTTCTGCAGTTTGAATACTTATTTTTGTCTGTCATTCTCTTTTGTGCTTTGAGTGTATTACCACCTACAGTTGCTAAATACAATAATTTATTTACCTGACATTTACCTATTGAATTGAGATAACAATTGAAATTATTATTCAGTTAATAACCTCCATGCAAGTTTTGAACTTTTCTTTGCCTGATATGATAACATGACCCATTTACCAAGGGTTTCCATTAAAAATATGACAACTAATGCCACAAGTACAATAAAAATTAGTTTTTTTCAATGGCCTGAAAAGATTCTCATTATTTTTTCTTTTAAATAGGTTGCATCCTTTCAACAATTGCACCTTAAATATGACCTTCCATCAACACATTTCTTTAACTATATGCAAGTTACATCCTAGTTATTGAAAGACGATTAAAGTCACATTATGATGGCAACATTTTGCCATGGAGCATGTCAGATTACAGAACTGAAAATCACTGGGCATGTCTGCTTTACTAACCAGATTATGATTTTCCAGCACAGCTATGCTCACCCCTTCTTCTGACATTGTGCCTGATGGAGTGGGCACTGTACTGGAGTTTTGTGAAGGGTTGACAGCTGCAGCGATTTTTGCAGAAATCACTGCCCTATTTTTCTTTTTTTCATTTTGTCATGGTATCTATATCTCTAGAAATTAAACAGATGAGACTATCTTTCGTTTGAGAGGTCCAAAGCCCCCATGTTGCCTGATGGAGGTGGTGCTGTACCAGTGTTGTGCACAGGGTTAACAGCTGTGGCAAGCTGAGCCACAGGCTCGGACATTTTATTTCTTTTTCAATTCTGTTTTAATATGTAACACTTTAGATATCAGAAAGACAAGCCTCCCTTATGTTTGTGAGGTTCCAAAGACTCATGTTTCTTATTTCTTGTCACTATATTCTATGTGTTGATATTCCAGATGGTTGTCAGCTCTCCTGCGTATACAGCCAGACTTTCAAACTAAAGGACAAAATCAAACCTGTTTAACTTAACTGCAGTGAGTTGCAGACTAGTTGGTCTCAGTCGTTACTTAGGCAATAGACTTCATGGTAGGGTGCTGCTGACTGTCTCTGACTGGCTAAGATTATGTAAATGAACGCTATGACTGAAAATCACCATTAAAGTCACATAATGTGACATGGGCTTAACACAGATGATCATATAGCTTGTATCTTCAAAGTGTATCAATGTTTTCTAAAGAATGAATCCAGACAGAATTGAGATATTTCATGCGTGTATTAAAGTTTTCGGTATTACACAAAGATATAATAGATCACATTTTTGCAGTGTTACTAAGATTAAAAATGCTGTCTTGATAATAGTATTGTTTTGAGACTGGAATGTGAGATGAGTACCAAAAAAATCACTTCAAGAATTTTGATGGTCAAACTTTCAGAAATACTTTAGCCATCAATTTTAACACCCAAGTTCTCACATAAGTGTCTATTTTTGGTTGGTCTAATAACCAACTAGCATTTAACAACAGAACGTTCAAGGAGTTGGCTTTACAGCTGTGCATCATCAGCGTAAAAATGAAAATTAGCACCATATTTACAGATGATGTCATCAAGGTGAAGCAAATAGATAGAAAAAAGTATAGAGCCTTAGACTAATATAAAAAAAAAATTAATTCACACTGTCTAAATCTTCTATAGGATTTGCAGACTTTTATTAATGTTGTCCTTACTTAATTAAGCATGCTGAACCTCTTCTTACCTTGAGGATGCCTCAGTGTGTTGAGTGGTTACTTCAGATTAAATCTTTTTATTCCTTGCTATTTTAGTGGGTTAGAGAGAGGGTATCGGATTTCATTTAAATACATTGAGGCGACCTGCTGGAAGCTGTGCCCAGCTGGGACGCCTAGAAGGATCGGGAGAGAGATTACGCCTCCCCGGACCACGAGAGGGCAGCTGCCCTAGTTTGTATGGGGGCCACAGGAACTGAGCATGGAAGCAGATACCTATAGGGGCCCATGGTCACCACCAGGTTGCGCCCAGAAGATTGTGAAGCCCTGGACGTCAGCACTTCCGCCACACCTGGAGGTGCTGGCAGAAGTATTACCAGGGACACCCGGAGTGCTTCCGGGTGCTCATGCGACACTTCCACCACACCAGGAAGTGCCGCAGGAAGCTCATCAGGAGCCACCTGGAGCACATCCAGGTGGGAATAAAAGGGGCCGCCTCCTTCCAGTCATCAGCTGGAGTCGGGTGGAAGAGGACAGAGCTTGGAGGAGAGGAGAGGAGGTGAAGGAAGGCTGGTTATTGAAGAAGCCCGGACTGAGGGTGCACTGGGATGTGTGCAGGACTTTACTCACTGTAAATAGTGTAAATAAAACATGTTGTGGGTTTGAACATTAGTGTCTGCCTGTCTGTGCCAGGGCTGGTCTTTCCACAACAGTTTAGTGTTGTATTTTTGTCTGACTTGTAATTCATTCATTGTAATAAAGCTCAAAACTAAAACAATACAAAATCACTATTCCAAAAATAAAAATTTCTTCTGATCATTGGTTTCCAAACAGTCATCTACTGAAATTATTACTTTTTTACAACTGTATTATTAGATCCAAGACCCAATAATTCACCCAACAATCCATTTTCCACTATTCTTAATCCTGTGCAGGCTCATGGTGGATGTGACTGCGACTGTCAGTGAAGCAGTCCAAGCTTTACTTATTCTTTTTCTTACATCAAATTTCACACTTTACCATTAATGTGTTCAAACCAGTATGGCAGTGCCTGGAAACATTTTACACCAGTAGCCCATATCAACACTCTGTAGCTTTGTTTGGGTTGTCATTGGCTATTTTAGTATAGTATGGACCACTTTACTTTTCTGAGTAATCTGTCATGGTACCAAATTAGCAGCTATTTAGTCTAATGCTGTTCATTTTCATTGCACAGTACAATTAGTTTCATCACATTCACGTATCTACAGTAGAAGAAATGTTTTTATTACTCATAGCAAGTCCAGGTACAAAACCACCAAATCTCCAAAAGCCCAAACTATTTTTGTTGATTAAGTAATTGGTCACTCTCAAAGCCAGGTCTTTGCTGGCTAATCAGATATACTTTTTGGATATGAATCAGTGCTTGAAATGGAAAGGTACTTCACAACTTCTTGGTACAATAATGCCAAATGGCACTTATCTCCTGGGAATCCAGCGCCATCCCCCAATCTCCTACCCATATTCTCACCATTTCTTAATTTAAATATGTATAAAGAGAACACCCCATTCCTTCTGTCTCCTACCTAAAATCTCTCTCTGTCACCTAGGTTATGTTTGTGGGGAACACCCAAGAGGCTGAAGTAGAAACACATAGAGCACCTTCACTTCTTTATCCACTTTAGCCACTGCCGTGGATCATTCTGACTTAAGATTTCTCTAAATTTATGGCAATACATTTTCTTTCTGAATAGAGTATACTGTATATTTATTTACAATGACAAGTTAGTTTTTAATTGGACTGGAAGGGTGTGATAATTTCTTACTTTTTTTCTTTATTCACTTAATTGGATCTTTTTTAATATTTGATTCCTGGTATTCTACAAATTATATTTTCTCATTCTGAATATGATAATTACTTTTCTTTATTGTACCAAGAAAGGGAAGACCCTAATGTTCTAAATGACAAGACTAACAAAGTCATTCATATATTCAACACAATCAAAACAAAACAACTGTAACAGGTAAATGCAGGGTCATACCCTTAAGTGTCATTGACTTTGGGTATAATTTTTAAAAAGTCAGTAACAAGGAAGTAATTTTGACAATATACAATGAATAGCAAAACATGCTTTCCAGCAGCACTTTTGCACTTTACAATTGGAGCTTTAAGGCATTGATATAGAACTTCTATTAGCCACTTACTTCTGCTGTACATACCACGAACACAGCAATTGTAAATACAAGTATATTGTTAGACAGCATTACATTAGAACATTGCAGAATATTAGATCAACTGTGATAAAAACAGGCCATTTTGTCCCACAAGCTTGTCCATCTTATTCACCTACATTATATAAAATAATATAAAGTTGAGATTTGAAGGTCCTGGAAGTCCTCTGCTCCTATTTAAAAAAATTTCCTTGGTTTCATATATATGACAAAAAAAGCTAAATATATATGCCAAAAAATAAAAATCTAACTTACAAAACCTGGCGTACACATACGTGAATGAGTTTCACACCCTGCTTGGTTGGCACTATGAAACAAGCATATATGGACAATGCTAGTCATCCTCAAACTTGTGCATTTACAATGCTTCAGACCTCAAGTGAATGGTACAGCAGCATCACACATTATGCATCCAGGCCCTATGAAAAACTGAGGATTCAGCCAGTTACTTTACCCACAAGCCAGCCATCACGTACAACACCATCTAAATGTCATCTGCCAATGCTACTTTGACTCAAAAATAAATGAATCATGGATTGACTCAAGCCACTGATACAAGACAATGACTGTGATGTACAGACTCTGTTTTAGTTCCCTCTTGTCCTGTCAGTGAGGGCAGAAAGAAGGAAAGTGACTGGAAACTTGAAGTTAGAAACAGGCAGTGGTCAAAACAGGAGTCTGAACCAACCAAGTCGTAAAAAATACAGTGCCCAAGACAAGAATCAGAAACCAAGAAAGAAGAGCATGAAGACAATAATGGGAGATAAAAAATATTTAAATCACAAGGACAATGCATAGAAAAGGTTTTGAGGTCATAAAGTCGGATGCCATAGCATTGTTTTGGACAACCTTTAAACTTGTCACCAATATAGACATCATTAGCATCACATCTTCTGCAGAATGCCAGGATGGGTTTCATGCATACCAAACAACGCAAAATTGCAGTGCCCATTGGATTCCAAGATGATGCCATGATACACAAAAAATAAGTAATCAGCTTTCAAACTAACCATTAAATTAAAAAAAAACTAATGGAATTTTCAGAATCCTTAATCTGGAAAACCACCAAAACTATGCAAAGATTGTGGCTAAGGAAATTAAAATGCCAATATAACAGAGTCCTTCCTCAAGCACACAGTCTCTGAAGGTGACCATTTGGATTGTTAGGATATCAAACATGAAACCAGAAAAGGAAGGTGGAGGCTTGAAGATGAACAAAGTGCACCCAAGAACAATCATCCAGACTGCATCCCTTCCAGGGCACAAGATTCAGCCTGTGAACAATGAATGTGAGAGTTTAAGATAGACTGAACTTTAAAATCATCCGAACTGTTCACCTGAACTTTGGTTGGGAGAGTGGGTGTGTTGATGTGTATATTATGAACTAGAATGTATTGCCTTTAACCAAGATACGTGAAATACAGAATGTATTTTAAAATGTGCTGAAATACCCAAAGTGCATTAAATCAAACCCACTCTCCATGAACTAACTATGGTCCAATGAACCGTGGAGTCAGTTTATGACACAGTACTCTCAGGTGAATATCTCATGTGGCTAATCACACCAATTTTGAATAGAGGCGCTTTACAGAGTTGATTATGTTGAACTAGCCACCAAATTAATCACAACCCAAACAGGTAGTCATTTAGTGTAGGAATAGGAGAGGAATTGGAAAGTATACCCAATAAATGAGGTTTGTATCCATACAGACACTGAAATGGGGACATTCCCAAAATAGAATGAGTAAAAATATTTTGAAAAAATTTGGCCATAGCTAAAAAATTATTCCTGCAGTCAAAACCACATCAGTAGTGGGCAGGAGGAGGAACCTAATCAAGGACTTTGTTAAATGGTGTGACTCAAACCACCTACAACTGAACACCAGCAAAACCAAGGAGCTGGTGGTGGATTTTAGGAGGACCAGGCCCCTCATGGACCCTGTGATTATCAGAGGTGACTGTATGCAGAGGGTGCAGACTTATAAATACCTGGGAGTGCAGCTGGATGATAAATTGGGCTGGACTGCCAATACTGATGTAAGAAAGGACGGAGCCGACTATACTTCCTTAGAAGGCTGGTGTCTTTCAACATCTGCAATAAGATGCTGCAGATGTTCTATCAGACGGTTGTGGCGAGCGCTCTCTTCTACGCGGTGGTGTGCTGGGGAGGCAGCATAAAGAAAAGGGATGAATCACGCCTGGCCAAACTGGTGAGGAAGGCAGGCTCTATTGTAGGCATGGAGCTGGACAGAGCAAAGGGCGCTTAGCAGGCTCCTGTCAATCATGGAGAATCCACTACATCCACTGAACAGTATCATCTCCAGACAGAGGAGCAGCTTCAGCGACAGACTGCTGTCACTGTCCTGCTCCACTGACAGACTGAGGAGATCGTTCCTCCCCCACACTATGCGACTCTTCAGTTCCACCGGGGGGGTAAACATTAACATTATACAAAGTTATTGTCTGTTATACCAGCATTTGTATCACTCTTTAATTTAATATTGTTTTTTATCAGTATGCTGCTGCTGGAGTATGCAAATTTCCTCTTGGGATTATTAAAGTATCTATCTATCTATCTATCTATCTATCTTTGGCCATTAGATTCCGTGTAATGTCCAGACAGGAGATTCATCACACACTTTTAACTTCCAACAGAGCAATTGCTAATATCAAGAGACAAATTGTGGACCTCTGACTGATATAGATTTGGGAAATCAATAATGCAGACTATATTTTTCAAAAACACATTTGCTGGTTCATTAGCAGACATCAGTTTCTTTAATAGGATGAAGTGCGTGTAATTGGAAAATCTGTCAAAAACTACACATATGATTGTATATCTATTAGTAGAAATTAGATCACTTATGAAATCCATACTAACTGCTTCGATGGATGAGTAAGTGCCCATAGGATAATCAGATGTAGATTTAGTCCTATTGCAGATATTACAGGATTTAATATAGTCTCTGACGTCCTTAGGCATTTTGTCACTTTTAAAATAACTTTTAAGAATCCCTAATGTTTGGGCATTGCACAAATGGCCAAACATGCTTAATGAATGGAATAATTTCAAACCTCCCACATGATATTCGGGGGGTTTATATGTTTTGTCAGAGGAAGCAGAGGGAAGATTATTTTGTAAGGTCTGTAATAAATCAGTTAATTGAAGAGGAGATTTTATAACAGTTACACCCACATGTCTTTCAGGTGACAAAATAGGTTCAGGTTCTTTAGAAATGTTTTCAAGCTCATAAAATCAAAGTATGGGAACAGCTTTCCAATTTGTATATCCATATCAGGTCCTGGGATCCTTACATTAGGCTCAAGAAGGAGCTCAGGGGCATAAAGTATATGGAACAAAAGTCAGTAGGACAACAGGGGAGGCATACACAGTAGGTACAACAGGTAAAAGGTGTATTTTTTGCCAACAAAAAAAATGTTCTATGGAAGCAATATCAAAAGATATAAACAACAAACATATACTGCAATAAATAAATAAGATTTACAAAATAATGTTTATTAAAAACTCAAATATGTACATCCATTATCCTTAAGATAAAATGTTTTTAGAAAAAGGGTTCATTGTCTGCTTTCTCTCCACATAAACAAACTCAGCTGGCTTGCCCTGGCAAAATTAAAATACCAGTTGTCACAAACTCCACAAAGAGCCATAACATGGTTTGGGGCAGCCACCTGTATATTATATTTCTGGCTGCAAATTCCAAATAAATGATTGCACTGATGTGTACAAAGAGGAGTCCAAAACAGAACTGAGGGAATAGGGAAAAGGTGGAGGCTTTTAAAGGTCAGGATAGGAAGTGACGTCAGAGGGGCCGGGATCGGAAGGGTCTTCAACCATAGGCTTGAGCCCAGACATGACATTAATAGGTTCGGACCCGGACGTGACGACAACAGGGACAGGTGGAATTTCCCGTGAATGGTCTGCAGGAAAGCGAGAAAAAGAATCAGTGCACTCTGCCACATCCTGGTCTGATTTGAAATTGCCCTCATTCAAGCCCTTTAGCTGCCTCCTATGCACATGTGTGTGACACAGTCTATTCCCGAGCTTGCAAATCACTATTTGGCCTCTTTAATTCTGCACATATTGATATTCTTCCCATTTGAACTGAAATGACTATTGGCTGGCGAATAGACCAGCTTTTATCTTGAGTTGACTATCTCTGAATGAAGTCTAACACACCTCTCTCCCTGGTAACACACCTAGCTCAAGTTATATTTATGTTCATCGTATGAGTAGGTTAGTAGTTAGTCGAGGATTGTTTAAACTAGGGAATGGGGAGGCAGGGATTTTAGGACAAAAAATAGTGTAAAAATAAAATTGTATAGTAATATAGTAATATAAATTCAAACTCAAAGCTCAAATGCAAAGGTAAAATGCAGGGGCATAACTAGACAGAGTGGGGCCTGTGTGAAAGTTTTTAATGGGGACCCTGGGATTAAGTACAACAATATAAATATATGCATATCAAACATTTGTACATTTTTATTCAAACAGGAGAAATCTATACTAAGCCCTCACTGACTGACTCACTCACTCACTGACTCAGTCACTCACTCATCACTAATTCTCCAAGTTCCCGTGTAGGTAGAAGGCTGAAATTTGGCAGGCTCATTCCTTACAGCTTACTTACAAAAGTTGGGCAGGTTTCATTTCGAAATTCTACGCGTAATGGTCATAACTGGAAGCTATTTTTCTGCATATACTTTAATGGAGTTGAGCGTGAAAGCCGTGGGGGCGGAGTTTCGTGTGACATCATCACGCCTCCCACGTAATCACGTGAACTGACTGTCAACGCAGTGTGCAGAAAACCAGGAAGACCTCCAAAAAGCGCTGAAGAAAACATGCATTATATAATTGAGAAGGCAGCGAAACAATAAGAAGCGAGCGAGTGACATATACTACCATATTCATGAGTACTTTTACTTCGGAAAGAAAGCAAGGTGTAAACCTAAATTTTAAATTAAGTTCATAGACAGGCTACCGCTGGCGTTTCTCATGCCCATGGGTAATGCGGGATACAAGTTTAATGAGAGGACGCAGGATATAAACGAGAGTTTTGATCACTTTGTAACTAAGTTAAAATTGCAGGTGAAGGGGTGTGCCTATGCAAATTCCGAGAGACTGTGTTTGTGGGGGATTGACAGTTAAGGCGGGTGGGGGAGTCACGTCATCATCTCCCCTCCCATTCACCTCATTTCGCTCTGAGCTGAGCTCCGCGGCTAACGCCGTCTTCTGAAGCAACTTCGTCACACTGCCACCAAATATTCACTGAAAAATCCACAAGTTAATACACACGCTGTCTCTAGAGTTTCTCCACACTGAATCCTCCAGGCACTACTTACAAAAGGTTACATTGACAATCGTGTTACGTTATTTTTAAAATCTTTCCTTTTCTTAGCACAAGCACAGCTGAGAAGCTTTGATGCATGTGCTCCATAACGCGTTAAAAAATAATGCATTTAATCACACTTTACATTACAATCAAAGGGGAACTTTTGTCAATGCATGATTTCCTGGTACACCAATTACATTGATCAGCACATCCCGATTCATTTTAGCCTCGCACCACCTTGGTTTGAGAAGAAGTATGAAAAAATATGAGGTTAACACAGAAAAACAGATCACCAATTCAATTCAATTCGCCATCAATAATTGTTTTGGTAACGCCATACTCAGTGTAATCCTCCTTCCATTTTATAATTTTTCCGCCACTAGCCATGATTAAATGAATGGTAAAAAAGTAAGAGCGGAGCGAGGGTGACTTATTTAGGCAGGCATATATATGACAGCAACACTCATGACAATGTCAATCATGTTACGTTATTATTAAAATGTTTCCTTTTCTTTTTCATTACTTCTTTAACACACTACTTCTCCGCTGCGAGGCGCGGGTATTTTGCTATATATATATATATATATATATATATATATATATATGAATGACCTCCAAAGAGCGCGGAGACTTTTGATATCGTGAACGTGTCTGCAAAAAGTGCCGTCTCCTGCCCAGCAAAAGTCGAGCAGCCGGCGCGCGCGCATAGCTGTGCCGGCCTTTGAGACGCTGACTGCGATTCTGCCTTAAGTCAAAGTGAGCACTTTTAATTTTTTTCATCCTCCCCCTGAGCTATAGCCCAGACAAGTGCAAACACGGGACCCCTTTTCTACACCCCGGCAAAATAATATTAAGGCGCTTCGCACTTTATTTTGCACGTATACGATTATGAGGTCGTCTGCTCGGATTATGAAGACACGCACAGGAGTGGAGGACTGACAGCGCCATCACAGCCGATTAATAGCTGGGACGTCTTATCAGTCTGCACAAGACCCACCGCGACTGTCCCCAAAAGGCGCTCATATCGTCAGCGAAAACATCTCTCTATACTATATAAAAGAAAAAGGCAACTTTCCTTTCTTTACACCTTTTTCCTTTTATCCCAAACCAAAGCCTTTCTCTCTTAAAACTGCAGAGGACACAAAACTAATTTTCTTTAATTGCTGGTAATGCCGGTAGGGCACATTACCAGAGGCAGAAATTTGGACGTTCACATAGAAAATGTAATTTCTATACCACAGCCGTCGTGTAGCGCCTTTCAAAAGGGATCTACTACCGAGAGATGATCCATATACATTTTAGCTGCTGTTAGTACTACTTACCTGTTCTGTTACACAGTCTTTAAAATGTAGTTTACCCGCAACCACTCCAGTAGTGCTCAATGTACCTTGACTTCTTAAAACGTTAATGTTTTACTGTTTAATAACTTATAGACTACATTTTATTATTTTTCCCTTGCACTCAGTGACCAAAGCTATACACACACATATAGACACATACATATATATATATACACATATATATATATATATACCTGTGTGTATGTTTGTATGTATGTGTATA
>JANRMT010062837.1:10516430-10538417 GCA_026402145.1 Polypterus bichir lapradei | reverse complement strand
TTAAAACCAAGCACACCATTGTTTTTCTTGTGAAATTCCCAATAAGTTTGATGTGTCACATGACCCTCTTCCTATTGAAAAAACAAAAGTTGGATCCAAAATGGCCGACTTCAAAATGGCCACCATGGTCACCACCCATCTTGAAAAGTTTTCCCCCTCACATATACTAATGTGCCACAAACAGGAAGTTAATATCACCAACCATTCCCATTTTATTAAGGTGTATCCATATAAATGGCCCACCCTGTAGTTTGATCCATGCACAAATGTTCAGGCCAAACCCCTGTTTCTCCAATGTAGTGAAAAGATAGCTTCATTCAACCATATTCAATGCTTTTTTTGCATCCTGCAATAATATCATCTCCTGGGTGTTAGACTTTGTGGGTGAATATACTACATTAAACAAGCATCAAAGATTGGAAGCCAAGTGTCTGCCTTTAACATATCCAGTTTGGCCTTGTGATATTACAGAAGGAAGCACTTTCTCAGTCCTTCTAGCTAGGGCTTTGGAGAGTATCTTAACATTGTTCAGAAATGAAATGGGTCTGTATGATGCACATTGTAAGTCCTTATTTTTCCTTAGGAAAGATGGCATTTAATTCTTGGCAAAAAATTTGAGGTATAGTTTTATTGTCTGCTGTTTACGAATGAACATATTGTTAAATTTGTGCTATGTTGACCTTTAAGGAGTGATGCGCTGTACTTTACTTCGCTTAAAGACGTTAAAATATGTTGATTTTAGTAGTGTTAAAAGTAAAGTTTTTTTTTTTTTGTAAACGAATGCCATCTTTTGCATTACACTGTACCTTTATTCTGTGCCACCTATTGGTTTGCTTATACAATACGTATAGTTGAGGAACTGATGTTTAACATTGCTCTTCCTTTATACTGTGTAATAATGTTAAAGTTTGACATTTAATCATCTATGTTCGTATATTTATTCCATTTGTATTTGTGTACTTATTGTATTTATTTATTTCTGTTTAGCTACCATACACATACACTTACTTATACACATCTATTAAAGTACTTGAAGCAAGCTTGATAAAAAGTGTGCTGTACTCTCTGGTGTAGCTGTGATTCTTTCCAGCCGAAGAAATAGGCCAGCAGGTGTACAATCAGCACAGTAATGTACAACTGTCCCTCACAAAATGGTCCTTCGAGCCGGACTGCTGCGCTATGGCTACATCTAGAAATTTTTACAGTGAGGCACAGACAACAAATCCTAGTCCAAGTCGCACTTGGTGTCTACCAGCCTAATTGGAGGTCTTTGTGATTGATCACCCTCTGTCGCGTGACATCCTTTCTGAGATTGCAGGTGTGCCCACAAGAACAAAAGTTACATATTCAAGCCATGACTCATATGGGAGCTCTTTCACGCAGGTTCCTAATGTGAAGAGGGAGAGCATACATTTCTTAGAGTCATGTTGGAGAGCTTGTTATGGGTAGTGTTTTGCAGGAAACTGAGGATTGCTTTCATTCCATTATCCACAACATAGGGCACAGTCAATTTCTCAGGGTCATAACCTTACAGACATTTAACTGGATTCTCTAGATCATTTTCTTGGCCACAGCCAGCTCCTGTGCAACCTGCACCACCTCCTGCACGGCCACAGTTCTGGCCAGCTCCTATGCAGCCTGTGCAGGCTCCAATGCAACTATTGTTTCAACTGCTGATACAGTCCTCAATTTCTAATTTAATTGCGCATCAGCACTATCTAAGGCAATCTCATCTGCGCATGTATACCCTTACTTATCCTAGTGTACCTGGATTAATGGAAATGGCAATTGCATCATCATATGGCATACCAAAACCAAAGTAAGCTATCTTTTCTTCAGGCAAAGAGAGTAACTTTCTCATGCTTAAGAAAGATTCGGACAGTATCCTTGGCCCTCATCGCCATTTAACTGAAGATTATAAGTACCATATATTGCTAGATCATCTAGAGCTACCCACTGCTTATCAGATCTCCAAACGGTATGTCCATCACCCATTCCCATACACTAGTGCAATGCAAGCTTTAGAGCAAAGATATATTCAACCAAGACAGTTAGTTCACCATGAATTGAAGTCAATTCTGAACACTCCGGCCATATGGCCAGGTGATGCTCAAGGCTTTGAGGACTTTGCTACTGCTGTCAACACTTTGGTGGGCTTGCTTAACACTATGGATGGGCCTGCTAGAGCTGAACTACAGTGTGGATCTCATGTAGACACATTGCTAGTTAAACTGCCTGCGAAATATAGAGACTCATTTATAGAACACTTCTTTAATAAACACATTAATTTGAGTGGCAGTGCCAGAACATGCACTCTACCAGATATTGCAAAGTGGCTTGACCGGAAAGCTCAGGACATACATATATCAAGATGTGCAACAGAAGCAGTCAAAGGAGAGCCGTACTGAACAGAGCAGAAGCTCTTCAAGTCTACAAAGACGAAGACAGCCACAGTTCTTATTGGAAATGAGCAGCACGTGCCTTCTGCTTCAATATTTGCTGCTCCATCAACCAGCACTTAAGCAAGAAATACAGCTAAGAAGCAAGACCTTTTTAAACTGTTATTCCCCATTGCAATAACTGTGAACATTACCTCCATGTCTATGTAACCTTCAGTAAATTGAGCCACACAGAAAAAAAGAAGTGTGTTAAAGAGCAAGATAGATGTTGGAGGTGCGGACCAGGTCACAAGCAGGATAGTTATACACTTAAGAAATCCTGTTCAACATGCGGAGGTCAACATTTATCTGTACTTCATGACATTGCTTCTGATACAGAGAATCAGAGCATTCTTACAGTAAGTACATCTTCATGTCGTTTTTATGTCAATCAAGTCAGCCACTCAGGCAGGGTGATGCTAAAGGTAGTCCCTGTACGGCTATGGGGTGGAGCGAGAACTCTGGATGCTTATGCTGTGTTAGATGATGGATCTGAGAGGAAAAATATATTGCCAGTAGCTGCCAAGCATTTTGGACTGAAAGGAGCTGAGGAGATCCTGTCACTAAGAACAGTAAGACATATTAGTCAACTGAAAGGTGCTGCAATCTCCTTTGAGATATCTGCCCAAGCCGACCCGAGAGTAAACTATTGTATTCAGAGGGCTTTTACTGCCAACGAACTGAACCTAGCTGAGCAATCTTCCCCCATTGAAGTATTGAAAAGAAAGTATAAACACTTAAGAGATATACCAATCCATGGCTTCAGTAGAGTTCAACCCCTGCTTCTCATAGGGTCAGATTACCCTCAGCTGATTACTTCCACTGCTCAAGTTCGGATGGGACACCCTGGGGGCCCTGTAGCAGTACAGACACCATTAGGCTGGACAGTCGGCCCACAACCTTTTTGCAGTGCCCTTCAAATGAAAATTCTTGTCTCGAAACTACATTACTGTCTCCCACTCAAGAACTGCATCATCATGTGGAGAGGCTTTGGCAACTGCAATAGACATTTTGGAGAAAAAAACTACTAGCTTCATAGTCAATAATTTGCATTGCTATGCAACACCACTCCTGTGGAAGAAGGGTGCCACCATCCTTCATGCTCCACCTTCTTCAGTTATGACTCTTCTAAGAGCCACAGAGCGCTGCCTTCTCAATACTCTAGAACTGGCGGCTATGTAAAACAAAAGAAATACACAACCTTGTAGAGGAAGGTCATGTGGTGAAGATACCTAAGGAAGAAGCTGAGAGCTCTCGTGAATTATGGTATGTTCCCCACTATATCGTACAGCACAATGGTAAGGCCAGGGTTGTGTTCAACTGCTCTTAAAACTATCAGCAAATTAATCTACGTGACAACCGTTTGCCTGGACCAACATTGGGTCCATCACTACTTGGAGTACTACTCAGATTCTGAGAGCAAAACATTGCAATAAGTTGAGATATACGGGTGATGTTTCACCATGTCTGTTTACTTCCAGAAGATCAACCGCTCCTCCATTTTCTTTGGCAGAACCTGAAGAGTGAGCATATCCCAGACATCTATGAATGGTGTGTATTACCCTTTGGGACTACCTGTAGCACATGCTGCGCTACATATGCCCTTCAGAGACACATAAAAGACAGTGAGAGCATGGTTGAGTCAATACTGCAGGGCTTCTATGTTGATAATTGCTTACAATCTTTACAGACACAACACCAGGCCATTAAGCTTATCGACACATTGAGATCCTTACTGGCAAGAGGAGGTTTTGAAATAAGACAGTGGGCCAGCAATGCCCTTGATGTTGTAGCACACCTACCCCCTCAGGCCAGATCAGAAGGCAGTGAATTATGGCTTACCGCAAACAAAGCTGACCCCCAAGAATCCACACTGGGACTTATATGACACTGCCCCTCTGACACTTTGGGATACAAACAATGCCCTATTGCTATCACAGAACCTACAATGCGGAATGTGTATCGGATACTGGCAACTCGATATGACACATTGGGGTATATAATTAATTTCACTACCAGGACCAAAATCCTGGTACAAATGTCGTGGAGAAAGGTTTTAGACTGGGATGATCCTATACCAGAATACCTTCTATCAGACTGGCAGGAATGGATGGGGGAAGCTTCCTAACCTAGAGAGCATAACTATCCCCCACTGTCACACTCGTGCATGTGACCGCTCCTCCTCCGCAATCGAGCTGCATGTCTTTTTTGATACTTCTGAAAGGGCATATGGTTCTGTAGCTTATCTTCGGATAGAGGAGAGCAACCAGATTCATGTGGCATTTGTCATGGCAAGATCCCAAGTGGCACCTAAAAAAATAATAATCTATGCCTCGTCTTGAGCTTAGTGCAGTACTGTCTGGAGCTCAGTTGGCAAGGATGCTGAATTAGGAACTCGCATTGAAAATCACTTAGACAACCATGTGGTCAGATTCGACCACAGTGTTGCACTGGATCAGGTCTGAATCATGCCAGTATAAAGTGTTTGTGGGAACAAGAGTTGCTGAGATACAGTATCTGGTTGGATCTGAGAACTGGAGTTATGTTGATTCAGACAGTAATCATGCTGAGGACATTACCCGTGGGAAATCCCTGTTCACTTTATCTCAGCCTAGCAGATGGAATCATGGTCCAGCATTTCTACATCAGTATCCAGCTCATTGGCCTGTTTGCCCCATAATGAAGATAGAGGAATCAGAGGAGCTCTGTAAGTCCACATCAATTAGCAACACTCCCACACTTGAAACTGCAAAACATGGGATGATCTCATTATGGCCACATATTGAGCCCTACATGGGGCGGCTGCTTCACCCATGTCTGCAGAAGCACGCTTAGAAACAGAAGTTCCTGTCCTCCAGAGATCACGTGTGAGAGCTTCCCTGAAGAAATCTGTGCTCTGAGGGCTAACAAACCTGTGCCTTCTAACAGCTCTTTTATATCACGAGGTCAATCACTAGATCCTTCCATGGGACTACTCAGAGTGGGAGGCAGACTCCGTAAGGCTACTGGACTACCTGAAGATGCACTTCACCCTTTAGTACTAGCCCCAGACCACCAAGTGACAGTGCTAGTAATTCAAGACTATGACAATCGTCTTTTAAACGCTGGTCCTGAAATAGTATTTGCAGAACTAAGAAGAACCTACTGGATACTCTGGGTTCTTCAAGCTGTAAAGAAACAGCAGAGAAGTTGTATGGAGTGTAAGAAGTGGCGCAGTAAACCAGTTGTACCTAAAATGGCTGATCTTCCCTCAGCTCGACTAAGAACTCACAGTGTGCATTATATTTTTATGGTCAGTGATTTTTGTCTCTGTCTGTGTTGGCAATTGCTGGGATTGTATTTCGAACTTCCTGCTTGTGGATTTGTTGAGCTAAGATCTTATTAGCTTTCTCTCCATGTTCATAGTAATGATGTCTTGATTTAAAAAATTAGTTGTTCTGTTTCTTTAGTTGTCAAAAGGATGAATTCTGAATGCCGAACCTGTCTCCATTCGGGGGGGAGAGAACAAGCTATTTCTAATCTATCCTTTTAATCCTTATAAGTGCCAACGTAACAATCAGGTTCATGACAATAACTCCTGGGAAAATTGGAAATTAAGGTCAAAGCTGTCTTATCTTAAGACTACAAAATGACAACAAAAGTTCAGAAGCAATGTCTCCATGACCGAACAGTTAACTTTGTGAGCTCGAATGTTAAAGGTCTGAATTATAAATTAAAGAGAAAGAAAGCATTCTCTCACCTAACATGTCTAAACAGTAAAAAAAATAGTATTTTTACAGGAGACCCACTTATTAAGCAAGGATCAGTTTTGGCTGCACAGAGACTGGACTGGCCAAATATTCCATTCCAGCTTTACAAAGAAAACTAGAGGTGTTGGAATTCTTATATATCTGATCCTAAAGGGACATATGTGATTGTCATGGGTAATTTATTTAACTGAAAAGTGATTTTGATAAATTTCTATGCACCCAATGTAGATGATAGGGACTTCATTCAAAACGTATTTGCATCCAATCCCAATGTAAACACTCATAAAATTATAATGACTAGGGACCTCAATTGTGTTTTAAATCCAGACCTAGATTGGTCTCCTGCCACAGGGGCGATGACATCTAACTCTGCAAAGACAATTACACAGTTTGTAACTGATCAAAACTTATCAGACCCCTGGAGATTTCTAAACCCAAGCTCAAGAGCATATTCCTTCTACTTAGCAATGCATCACTGCTATTCAAGAATTGATTATTTCTTTATAGAAAACAATTTCTTGCCTACGATTAAATCTTGTAAGTACAACGCTATTGTTATCTCCGACCACACCCCTTTGATCATGGTGCTAAAATCATTATGCCCCATACTCATCTTGCAGCTGGCGTCTTAACCTACATTTTTTCAGCATATGAGAACTGTACAGAATTTATATCCAAGCAAATCGATTTTTTTAGAGACAAGTACATCTTCATAGGTTTCTGCTGGAATACTGTGGGAAACTCTAAAGGCTTTCTTAAGGGGATAGATTATCTCATATCTTTCCCACAGAAGAACATTGGAAACCAAGAAGGTATCAGAGCTAATCAGTGAAATTACCAGAATAGATCAAGAACATGCCAGGTGTCCAAATGAGACACTTCATAGGTGTTCTATTTGATTTCTTGAACACATACAGCCATGTTGTTCGTCAGTCTCCTTGTCTACAGTAGCAGGTAGTTTGCAGTGAACCTCACCCTTTTGATGGAAGTAATACCAAACTGATACACATTTTAATGTACTTCAGTTTTATTGAAAATAGTTTTTCATCCATAATCAGAATATATAAATGGCTTTGTACCATGCTATTATATCTATTTAAATGAACAACAGGCCTCAAAGTATGTCTGTATCAGGTGTTGCAAACCAGCAAGTCAATTTACCAATGCAAATTTAAACTTGCGAATAGGGTAACCGAACAGCAGTTAGTTGTTAACATTCCTACTTGACACAAACTCAGACTGTGCAATCTTTGATAGCATTTTTTAAGCTTCTAATTTAGAAATAAAATAACATTTACAACCTTATTGCTTTCTTATTGTGTCTCTTGAGAAAAATAAAAAGAAAGCTCACTGTATATAGTATCTGAACTAGACTGTTGCTTAAACTACAAACATCATATAAAGCTCTTTATGACTGATGTAAAGTAAACAGATAATATGTTTGTTAAAAATTCAGGATAGTTTTTTAGGTCTGATTTTTGCCCTGTAGCTATGTATGGACTTATTAGTTTTTGTGCTTGTTTAGTGGCCCCTCTGTCTTCATACTCACCATAATGTTAACGTCTTGCCAAGTATAGGTAAGCAACAATGGGCATTCATGTTTCTATCTTCGTGGTGAAGTTTTAGTTAAAGTTGGATCCACAATGATTGTTTAATATTAATAACAGTTCTTGATCCATCCTTATAGTCCTGGTTGAGTTTCCATAGTATTTACTCGGGAAGTACTGCATCAGTGGCATTGCTACACACTACATTTAAATACATGTTATTTTTGCTACATGCAAAAAGTATTTTGAGCCAAATGAAAATAATTTTGGAATATGTGATGGTCTTCTTAGATATTGAAACCAGCTACAGCAACATAGTCTTTCTAGATGTATATGTCATTTGGACCTAAAGAAAATTTCCACAAACATTATCGGGTATTTTATCTGTTGTTTTCCATAATTGTCAGATTAAATCAAAGAAAATATCTCTTTGTTGTGAAAAAACACTAATAACACAGGCTGTGTAGTGTTAACTTAATGAATAATGCAGTCATGATAAATTTCATATGTTGAATATTATTACAGGTTACTCATGACAGATAGTATAGTTCCCTCTGTAATATTTTGGACAAAGACATGTTTTTCCTTGAAATACCCCTCTTTCCAATGTTTATAATAAAAACTCAAATAATTTAGATATGATTAAAGTTAGGTAGGCTCCAATCAGGTTTTTTAAGGCCGATACCAATTTGTTTTTTTCTTTATCCCTTGTGGACAACCAGTGGGCATACCGCCGCCCAAACCTGACTTAGAGAGGTGTGGGACAAAAGTTCAAGGCACACACGTTTTTTTATTTTTCACTCCTTTGGACAAACTTTGTCTACTCCCACCTGACTCTAGCTCACGGAGTAGTGACTGCTGGGTCCTTTTATAAGGCACCCAGAAGTGCTCCAGGTGCTCACAAACACGTTTCCGGCAACACTTCTGGGTGTGGCAGAAGAACTGCCCATAAGGGCTCGGCAGCTGCTGCAGCATCCCCTGGCAGTGCCCATGGATCCCAATAGTGCCTTATCCAACTCCCATGGAGCACTGCAGGAGTCTGAGGCACCGGTGCAACCCAGGGGGGCTGCCACCTAGTGGTCCAGGGGAGGTAATGCTCTGGATATGCTCCCTCCCCCACTCCTTCCAGTATGGAGGCGTCCTGGCCGGGCAAGTGCCCGAGGCGTCCAGCACACACTTTAAAAAAACTTTATACACCGATCTCCTGCATACCCAGACCAATAGAAGTCTTTTGTCCTATTTTCAAGTGTATTTTTATAATTAAACTATAGATCATAGATGTTAACTATGTAACTGTTCATTTTTCATGAACAAAATGAGGTTCAGTAGGCTTATTTTTCAGTGACCATAAAATACTAAAATAAATACAATTTCCTTAAAATGCATACTTTAATAAAATATGTACAATAATGTTTATTTACATTTACACCTATTTGGCTGGTGCCTTTATCCAAGGCAACTTATAACATTCATGATACAATTATGTACATTTCTTTTGGTTTTCCAATTGGAGCATAGGCAGGTCCAGTGACTTGCTTATGTTAGTAATGGGATTTGAACCCACAACCTCAAGGTTATGAAGTCCAAAACCTTAACTGGTACACCATATGGCGTAAAATACACCATACACCACTTATGGAATAAAAGAAAATAAAATGCTTCTCATAATTACAAGCTATCAAACAAAAAAATAGCTTGGAATCCCGGTTGGCAGCCCCCCAAGGCAGACACGTAGTCCAGTCCCACCCTCCAGAAATGACCCATCTATCTGCCGTAGCCAGATGCTACGTGGATGTTCCCTTGGCCTGGTTTGACTGCTTGGTTCCTCGGCAATGAGGATCCAATGAGGTGGATCACCGTCTGGGAATCATTCCACTTGGCCATAGTGCTGGAATTGATGCTCCCTCACAATACAGTTAATGTGCCTCATTCAGAACTCTGTGAGCAACCACGTGTTTGACACAAAGTCAAACCTGCCGTACCCAAGGATTCTCCAAACAGTCACAGTACCAAAGGAGTCTATTCTTTGTCTTAGGTCACTGGATAGTGTCCATATTCTCACACAATCAATTAATTGCTAATGGCAATTAAATACTGCTTAAATGTAAATACTACATGCACTTACAGTATACAGCATAATCAGTTTAAATCATTAAGTGCACTACAGCATTTTACTGTTAAAATATGCATTTACTTTATTTATACAGGTGTTTTTTTGTTCAGTATATCAACTAGACATTCATAATTCTTGAGGGGTAATTATAAATTTGGATTACCATTTTAATTATGTAGTACTTGTTTCTTACAAAACTTATTCTATGTGACACACAGCAACACATAATAAACACAGTACAAATCTTTTTTTTAAAGAAAGCCTATTGTTTACTAAGCAGCAATTTCAAATTTGTCTTTATATTTACTTTTCTCAATTAAAAGGGTAAGCTGCTACATTTTAAGTTGTGGTGTCCTTTTTAATTTAAAGGACAAAATACAGTCATATGAAAAAGTTTGGGAACCCCTCTCAGCCTGCATAATAATTTACTCTACTTTCAGCAAAAAAGATAACAGTGGTATGTCTTTCATTTCCTAGGAACATCTGAGTACTGGGGTGTTTTCTGAACAAAGATTTTTAGAGAAGCAGTATTTAGTTGTATGAAATTAAATCAAATGTGAAAAACTGGCTGTGCAAAAATGTGGATACCCTTGTCATTTTGCTGCTTTGAATGCATGTAACTGCTCAATACTGATTACTTGCAACACCAAATTGGTTGGATTAGTTCGTTAAGCCTTGAACTTCATAGACAGGTGTGAGAAAAATCCTGAGAAAAGGTATTTAAGGTGGTCAATTGCAAGTTGTCCTTCCCTTTGACTCTTCTCTGAAGAGTGATAGAATGGGATCCTCAAAGCAACTCTCAAAAGATCTGAAAACAAAGATTGTTCAGTATCATGGTTTAGGGGAAGGCTACAAAAAGCTATCTCAGAGGTTTAAACTGTCAGTTTCAACTGTAAGGAATGTAATCAGGAAATGGAAGGCCACAGGCACAGTTGCTGTTAAACCCAAGTCTGGAAGGACAAGAAAAACACAGGAGCGGCATATGCGCTGGATTGAGAGAATGGTTACAGACAACCCACAGATCACCGCCAAAGACCTGCAAGAACATCTTGCTGCAGATGGTGTACATTGCTGTACATTGTTCTACAATTCAGTGCAATTTGCACAAAGAACATCTGTGGCAGGGTGATGAGAAAGAAGCCCTTTCTGCATTCACACCACAAACAGAGTCACTTGTTGTATGCAAATGCTCATTTAGACAAGTCAGATTAATTTTGGAAATAAGTGCTTTAGACTTATGAGGCAAAAATTGAATTATTTAGTCATAACAAAAAGCGCTTTGCATGGTGGAAGAAAAACACTGCATTCCAAGAAAAACACCTGCTACCGTTGCTACTGTCAAATTTGGTGGAGGTTCCATCATGCTGTGGGGGCTGTGTGGCTAGTTCAGGGACTTGTTAAAGTCGAGGTTCGGGTGAATTCAACCCAATATCATGTCACAGTTCCTTGACTTGAATATCATCGAATATCTATGGGATGATTTGAAGCAGGCTGTCCATGCTCAGTAGCCATCAAATTTAACTGAACTGGAGAGATTTTGTATGGAAGAATTGTCAAAAATACCTCCACCCAGAATTCAGACACTCATCAAAGGCTATAGGAGGCATCTAGAGGCTGTTATATTTGCAAAAGGAGGCTCAAATAAGCATTGATGTAATATCTCTGTTGGGGTGCCCAAATTTATGCACCTGTCTAATTTTGTTATAATGCATATTGCATATCTCCTGTTAATCCAGTAAACTTAATGTCACTGCCGAAATACTACTGTTTCCATAAGGCATGGCATATATTAAAAGGAAGTTGCTACTTTGAAATCTCAGCCAATGATAAACAAAAATCGAAGAATTAAGAGGGGTTCCCAAACTTTTTAATATGACTGTAAATGTCTGAATTCCATAAAGTAGCTTCTCTTGCTATTTGTTGAGTAGTACAGAACGACTTCACTGATTATTTTTTTTCCCAATTTGTTATTCCACTTTCTTTAACATAAAGGCTAATGTACCAATCACTACTCATTCACAGATAAAACGAGCTTCCACTCGCTGCTCTTTGTTTACACTGCAGGAATTTTGCTGCAAAAGGAAAAAAAAAAGATGCACACTGGCTCAACTAATGTAATTCCTTGCATAAAGGAGCACTGCAACTAAATTCCCTTAAAAAGCAGGGGCTGAAATTATTAGTTTTGAGATCGACTTTTTTTTACAGATCACCGATAGTCTTTTTTTTTTTTTTTTTTTAAAGTGAAAATTGCCCAAGCTTGATCGGTGGCTGACCGATCGGAGCAACCCTAATTAAAGTGCACATTGCAGACTTTAATTTTAGGTTATTTGCATTCATTTTGGTCACACAATGTAGAAATTACCCTTTTTGTACATTTCTGAATGCCATAATGTTTGGGACAATTGGTGTCAAAGGTGTTTGTAATTGTGTTTCATTGCTTCATAAGTTCAGGCATAAGATACCTAGGTTTGCTTCTTCCTTTTGGAGTCTGTTTTTGCCATTGTTCAACATGAGGAGAAGAGCTGTGCCAACGAAAGTCAAAGAAGCCATTAGGAGACTGAAAAACAAGAATAAAACCTTTGGAGACATAAGTAAACCCTTAGGGTTACCTAATCAACTATCTGGAATATCATTAAGAAGAAAGAATGCACTGATGCTCAGTAATTGCAAAGGGACTGGTGGGCCAAGGAAGACCTCCATTGCTGATGACAGATGAATCCTCACTATACTAAACAATAAGCCCCAAAGACGTGTTCAGTAGAACAGAAACAGTCTTGATGAGACAGATTTGTATGTGTCAAGAACTAGTATCTGCAGAAGACCTCATGAATAGAAATACAGAGGCCACACTGCAAGATGCACGTACCCACAAAATCAGGATGGCCAGATTACAGTTTGTGAAAAAGTGCTTAAAAGAGCCTGCAGAATTCTGGAAAAAGGTCTTGTGGACAGAATAGACATTGATTAGCCTGTATCAGAGTGATGGCAAGAGTAAAGTGTGAAGACAGAAAGGAACTGCCCAAGATCCAAAGCATACCACTTCATCTGTTAAACATGGTGGTGGAGTGGGTTATGGCTTGAGCATGTATGGCTGCTACAGGTACTAGCACATTTCTTTTCATTGATTATGTAACTTGCCAGCTTGAAATAAAATTTGCATCGGTTACATCACAAAATTTGGTCCAGGAATGTATCAGTAAACATTTCTTACACTTCATAGTCTATTTCCTTTTAATCTAGCTTTAGTTATTCCATGTTGCCCATTTCCCAAATTTTCCATAGTTAACTTAGACATAATTCACTCCTGCTTAGGGCTAGGTATTGGCACTGATGTCCGTCCCGATTGACTTGATTCTATATCAATTTTATCTTGACTGAATTAGGACGCACTGATATTTTGAAATAATGGCTTTTTTTAGAAATTACTAATATGTGACACATTTCAGCAACACTTTATTGGAGGGGTGTCAACATAGTGACCTCATCACATAGCATAAGCATGACATTTAAGAAGAAATACTTGATTAGTAATGAACACTTAACATCGGTATTTGGAAAATGTGGAACAAAATATCAAAAAAAAGTTTTTTTCACAGTGTTGCACTCATTCAGAATTCACCCTAATTTAACTAACGTGCGTATCGCCACATCAGAGTCTACGCATATTATGAGGGCTCCTTGTTTTAACACAATGCTGTGGCATTAATTTTAAAACATCTATATCATCTTGTGAATAATATTATTATAAAATAATTAAAAATTGCTTCTTAAATAGTAAATGTTATTCAGTAACCTATTCATGTCTTATGAATCTCCGTGTAGACACCCTTCAACTAAACTGTTAGCCAAATTTATGTCCCTGTTGAACATTTAAAATAATCTTGATTTAGTCAAAATTAAAGATACATAGGGAAGACTGTAATTTTACAAGTTACACATACAATATCTTCAGTTTCTCACATGTAGCTGTCACGTTAATCAATCTGAAAAATGTGCCCTCACAGTTCCTCCTCAGACAAAAAGGAAACATTTTAAAATGAAGATCTAGTGCTGATGCTTGGTGACAGTAGCATTGGATGACTGGAATATAAAAGAACCGGCCATTGTGACTGACAAATCTGCTAATATGATCTGTACAGTACAGCTTATGGAAATACCTGTATTTCACGCCGGCTGCTTTGTGCAGACACTCACTTTGGTATCGTAGACTGCTCTGAAAATTCCAACAATTTCCCGGTTGCTTAGCTGGGTGAGGAGTGTTGCAAACTTTTTCCACCATAGCAGTACATTTAGCCACATGCTTAAAGAGAAGCAATGTTTATTGGATTTGCCAACACACAGACTTATGGTCATGCGATGAATCAGTGCATTGGAAATGCTACAAAGGTTATTGGAACAACTGCCAGCCAGCCTGCCATCTCAGCAGTTCTGCAAACTGTATAGGCAGCGAAGTTGCTCCTGGTGTGACTGGCATGCAGCGCACTTGTCTGCAACACATCCTTCACCATTGCCCTGTTATTTCTAATGTAGTGACATGTGATTCGTCATGTAGGAATCTCCTGCCCAGGATGTTCAGCTGTCGTAAGTTATGGCTACTCTCTCCACTGACCAGAGAAATTTGGAAATGCTTTGCTTAAAATTTTCATAATGCCTAGGTACAATAACTTCACTCATTTGTTTCCTCATTGGTATAGTATACCGTAGTTTGAAAACGTGTGTCATTTGCTGAAAGCCCTCCTTTTCAACAATGGTGTGGGGTGTCATATCATTACAGATAAAAGCTGCTATAGATTGTTATTTTTTTGAGCATGAGGTGAATTAATTCTTTTAACAGCTTATTATTTTTTTTCCTTTTGTCCCAGGGCTGAATATTTTTCCAAAGAACTCACAAAAAAGCGCACAAAGCAATGGTTTCACACATGATTCAACATATCATACTTATTTACGACAAATATTACTCTGTTTTATGTTCCATGAGCTTCTACAGTATGTAAATTCACATATTTATTACGTACTTGTCTGTCTCATCACTCATAAGCTGAAAGGTACTTTCTGGGGAAAAAATAGAACAGCTTGAAGCACATTGTGTTGTTTGATGAAGTTCAGTAGCCAGCTTGCTTCCCATGGATCTTTGTCTGTGTAGTCCTCCCAGGGCAAACGTTGGCGTAGGCATGTCAGCTACACAAGCATGTACAGCACTACGGTCAGCTGGGAACAGATCAGATGTGGACCAATTAGTTGATGCAGGTACCGTTCAGTTTTTGATTTCCAGATCATTTGCACCAAAATTAGAGTTCCATAAGTGTCTGTGTAGTCCTCCCAGGCAAATATTGCTGTAGGCACGTCAGCTTCATAATCAGCTGATGCAGGTACCTGACTATCCTTTTTGATCTCTAGATCACTTGCATCAGAATAGGAATTTAATAAGTCTGAGTCCGATTCAACTAACAAATAAATATGGTGCACAGAGTTTTTTGCTTTACACATTCGCATCGCTCTTTCGTCCGATGTTGGTGGCATTCTAGATGTTGTTTACACTGCTCACGCACATGTGGGGATTCAATGTCAAGTCAACGAGTCTTGCAGTCCTCCTAGAAAAGAGGGTCTACCTATAATGCAACAGTGAGTTTTATCAACATTTACAGCTTTTATTGCCCTTTGTCCCTGGATGACAACATTAATCAACATTTTCCCTCAACACCTTGAGAGGACAAAAGTCAAAATCCGCCCTAAAAGAGTTAAACAGAAGGGTGGCACTACCCACCTTCTCCAGTGTAGGTTGTTTAAGTTTTACTTGTTTGGATGTCGACTAAAATTACATTTATGGGTGATGTCGGGACAAATGATTTCTCAAATTTATTGTGTTACAACAAAACTTTTGAGCTGCACAGCTTACATATGGTTTTGCTTTTACCCAGTTGTTCTTTAATGACATACCGTTTGAATCCATAGGAAGTCCACACATCTGCTTTAAGTGGATGAGGGGACACCATTATATGCTGTCCTACCTTCAGTCAGTCCCTTCTCATTCTATGAGAGGTAGTAAAGTGCTTTTTCTGTAGAAAGCCTTAACAGGTGCATTAACAACATCTACTGTATCAGACATCAAAAACGAAGAAGGGCAAAAATCTGCATATAGTAATTGATCAAGATATAGATTCACAAGATTGATTATGACACTTTAAGAATGGATAGTGAATCGTTTAAATGAAAAACAGCAATTGATTGGAAAATCGATATTTTTGCTGAGGCCTGCTCCAGCCTGTAGAATATATCATAGATCTTACCAAGTCAAAGTACAGTATCTCCCGTGTAAGCATATCAACTGGTGCAGAGTATGTCAGCACTATCAAAAATATCGTCTTTCCCTCATTAACAGCTAAGAAGCACTGCTCACTTTGTGCCATTTAAAAAGAAGCTGAGCCCGAAGCACAGAAAAAATACTGGATGTAATTCTGAAAAAAATAGTTTATTAAATTACGGATTTTTCAAATGTTCATTTTTTTCCCTGTGTTTAAAACTCATTAAAAAAAAGTGTTTTTAGCGAGCGGTTCCTAGTACTATAGCGCAAACTATTGCAGTGTTAGTTTTCTCTGTTGTTCAAGGTTTTCTCAGTGTTATTCAATGTTTTTACATTTAGTTTACTATTACGCTGTGTATTCTATGTTATAATTAACTATGTTTGTGCTTAAAAACTAAAAAAATATATATTTACATACAGTTCATACTGTCTGGAACGGATTAATTGTATTTACATACAATCCTATGGTAGAAATTGCTTCGGTTCACGACCAAATTGGTTTACGACCAGAGTTTTGGAACGAATTATGGTCGTGTACCGAGGTTCCACTGTGCATATGGAAAAATGCCTTGGGATTTAGAAGGAAAGTGAAAACAAAGGTGAACATTAGAAATGTCCACACTAAAACATTTACAGGTGTGAAATACAGTTGATGCACAATTTAGACTTGTGTATTTTGATTATAAAGGTTTTTAGAAGCAAAAATTCTGTTCTTCAAATCAGGTCCCAATCAATCCTATCAGTTAAGTAAAGCTAAAGCACAAGCCTTTGTTTTTATAAATACATTTTTCACACTTTAATTAAACTGGCATGTCACCTAATTTGTAATCATAAACACATCATCATTAAATAACCAAATAGACCAAGATAATTAATGTATTACATGGTCTTCTGTTGTCACAAGGAGAAGAAAAGCTGTCTCGTATGATGAAGGGTGTGCAGTTGGATTGCCAGATTATCCAAGAAAGTAATAGTTTTGTCACAAATACAGAAAGGTACGGAAGAACAGAAAAGCAACATTCTTCACTTACAGTATATTGTGCAAATTAAAAAAAATAAAGTTTGCAATTTGTTTTTACACTAATACATTGCTTTTTCTATAGGTGCACAGATTTCTGATGAAGAATTGCAGAAACTTTTCACAGATACATTTTGCAATATATGTGGAGCTGTACTTCAGTTTGAATCTCAACGGATATCCCATTATGAGGTGAATTTGTGTAAAACGTTTCAAAGCTATAGGTTGTGTTGGAAAAAGTTCAGTCCTTAGAAATTGGAATACACAGATGGCCCCCTACCCCCCAAATCTGATTCTAGTGTACTTCAAATACTAGGTTACAGGGCAGTATCTGTCTTGTCTCTATCTGTATAGTTTTTTTTTCCCCCCCCAAGGTTCTCCATATTAATCATTGACCCTAAATTGGCTTGAGGTGAGTGATTGTGTTTAAATGTGCCCTGTGATGAATGCATGTCTCATTTGATTTCAGTCCCGATACAATAGCTTTGCCATTCCATGACTTTATAAAATCAAAATGGGGTTTAGCAAATGGAAGAAGATATGATTTATAACATTTAGGAAGGCTTCCCCTACATTTTCCAAAATGTAATTGGTCTATGCAACCATTTTGCTTATTAAACTTTAGTCTTTGACTTAGGTGTAAATTTCTATTGGCCTTTTATAATATTACTGTTTCATTCAAAGGTTGAGTTCATTTATGATTCATGATGTTGTATACTTCAACATCTATGCTGATCTGTTATGCACAGCTCCTTCACTTTCTAATTCTTTCTCTTCTATTTCAGGGTAAGAAACATGCCCAGAAGGTGAAACAGTATTTTCAGACACGAAAATGTGAACTAGAAACTGATGCAAAGAAATGTGAATCAAAAAATTTCCAGGTACTAATAAACAATGCAAAATGGTTTACAAACTCAAAGGGGCTTAGTCATTTGCTGTTCAGTTTACATTTTTTTAGATGGAAACTCAGTTGATATGAATTTCGTATATATAATGTATCTGTTATACCAAACAATTTTTTAATATTTACAGTGGCAAAATGTATTTGACCAAACCTTTTTTTTTAATTTTATTGATTTTATTGTAATCATTCCATACAAATAGATCAATTTTTACAAAAAAATAGGATTGAAAACAAATCAACCCCCACCCCTAAAAAAGAGAGCATGGCCAACAGACTAAAACTTAAAAATAGTAAAAATGAATAAATTGATGAATTTGTTAGGTGGATACAGATACATGGAGAAGAAAAAGAAATGGGGAGAGAATCTACTTCCTCAGTGCTTTAACAGCTTATTCTAAAATATTATTGATTAGATCCTGCCAGGTTTTGAAAAAGTTCTGCATAGATCCTCTAAGTGAGAATTATATTTTTTTCCAATTTCAAATAATATAAAACATCCGTTACGCACTGACTTAAAAGAGGAGAGTTAGGATTCTTCCAGTTTAGCAAAATAAGTCTGCATGCCAATAGTGTAGTGAAGGCAATCACAGTTTGTTTGTCCTTTTCCACTTTAAGCCCATCTGGAAGAACACCAAACACATCTGTTAGTGGATTAGGAGGGATTGTGACACCAAGGCTATCTGAAAAGCATTTAAAAATTTTTGTCCAGAATGATGTTAATTTGGTGCAGACTCAAAACATGTGACCCAGTGAGGCTTGGAGCTAGGTTGCAGCGTTCACAGGTTGGATCTTGCCCTGAAAACATTTTGGATAATTTTAAGCGAGACAGATGTGCTTGATATATAATTTTGAGTTGAATAATTGTATACTTTGACCATATGGAGCTCGAATGAATTATCTGCATTGCTGCCTTCCACTCCTTTTCTGATATGTTGAGTGAGAGATCCTTTTCCCATTTTCCTCTTGGATCTTTGAAAGGAAGGGATTATAAAATATTTTTATATATTGCAGAAATGCTGTCTGAGTCCTCAACACCGAGCAATAATTTTTCCAGCATAGAGGAAGGTGGGAAATGGGGAAAATCGGGCAGGTTCTTTTTGACAAATTTTCTGATTTAAAGATAGTGAAAGAAAAGTGTTCCTGGAAAATTAAATTTGGAATGTAATTGTCCATAAGGTGCAAAGATGTTGTCTATATAAAGATCTCAAAGCAATTTAATTCCAAATGTTTTCCAGATATTTAAAAATTGTGAGGGTTGAAAAAGTTGGTTCTCATGCAGAAGTGCCACAGATAAAAGATTCTCCATCTTAAAATGCTTTCTACATTGGTTCCATATTCTGAGTGAGTGAAGCACAATTGGGTTATTAGTATATTGGCGATAACTTGAATTTATTGGGACACAAAGCAGGGAATATAGAAAAGTACTGCAGGATTTTATTTCTGTTGCGGACCAATCTTGCGTATGTTCATCTATTTGTGTCCAGGTTTTTATAGCTTGTATGTTTGCTGCCCAGTAATAAAACTGAAAGTTAGGTAGAGCCATGCCACTTTCTGTCTTAAGTCTTTGTAGAGTCGCTCTTTGGATACGTGGATGTTTTAGGTTCCAAATAAATGAGGTTATGGTTGAATCTAATTGCTTAAAGAATCATTTATTGATGTATATTGAAATGTTTTGAAATAAAAAAAGAAGCTTAGGAAGGATATTCATCTTAACTTTAATTCTTCCAGCTAGAGTGAGATGGAGGGTTGACCATCTATGCAAGTCTTGCTTAATTTTTTTTTTATACAGACAGCAAAATTTTGTTGATAAAGAGCGTTATGTTTACTTGTGATATTTACCCCTAGGTATTTAAACTGATCTGCAATAATAAAAGGGAAGGTGTCCAATCTAATAATGTATGCTTGAGAATTAACAGGAAAGAGCACATTTTTATTCAAATTAATTCTGAGGTCAGAGATCTTTTGAAATGTTGTAAGTGCTGTTAAGACTGCAGGCACAGTATTTTGTGGGTCTGATATATACAAAACCATATCATCTGCATACAGAGAAATTTTCTGTTCCAGTTCTTCTCTGATAATCACCTTTATCTGATAAGCATTTCGATAGTGAACTACCAGTGGTTCAATGGCGATTGCTAATAGCAGTGGTGACAAGGGGCATCCTTGTCTGGTACCACATTCTAGTTTAAAGTAGTCTGAGCAAATGTAGTTAATACAAACTGAAGCTTCTGGATTGGTATACAGTAGTTTGATCCATGCACAAATATTCGGGCCGAACCAAAATTTCTCTAATGTAGTGAATAGGTAGTTCCATTCAATCATATAAAATGATTTTTCTGCATCCAACGATAATAATAACTCTGAGGTGTTTGACTTTGCAGATGAATCTATACTAATAAAAGGCAAAGCCCTCACTGACTGACTGACTCACTGACTCATCACTAATTCTCCAACTTCCCGTATTGGTAGAAGGCTGAAATTTGGCAGGCTCATTCCTTACAGCTTCCTTACAAAAGTTGGGCAGGTTTAATTTCGAAATTCTACGCGTAATGGTCATAACTGGAAGCTATTTTTCTGCATATACTGTAATGGAGTTGAGCTCGAAAGCCGTGGAGGGGCGGAATTTCGTGTGACATCATCACGCCTCCCACGTAATCACGCAGTACGTAGAAAACCAGGAAGAGCTCCAAAAACCGCTGAAGAAAACATACATTATATAATTAAGAAGGCAGCGAAACAATTAGAAGCGAGCAAGTGACATATAAAACCATATTCAGCGGCTCACGTGAACTGACGCAATGCGCAGACAAAAAGCAACAGTTCCAAAGAGTGCTGAACAAAAACCGAATTACACTGCTACGCTCAAATAGACAAACTACACGGCGTGGCGCAATAGTAGAGGCTTCGCCTCTAGCGCCGGCGTCCGAAGTTCGATTCCCGAGAGGGGATGCACTGAGTATGTACATGTGCTTCCCGATTCATTTTAGCCTCGCATCCCTTTGGTTTGAGACTTATAAAAAAATATGCTGTTAACGCAGAAAGACAGATCACCAATTGAAGCTTTATGAATAATGGATACTTTATTCGCGATCAATGATTGTTTTGGTAAAGCCATACTCAGTGTATTCATTAGATGAACGGTAAAAAAGTAAGAGCGAGGGGAAGGTAACTTATTGAGGCACGCAGGCAAAACCACAATAGCACGCGGGCTCGATGTACTGTAGTGCGAGTCAACTCGATCTGAATTGCGCGATCACATTTGAAAAAATATATCTTTTCAACTTCTATTTAGTCAACACTTAGCATATTCATATGTAAGGCTGCTGCGCAACTCAGCACGCCTCCCATGTAATTGACTGCCTGCCCATATAAGGCCATTCTTCGCTGCGGTGTCTTTATTCGTTTCCTTGCTTCAACAAGGAAACAGCTTTCTCACAGCTTCTGCGCTGTTTTATAAACGAACGACATATACGAAAGTCCTTTTTCCTTGCTTCGCCAACGAGGCAACCTTTTTATTTAATCCACGGGTTCTGCGCTGTTTTATTGTTCATTTCTTACGATTGTTATAGTTATTGTGTACGTATTGTACACTTAGTTTACTGTTCAAGTACTCATTTCCTTTATTTAATCCGCGGCTTTTCTGCTGTTGTTTTGTTCGTTTATTACAATTATACTTATTTCATTCACTTTCTTTGCCTGACTGCCTGCCCATATTAGGCGCTCCGCAGTTTTTTTTGTGAAGCAGCTTTCTCACAGCTTCTGCACTGTTTTATAAACGAACGACATATAAGAAAGTCCTTTTTCTTTGCTTCACCAATGAGGCAACCTTTTTATTTAATCCACGGGTTCTGCGCTGTTTTATTGTTCATTTGTTATGATTGTTATAGTTATTGTGTAGATATTTTATACTTTGTTTA
>JANRMT010062837.1:10498271-10514630 GCA_026402145.1 Polypterus bichir lapradei | reverse complement strand
CTGGATTATGTGAATTTCCCCTTGGGATTAATAAAGTATCTATCTATAACAGTGACAAAACAATTACATTGATGATCATGTTACGTTATTTTCAAGATGTTTCCTTTTCTTTTTCATTACTTCTTTAACACACTACATCTCCGCTGCGAAGCGCGGGTATTTTGCTAGTATTTAATACTCTGTATTGCTGTGCCTTGTAGCATGGAAAATGTGGTTCTCACAAAGGCACAGCCCTGTCAGGTACTATATGTAGTGAAATGATTCTTACAAGATCAAACACAGCAAATGCCTTAAAGGTAAGGATTCTCTTTTTCCTTTTTCGATATCATTCAGTCGTCAAACAGTCTAGAATGGAGTGATTGCTTACTTCAGGTAAACACTTCAAATTATGTATAACCTTTTACATGTAGCATTTCTATTGCAGTGTGTTTAGGTGAATGTTTTAGTAGTTTTTAAAGTATGCTTACTAAATTCGGAACAATTAAACTACATATTATTTGAAATGATGAATTTGGCCTTCATAAGTGACTATATTGTGGTAATTGGACTATTTTTGTCTTTCAGGTACTCACTTAAGTGCAATTCCTGTAGACGTACAGATTGAATTGAAATGGGTCTTACAGCTATGTATTAGTAAATAAAAATGTATGCTTTTTTTCACTTCAGAGCACTTAGTCATTTTGAATTGTTTGTGCACTTTCTGAATGATTTCTAACTAGACACAACGTTCCCTTGAAGATGAACTGCTTTGGTTGTACGCTGGAGTTTATTTTTTTCTTTTTTACTCCACCTCATGAATACAGGGAGTGCAGCAGAGGCAAAAAGCAAGAGAAATCAATAGAGCTAAGCATTCATATGACATGCTGTGGTCATATTGGTGTGTTCATAAGCCACTTTGACTGTAGTTTGAGTGAAAGTGGAGATAATGTGTTGGTATTCCTAATAAAATACTTCACACTCTGTATTGTTTTCTTTTTCACAAAAAAGTTTTCATTCATCAAACATCCTGACTGCTTGTGACCAACTTGTTGGGTCAGAACTCAGACCAAGAATTCTGGATATGGACAAGGATGAAGTAACACACACAACTGGAAAATTAGATGAAAGTGGAGACGATGAAGATATTGAAGAAGTCATGTCCTCCTTGTTATTTACTTTTGACTGCATGAAGGATATGGTCTCATATCTTGATGAAATGCGGGGTAAAAAAAAAAAGTTCCCATCAGTTGCTGCTGTTCTGCCAATTAGGTGGTTATGTTTTGTTTTCATTTTGTCAACCCTCAAAATTTCCACTGTAAAGAAAGGTGGGGATGGACTGGCTCTCTGACCTGGTTCAGTATCTCCTTGTCTACTCAAAAGACCCATATAGTGGATGAAGGACACAGATGGGTGTCCTGACTGGGATTGTGTGCTTTATTTCTTTAAAATATATTCATATTTGAACCTGGAACTTGTATGCGTATGGTTGTGTCAAGGGTTTGGGTACTAAAATTCACCCCACAGGTTACACTCCCCTATGTGGTAGTTATAACAGTGAGCTTTGTGTTTTGATACATCACTTTAACTTTCAAGACCTAGACTGTTGGCTTGCAAGTTCAAGATGGGAGTCTAATTAAAAGCAAAAATTAGTTATGACAAAAATCTGCAGCTCCTGGGAGTGAATATGAGAACCACTGTATCAAACAATGCCATGTTACAAATCAGGATTATTAATATGTATACTATATGTGTTTTGGTGTGTGTGTATGTGTATGTATGTAGGTATATATGAGAGAGATGGAATATATCTGTGTTTCATGATTTACATCTCTTGTAATGTTTAAAATGTGCTTATCTGTTTATTCATCCTTTTCATGTCCATAACAGTCTGTGTGTTGTATGTGATAACTAATTTTATAACTACACTCACTCAGACTTTAACTTAGTACATAACTTTGCTCCCCTTCATCATCTCCATGATGCATACTGGTACAGCAGTTAATTCTTGTACTCCATATCATCTTGGCACACCTGAATAATGTGAAAACTGCTCTTACGGAGATATGTCTATAGACAATAGCTTAGCATTCAACACAAACAATATTTTTGTGTTTTATTATGTTATCACTGTTCTGGAGGGACATGTAAGTAACAATATAATTCTACTGTATGCATAAGACAATAAATACTGTATGTTTAATGATGAGATCAGCTTGGGAAGATTCCCAGCTGAATGCACACTGCAACCAACCAACTATTTATTATTAGTAGTAGTAGTGTTAATAGTATTTGATATTTATCAAAGATAAAAAAGACAACAACTCAATGAAAGTTTGTTTTTATGTTGATCTAAGTTGAGTCTTTGCGATCTACTTAAATGTTGCACAACAAAGGTTTAAGAACAATCATGATTGTCTCAAACTCAAAAGTTATTTAAAAATGTAAAATAATACACACACCGTTCAATTGATATGGAAATGACATACAGTATTTCACACAAACAGCTTTTAGTAATGAAAATGTTGATGGATCAAATCAATAAATAAATGACTGACTGTTTCCTAAAATGGTTCCCTGAAAATTTTAAAACCAATTTTATATGTAGCGCTGTTTTTGCAAACCTTTTAAAAATTAATTAAGCTTAATATTGTTTCACATGTTTATAATTTGCTAGTGGAAATATGAAATACATTTATAGAATGAAAATCTCTAGGTATGAGTTTCCTGAGTTACATTCTGTTTGAAACATTAAATGGTAGTAAGATTTACTTTTACTATAATGTAACGGTTCTGGAGAAAACATAATGAACAACCATTCAAAACAGTAAAAAACAACAAACTTCTTTATATCGGCAAAGTGCTTAGAATGGTTGGATAGCCTAAGTGTGAGACTGGAAGTCATTATGTTTGTCCAAATAGAAACTGTTGTAATTTGTACAAGTGCAGCATACTGTGCAACGAGCGTGTCAATACTGTCTCGCAGAGGGCATGATGCGAGTGACGCTGGGAAAGGGAGTTATGATAATTGTGTCATTACATTGAGCGCGCTGTCAAGAGCGTTCTGTGACTACCGCTATGGGCGTTCCGTGATATGGAGGGCGTTCCGTGTCTAACTTCAGAGGTATTGCAGTCTGCAGCTTCACTCTGTTGAATATTTTCGGTAATGAAATACATAAATAAACCTGTATACACAGTTTAATATTTTGCAGAGTTTAAAGTTGTTTTTTGTCAGTTAAATGCAATACTATTCATTATGAATTTACTCTTTTCTGTTTGTTGACAAGGGCGGCACGGTGGCGCAGTGGTAGCGCTGCTGCCTCGCAGTTAGGAGACCTGGGTTCGCTTCCCGGGTCCTCCCTGCGTGGAGTTTGCATGTTCTCCCCGTGTCTGCGTGGGTTTGCTCCGGTTTCCTCCCACAGTCCAAAGACATGCAGGTTAGGTGGATTGGTGATTCTAAATTGGGCTTGGTTTGTGTGTGTCCTGCGGTGGGCTGGCACCCTGCCCAGGATTGGTTCCTGCCTTGTGCCCTGTGTTGGCTGGGATTGGCTCCAGCAGACCGCCGTGACCCTGTGTTCGGATTCAGCGGGTTGGATGATGGATGGATGGATGTTTGTTGACAAAATGGTTTATATATTTATTTACTGTTTTGTGCAATATTTGTTTAATTTTTTTTGTAAATTACTTGTAGGATGTTCACGTTTTCTTTACTTTTTCATCGTATCTGTATCTCAAACACAATTATAAAAATATTCATCGCATTTGCAGCGTTTCGGCTTATATTGCCATTGAGGGAATGTTTTTATATGCTACATTTTCTGACACTGTGCTTTTTTTTCTTTGTTGGTGCAGTTTTTGATTTTATTAACGTATGTAGCAGAAATATGTGAACAGTAAAAAGAAATATCACCATTAGTTGTATCTAGAATTAGTACTTAACAGTTTAAGGCCAAATAACAGTGACACTTCAAAAAATTTAAATTACAAGAGGTGATATGCCAAGAAAAAAGGTTGGGAACTCTATAATGTATACTGTAATTCCATTTAGTCCCAGAGATGGATGTCACAGTGGGAAACGCTGCCACTGCATGGATCCAGTATGCTGGGTCAGAATCCTACATGGGATGTTGCTTATGTGGAGATAGTGTGTCCTCACCCTGTCTTCATTGGTTTTCATCAAACATCCTCCAAAAAACCTTCAAAGTGAATTCCAAATTTGCCCCTTTGTGTGTTGGCGGGGCCTTCCAGTTGATTGTCACCATGTTCACAGCAGTTTCCTGCTTAGCAAACAGGGCTACCAGGATTGGCATGGCCCCAACACCAGGGGCCTCATGCATAAACGGTGCGTACACACAGAAATGTTGCATCAGAACGTTTCCACGTTCAAAATCGCGATGTATAAAACCTACACTTAGCGTAAAGCTACACACTTTTCCACGGTACCTCATACCCTGTCGTACTCAAGTTCTTCGCTCGGTTTTGCAGACTGGTGGCACCCAGCGTCGAAGCAGTGCTACTGTTCCTGTGTGGTTTCCCTTTATTTCTTCTGATTGTAGATTACCTGTAACAATATAATGGTCCAGAGAATAGCCATAGTATTTCAAATACCATAACTGCTTTAGCGTTGTTACTCTCACTGCACCATCTTCTTTTTCTTCTTTCAGCTGTTCCCTTTAAGGGTTGCCACAGCGGATCATCTTTTTCCATATTACTCTCACTGCACCACTCGGAGTATTTATATCACTGTATCTGAGTGGGGAATCACAGCAGCAGCTGATCGGAAAGAGAATTATCGGTATACAGCATCAAGCACACGCTGCCAAAGCCACGGCAAAACATTTCAAAGCCTTTCCTGTATGGACTTCGCGGTTCAAAAACAGTTTCATCCCAAGGACTATAAACACAATCAATTGCTCCTTGTAGAACTGTTTGTACTTATAAGTACAATTACCCCACTGTAAACTTGCACTACAGTTATAATATTGCACAACCTGCTCCACTTTATAAAGCGCATATTTACATATGATGACGATATCATTTTTAAGATGAAATGCAGGAAAATATGTTGATTATATTATACAGATAAAACTTTTTCATTTAAATAATGTGCATTGTTAATAATTAAACATGTGAGGACACAGTTCCGCAGCAATAGCAAGTTCACGTATTGTTCCTGCCTTGCACGCTGTATATTTGCTGAGGCTGGCGCGACACTGGAAGTATAGACGGATAGAATAATTAAACACGTACTCTGAAGATATTTCAATGTTCCTTAAAAGTTTTGAAGAATCATCGTTGTAAGCTTACAGATGGCTTAACGTCTATTACAGAGCTGATTGTGTGGCGATTGGGTATTTGGGGAAAGAAAAGTAAGGACAAGAATTGCAGGTTAGTATGTTTGAAAGAGACAGTACTGCTACAATAAATTATTTTATCGAAGGTCACGCATGGCACAGCAGCATCTTGTGTGAGACATGAACAATCACTGCATCATCGTTTAATAACATGCTTTCATTCCAATCATCATGAAAATGATATCACATATACATCTCAGTATTTTAATTATTCAGAGAGCTGTAATATCACGAATGTAATGGATTCTGTGTCCTGTCGGAGAAAGAGAAAGAACGGAAGTACATAGTGAATCACACACATAGAGCACATTGAAGATCAAATACAAAACAAAGCATATTGATTTGCATATTCAAAGAGGCGTAATTCTGGGAGGAATTGGGGCAGGACAGCACGTGCGTGCACGAGCGTTACTTTTCACGCTGACCGGGATTTATGGAGCAGAAGAATGCGGAAGTTGGCGTACGCACAGATTCCTGCATCTGAATTTTTCTGTGCATAAGTACATTTTAGCTTTTGTGCTTACGTCATGTTATAGTGCGAATTCTACGCACGGCGTTATGCATGAGGCCCCAGGTTACATTAACCAGAATAGACAATATTTTTTGAAATCCCACAGATATTCAGATGGATAGTGATCTGCCAGCTAAAGAGCTCACATTCACTGTTACTGGAAGCATTTAAGGACTTTCCCAGCCTGGCTTGGCCTATTATCATGCTGAAAGAAGTCCATTCATAAATGATTAAACTGCTAATTATTGGTTAAGAAATTCAGATGTGGCAGCAAACAGCACACTATAGAGAAAGCCATCAGATCAAACTTAATCAGCCCCCTTTGATAGCAGTTTATTTCTAACAATTGACATGCCGTTGTCTAAGTGCTTCTTAGGTGTTTGCCCATTTGCACTACACATGTGAAGCTCTTACAGTATGTATAAATACCTCCTAGAAGTTGTTTTTCCTGTTACACACCTGCAAGAGCATCTGGTACTGTTGTGGAGAAATCTTCATTAAAAAATGAGTAGAGTCTTTAGAAAGGCAGTCAGAATTTAGACTTTATTGCATAGCATAGGAAACAACTGCAGAGCACATAAAGCTGTCTCAGTTCATGAAATGAGTCCGGTGGTTTGGTTTGTTTTTATTTCAGTGCTAATCACAAAACATCCCCATTTCGTACATATTCCTCATCATCCACTTTAATGTTACCTTCGTAATAATGACGTCATGCTGCACTTGTTTTCATAACAATTACCTCACCTTGTAAACTAATTTCCTCTAATAGTCATCAATCTTTTAATAACAATCATTAGGATTCGAAGGTCGTGCTTGCCGCATGGCCCGGAGATGACCATCATCTGATCATGTTTTACATTTCTCACATTTTCACATTCCTAATCTTGATGTATTAAAAATTGGAGGCCTTTTAATTGATCAGTCCTCATCATTAAGTTGGAACCAGGGTGACCCAGATATGAGAAATTGAACTGTTCAAGTAATTGCTTGTTGCACCAGCATCCAGTAAGACTAAGATCATAGGCAGTCACTGATAAGGGCTAAGCTGCTGAAGCTGAATGCAAATGGCTGTCTTGATAATCAAACTCTTAAACTCCTGTATAGCTCAATGTTAGCCTACACAATGCAGCTTGTTTTCAATTTGATCATCTAAAATTCATAAACCTTAAAATATAAAATTAAATGCCATTTAAAAATGCTTATATTTTTAAACTGTCAATGCAATAGCATGCAAGTTTACTTAATTTTCTTTAAGTTTCCGTGCCTTGAGTGTTTGCAGAAACTTGTTTGGCCTTTCGTCAGCCAGAAGGCCCAGCAGAGCTGCCATATCCCAAAACAAAAGTTTGTTTACTCAATACCCTTAAAAACACTGCGTCCTTGGTTCATAGAGAACAAGGCAAGTGAAAAGCAAGCAGGCCACATTAAAAACAAAAGCAGCAGCCCATAAAATAATAGTGCCTGTCTAAGCCACTTAAAAAGATGTCAAGCAACTCCTTTATTAGTCAATAGTTCTAAAACCAATAACAAGGCATATTGATCCTTGATTTAAACCTCAACTGTACCCACCACAGTTACACGTTCAAGATATACTTCAGTATAACCTTTAGTCTATGCTCATTTCCAGTCTGATGTACACATACATCCATTTCCTTTGTTTGCAAAGCTGTCTACATACCTACTAGCTTTAAGGATCAATGTGTGAAGTTCTGACACAATTATGTGATATGGCCAGGAGTATTTAGTAAAAGGTTTATAACACTATAAATATGAATCATTATTAGAGGAAACTCAGTGCATTTGTTATGCACAGTTCATAGTGACTCTGATCACTTGCTTGAAGCTACAGTTAAATGCATTCTTTGGAAATTTACATTCCTTTGCAGTAGCTTCAGAATTTATTAAAAAAAGATCTTTCATCATGTATCATCTTCAAAAGTATTAACACATCCCCTAAAAATCTGAAATGCATTGCAAAAATCATACATATGAGGGCACTGTTGCAACTCTTTAAACAAAAAGAGTGTTTTGTGTTCCTCTTGTAATCTTGTAAGCTTTGCTGTTATAACTATTTAAGTGATCTTAAACTTCATTGCCCCAGTCTAAGTAGTTCTGTCTTGCAAATTAATGCATTTCTTATAGAAGCTCTACAAAAGAAAATCTTAATAAAATAAACATGACTTCATTTCCTACATAATTCACACACAATCAGACTTACTATCCATGCATGCATGTGTGTACCCACTCTTATTCTGGTGCCATTTTGAGGGTTTATTTCTAATTTGTTTCCTTACATTATCAAGTTAGGAGTAGATACATCATGATCTTGTAGTGGGTTAATTTTGGCTCTAGACATATCACTTGCAGTTCAGTAGAGGTCCTCCACCAGAGGCTAAACATGTTCAGGCCCGGCCAGTACTTGGATGGGAGACCATCTAGGAAAAGCTTTTGTTGTTGCTGAAAGAGGTATTGGTGAGGTACTCTATGGTCTAAATGTAGATCCCAATGCCCCAGTGAAGTGATGGGAATACTGTGCTGTAAAATTGACTTGTCCTTTGGATGAGGAGTAAAACCGAGGTACTGACTCTCTATGGTCATAAAAGATCCCTGGACATCCTTTGTAAAGAGTAGGGTATATCCAAATGTCATGACTAAATTACCCTCTATGGCCTAGTCATTCTGCCCCCCTAATCACCTCCTGTTTCAGACTGGCTAAATATCTCACCACTTCACCACCTAACAGCTAATGTATGGTGCAATAATGGATGCCTTTACATAATCTAGGTGGATGCTACACATTAGTGGTGGTTGAAGTCGCTCCCCACTCACTATAAAAAAAGCATTTTGAAACGCAAGAAGAATACAATACAAATGCGCTTGTTAATAATAATAATTATTATTATTATTATTATTATTATAAAGCTAAATTTTAACTTTTGGGTGGAGTGGTGGCTTTGAGGCTAGGGATCTGCACTGGCAATCAGAAGGTTGCTGGTTGAAATCCTGTAAACGCCAAAGATGACTCTACTCAATTGCGTCCTGGGTATGACGTTAATCTGCATCCAGCCCTGCAATAAGGCCCTCCAATTTACAGGGAAAACTTGGAGGTTAGCGGCAGGATTGGTCCTCCAGGCACTGTAAAAAAAACTTGCACTGTTCCAGTGTGGTGCTGAGGTGTCACCCCGTTGCACAGCTACACTTGGGTCCCAATCCAGGTGGTTCGTTGTGTGGTGGGTGTGGTAACGCACTGTAATCAGTGCATGCTCCCAACTTCACTCTCTAAATTCTAAAAAAAAACCTTTGTACAATTTGAACATCAAATCCAGTATTGAGAGCAATGACATAATAATGGTAACATGATTTTGTTTAATAATGCCAAAATTTCGTATGATGCTTCATTTCATAAATAATACAACTTTTTTTCAGGGTGAAAGGAGGGTGGTGACCCTTTGACATTTGTTCAGAAATTAAACATGTATATGCAATGGGAGTATGTCCACACAAATAAGGGGGTGTACCCTTAACAGTATGTTTTATGTGCCCTTTTATAAACCTAATTGTTCTTCATGTCAAAGCTGACATCTACAGCTGCCAAAATTAGTGGAAAACAGTAGGGTATCTTTAATCCTTCATTTTGTAGCATTGAGAAGTTGTACCAGTCTGAGGAATGGCATCACCAATGAGCCAAAACAGCATGTTCTGGCATTCCATCATTCAAATGAGGAGTTTCAGTGCTCGCTGCAGGGGTGCCTACAGAAAGGACAATCCTGCCGTTGTCGCATGATCTCCATTCTCGTTTGGCTAAGTGAGCAATCCTCCTAACAATAGTGAACAACTGTACCTAAAAGAGAGATAAAAAGAGCAATAATTCATTGAATAATCACTGGAAAGCACTACACTGTGCTATATTATTTTTGTGACCACTTAGAATAATATCAAGCCATGTTCTTATTTTTCCTGTCAAAAAGGAACCAGGACAGCCTGTTACTTCTTGTTGTTGTGCTATTTTCCTTGTCAATTCTTTGTACAAATAAGAGATGTAGAGGGCAACAACTAGACATGCAGTAAGTGTAAAGTTCATCACAGTAGGTGCAATAAAACAACACTAGGTGTAAGGCTGACTTCAGAGTGACCTTGTACAAGTTTAGATTGTGTAACTCCTATTGTATACACATAGAGACAAGAAAAATGCTGCTGCCAATGAAATATGAATGGATTTGACTTTTGAGTGACATAAAAAAAACCATGCCATTAATTATTTTAATGAAAGTGTTTTGCATGAAGGCATAGTGGTGCAGGGGTTTCATACTGCCACCTAATTGCTATTAGGTTAATTGATGGTTCTGTGTCTATCCATTTACTATAGAAAGCAGACCATATTACTGACACCATCAGTTAAAGCAGAGAATGCATGCCATTAGTTATTTGGTTCTCCTGCTATGGCTACTGTGCTCTTCCCATTTTAGGGGACAAACTGTATTAAATACCCCGCTGCTACTGACACACATAAATCAACATTACTAGTAGTTCTTCTGTGTCTCATAATTTACATATAGTTTATGTGGTATGCATTTATGACATATATGTTCTGAGATTGTTCAGGTAAGGAAGAAAGACATTTTAATGTAAGGTAGTTTTACTCACTAACCATGGTACCTGAGATTGGCAATGTATTGCATTCACAAAAGAATTTCACTGTACTCTGTACACGTGACAATAATGACCTTATAAATCTGTAAATTGTCATGATCTGACAGAGTTCAAGTGTATTAAAGAGTCTGCACTGTCAAGTACTGTTGTTCTATCCAAATGTCATTCTTGAATCGATCCAGCTGTTCCTAGGTTGTTTCTCCCAAAAAATATAGGCAGAAATTTGTTGGAAGGCATTTTTAAAACTGGCACTGAACATTAGAATGCCATTGTAATCCAAGTCAAATGTAATTTAGTTCCTGTCCTGCTGTGAAAGGATATAGGAATGTCCAGGTTGCTACTTGGTAGAAACAATGTGATATTTGTTTTGACTTCTTCTCAATGATCACATTAATTTCCAGAGTAAATTTTATATCAATTTCTCGCTCAATGCCCATTACCTATGCAAGACTGCAAGGTATTGTACTATGTATGACTGTTGGTTCTGAAAATGCACGAGTCTGTGAATTTTGGGTACACCTTCTAAGCTTAATAACCATATACAGTATAGGTTAGGCTTTTTGCAGTTACATATGGGTCTGCTTCCATAATTGATAAATATGGCAGGGTCACCATGAGGGTATTGCAACAGGAATGCTGCCATGTACTGGTTGTCAAATGGTACTCTATGTCAAACGAAGATGATCTAGAATAGGGCAATTATTAGTTGGGGTATAATATGTGCATTATGCAATATGTGATTCTCTGAAATGTATTTAAAGCAGTAACTTCCTCTGTTACCAGTGATGGAACGCATGGATTTTTCTTAATCTATCTTTGTAGAGCTTCAGGAATACTATTCTTTACTCATGATTGTGAAAATGCTGCTAAGTTAAGCATAAGCACCCTTTTATAGCCATTTTCCTCTCGTAATTTTTTTGTAATAAAAAATGTATTAGTTATCATTGCTTCCCAGGGATTTTGCACTAGCATTGCTTCAAGATAATATATCAGCAAGTGATCACACAAACTCCATGAAAACAATTCACCACCATCAGTCACTTTCCTTAAGTTTTCCTGATGGACATCATCAAAGGAAGACAATGCAGGTATAATGGATTTAATCAGTATTCAAGTAAAACTATATCAACTATAGTACAGTATTGATACATTATCAATATATCAGCCCAAGTACCTAAGAATGTAAGAGGCTTTATTTATTTATACTAGGTGGATGCAATTTCTGTATAAAATTAATTTTAGTAATTCTGTTCTAGTCTGCTTTTCTGATGTATGGTGGGCAAAATAAAAAAAATATGTCAATTAATCAACAAAAAAAACTGTCAGAATTCAGCTTCCACAACCATACAAAACCGCAACATTCAGAAAAAAATGAATTTACTGATAGTCTTTAACTTTTTTTCCAACTGTACAAATATGTGGAGATCCTTTGGACCACAATGCAACAAAAGGGGTGAATCTTTATGCAAATATAGGATCATCACTTACGTAAACTTGTTTATTTTAAGTTAAATCAAATTAATTCAACTATTTGTTCAATGTGATTCTATTGTGTTAATGTGTCATCTAATTATGTCAGTGTAACTAGAAAAATCAATGCAATTTTAAAAAACATATTAACTTAAATTACATAAATAAAGTGAACAACCCTGATTGTTAATTTTTTTCAGTGCATGGACCATGATGTCAGGCTACAAGTTGTGAGACAGAATAAGCAAATGATAAAATGACAGACAAAGCAGGGACATAAGTGGTCCTCACTTCATTCTCAATGCATCTTTTCAATCTGTTTTTCACTGCCTTATCCTAAGGGTCTAGGCAGCAAAGCAAATAACAGGGCAGCACAAGCCACATATGAAAGGAGAGGCAGAGAAAATATATTTAAAAACCAGAAGGGTGGACTGGAAAAAAATGACTCCAATACAATAAGAGGCAGGAAAGTGTATCAAAATCATCATTTTAGCAGGACCTCCTCAGAGAAAAGAACTGTAATGGTGCCAGAGTGTAGAAAGGGTCAGTTCAGAACCCTGTTTACTCTGAATTCTAATGATGCCACCCAACCCAAGACCATTCATGACAGTACTCAAAAAGAAATTTGAAAGTATTTATTAAGGGGCAATTACCAAAGCAAGGTGTGAGTTGAAAATTTAGTTAAAGGAGTAGAAGTCCAGTATTAAAGAACATAACGTCATCATTATTGGACATCTCTTTGATATTATTTCCTCGGTTATAACTAATGATCTAAACTGTTTCACATTTTATTTATAAGCATGCCAACATTCAGACACATGTGGCATGGGATTACAATAAGCTTGTTAACAGCGAGGAAACGTTTAGTGAAGAGTAAAGCATAATTTTTTCCATGTGTCAGATCCACACTCATTTTTTATTTTTTGTCAGGGTTAATCCTAGTAAAGCATCTCCAGGGTAGCACGGGGTAGTTGGTGAGAGGCAGGAGAACAGAGCAGCTGGAGGAGTCTGAGTGAGTCAGAAGGAGACCATTGTCAGAGAGAGTCTGGGAGGCAGTGCAACATCTTTACAGCGAGTGCTTTTGTGTCAGTTTATATGCTCTACCAGTGGCCCTTGGGGACTCCCATCGATACACATCAATTTCATAATCAGTAATTTTTACTTTTAATTGAACTAATTGTTTAATTAGCTGACCTTTTTTGCTTTTCTTATTTTGCATTCTAAACAATGTATTAATTTGACATTTACATTTTTAAAAAAAAGTAATAAATATTCATAATATTTTAAAATTTGTATCTATATAATTTTCTTGTAAGTTTACTTTTTCTGTGTATTTTTTTCTCAATAATGAACAGATCAGATACCAGTGCAAATAACACTGATAGTCTAGGAAACCAAATATTTCAATTTTATTCCCACTTGTGTACTTATTAATTAATTATGGACTAAAATAATCAGAACATAAAAAAAGAATGAATTCTTACCAAACATCCATATATCCTTGCTTCATTGAATAAAAAACTTTTAGCATAACCAGTTTGTGATTTCTGAACCAATATAAATAAACAACCAAGTGGAGAGGAGGTGGGGGTCTATAAAGGTGGTTGGTGTCCGATTGAGTGTGGTGGGCCAGTCTGAGCAAAACTCTAAAGCCAATTTTTGATCCAAGTCCATCCTGGTAAAAAGTGTAATTTACATTATTATACGCTTTTTGACACTTTGTGCTGACACTGAAATTATCACATGTGGCAAATGACTGGGGGTGGGACCGGAAGAGGGGCTACGCCTCCTTCAGACCACGAGAGGGCAGCCGCCCAACATGGTATGGGGACCATGGGAACAGAGCTTGGAAGCTCAACCCTATAGGGGCCTGTGGTCACTGTCAGGGGGCACCCAGATGCCTGAACAGCCCTGGCCCTCAGCACTTCCGCCACACCCGGAAGTATTGGGGGAAGAAGACCAGGGACAGTCATTGTGCTTCCGGTTGCACAGCCGGCACTTCTGCCACACCAGGGAGTGCTGGCATTTGCTTATTGGGGGGAATCTGGAGCACATCCGGGTAATTATAAAAGGGGTCGCCTCCCTTCATTCAAGGGCTGGAGTCGGGTGGAAGAGGACGGAGCTTGGAGGAGAGGAGTGGAGGCGGCCAGAAGAGTGAAAGGCATTATTGAGAGGCCTGGACTTTAAGGGTGATTGGTACGGGGTTCTAGGTTGTGTGCACTGTAAATATTGTAAAATATGATTAAATGTGTGTTGGCTGGAGAACCATTGGTATCCGCCTGTCTGTGTCCGGGTCAGCTTCCACAATGGCATCCCAGATGGGACACAGGCCATCTGTTGGCAAGAACCCTTTAAATAATTTTGTGGCACAGCACATCCCAGCACAGCAGAGGCAGGCTGCTCACATCCAGAGAAGGGCTGCCCTCTTCTCTCAATTCCTCCTCTTTCTCTGGGACGGCGTGATGGTTTGGGTCTCCCTATGGGAAAGGTATATACCCTGCATAGACCCTGTGGAGCGGCGTGAGACCGTCGCTGGCTCAGGGCATAGGGAGCTAGGACCCGCAGCACTCATCAGCCAGCATCCTGCCTGCCCTCTCACGCTCTCTCTCCCTTCATTACGCGATCGGCTTTCACCGCCGCGTCCATTATCGGAGCCCCCCTATTTGAATCTGATCACATACATCACGATTCTTTTCAGTGGGGCCTCCCTTATTCTTTACGGGGTCGGTTCCACTTACCTGCCCTGCCGTGCCGCTCCAGCCGGAGATTCCAGCGTCGCACCGATCTGTCCATTGTTGTAGCGTCATCACGGATGCAACCGCTTTACCCTCCAGCTTCTTCAATTCCTCTCCGAGGGCATGTATCACCTGTAACAGCAACTCTACGGGCTGGAGGCACTCCCCCAGCTCACACAGAGCCTCCAGCAAGCACAGACAGTCAGCCGATGGTGGACTTACCTGTCAATCAGTCACACTCACCGGCTGCCTTCCATGGGGCCGTCTCTTCGGCCCAATTGGGTCCTTCCCCGGCTCAGGATGGGCATTTGTTGGTCCCGCCTCCATCCAATCATCGGCGGGCACGCAACACACACCATCCAATCCCTTGCCTGTCTCGGGGAGGAACTTCTGGTCTGCGGCCATCTAGCTTCCCATACTCCTGGTGCAGTGACGAGCAGCTTTTTGAGCTGCAGGGACTCTTCCTCGGCAGCTCGTCCTGCTGCCGCCACATTGCCGAAGCCCTGCGGATCGGCACATCTCTGCCACTGACATGGATCCAGGCAGTCCCTGCCTGCAACACACAAAACACACCCAGCCCCCTAGGGCTGGCTGCCGGTGAGCAGGGAACTTACCTCCCGGGTCCCGTCTGTCCGAGGTGACTTCCCCAGCATGGCCTGAGTAGATACGATGCCATTCTGGGCGTCCTCAGTGAAGGTGCGCTCGTAGGAGCCTGCTGCACTCCGACTACGCCCGTTGTTTTCCTCCCGCACCAGGTGGGAATGGCCCTTCTGCAAACCGATGGCGGTCTGTTGGGTGATTCACTCTCGCGGAGTTGTGTGCATGCCGCTCCCGCAGCGTGTGTGTGGGCTCACCTGCTGCGCCGGGCTGTCCACAAAATTATTTTTGTAGACGGGTCCTTGCCTTGAACCAGGCAGAGGGTCCCATCTGGAATCCCATTGGGGAAGCTGGCCTGGACTTTAAGGGTGATTGGTACGGGGTACTGGGTTGCGTGCACTGTAAATACTGTAAAATATGATTAAACGTGTGTTGGTTGGTGAACCATCGGTGTTCACCTGTCTGTGTCCGGGCCAGCTTCCACAGTATTCCACAGTATTTCAAATTACATTTTTTTTTGTAATTCTTGTGCATGTTTGAGGGGGATTGTTGTTGTTTGTTACTGTCTGTTTGAGATTGGTTTAAATTTAAGTAATCAACATAAACCTCAGCAGTAATGTTTGAAGAGCACCATGCAATGCATATGTCTCTGTTATAGAGTATTTGGAATGGAATTCATAAAATCAGTGTTAATGTTTGTGATGCACCATCTATTGGAATGACAAATACAATGCATTTTATTGCTAAAATATTTGTGATGCACCATGTTTAGAATGAAAAAACCATAGCAACTGAATGTGAATTTCCCCTTGGGATTAATGAAGTATCTATCTATCTATCTATCTATCTATCTATCTATCTAGACGCACAGATACTTATTCTTTGGTTAAGGTGGATTTCTAGCACTTCTATGAAAGCTAAAGTTCTTCTTGGGAGAATAAAGTAGCATCTATTTTAAATTCTTATTTGTATAACCAGCATTAAACACGTCATCACTCTGGTAATATGATCAGCTAACATATTATATATATATATATATATATATATATATATATATATATATATATAT
>JANRMT010062837.1:10477541-10498171 GCA_026402145.1 Polypterus bichir lapradei | reverse complement strand
TATATATATATATATATATATATATATATATATATATATATATATATTATATATTATATAGCATATCAGCTAGTTAGGGCATCAGATAAGAGATAAACTGTAAGCCAAATTTTATAGCTTAGAGATGCATTTAGGAACTCTGTCAGCAGACAGGGCAAAGTGCCCCATTTCGTGGAACTGCAGTAGATCTCTCTTCTTCAATGTGTTTTTTCCTTAACAGTCCATTCTGATATTTTTATTCATGATCCAGCCAAAGCTGTCAGGTCAGTCTGTCAGTTCAGGTTTATTGTTCCCTGGTAGATGCCTTTTGTCTGTGCTGGCAGGAATTCAGAGTTTCTCGTGGCTTTCCAATTTTGGCATACCCTCAATCTGTTTCTTTTATTACCATGCACTTTATCAGATTAAACAAAAATAATTAACTCATTTTATTTGGTAATAAACTCAAAATATGATTTAACCTAGTGCAGTCAGGCAATTATATATGTATATGTGGTTGTACTACCCTCCTTTTTGCCCACAATATACATTTGCGCAGTGTTGCAACATAGCAGTGCTGTCCAGTTTTTTTGTTTTTTTTTTAATTCTCTAAACCATTTTGTTATGTTGTACCCTTTATTACACTTTTGCCTACTCTCAGAAGTAGCTGTAATGTACCCGTCCCTCAGAAAATCTACAAACATTAAAATTTCCTCTTTTGCATTGCATTAGAATATTGAAACACGAAGACATAATAATCTAAAATTCTGTTTCTTGCATTTTTCCTGCATTAAGAGGGTCATAAGGACTAACAGCCTGTCTGCATATATTGGTATAAACTCATATCATCTGACAAATATCTTCTGGTATTCCCAAGATTTATTAGTTAGTTATCACTAATTGTTACTATATTTATCTTTTTTTTCAGTTCTGAGTCAACCTATGCACCTGTGTATACATTTTGAGTAATATTTTCATGTTCAGGAGCTGTTCAAAGTGGGATGCTGTTCTTTATTTTTTCTGGGGCTTAATTAATCTTTTATTCTATACAATTTTCATTAAGTAAGTATACTCTACCTCTATATCATATCAAATTAAATTTTAATAGAGTGTAGATCTTTCTGTAAATTGTAGCTAATGAAAACATATCATCAACTCAATGTGAGTATAATATTTTTGTCACTCATTTCTGCATTTGCAAACCATATAATAGTTATTTAGATTTTTTCACTATAATTATCTTTTTTATTAGCAAAGTGCATTTTGTCATACTTGGGGTTAGGGAGGGAAAAACACCAGGGGTCAGATTTATAAAATTAATGTATGCTGTCACCCACATGCGCATGGGAGGCAGCTAAAGAGCTTGAATGTGGGTAATTCCAAACCGGAGTGTGCTAACCTTTCTGTCTTTCCACTGCAGACCAGTTACGTGAAATTCCGCCTGGCCCCGATGACTTCACTTCCAGTCTCAGGCCCAACGTCACTTCCTCTGCCTTCCTTTAAAACCGTCATCTTTGCTTCAGCCAAGGCAGTTCTGCTCTGGGCTCTAATCTGTTCTATTGTGCAATCAATTTTCAGATTTTCAGCCTGGCTTCAAATTTTCAAGAAGCTGCCCCAAACCTTCTTCTGCCTCTTGTCTATTCATTTGACAACACACAAAAAGAGGTGCCAAATGTGCATGCACAACTTTCCATGCAAACATCAGGATTTATAAAAGAGAAGAATGTGTGTATATTATGGCAATTTTGACCCATCTGTATGAAACATTTTGGATAAACTGGGAAATGATGATACCTTTGATCAAGTAGGGAAATGCTGCTAAACGATTTAAATAACAGCTCACATACAGTATATAATAGTTCATGTTGCTGAGTTGTTATTAAAATGTGCATTAACGTGACAAACATATCACATTTAAAAGTGATGCATATGATGTACAGACTATTTTCATTCCTTTTTAGGACTGGCAATGCTGCATATTTGTACCAAAGAACTTTTTTGGTTATTCATCAGTTTATGTCAGCTATCTGTTGTCACTTCTCAGGGAACTGTCTGACAGATCAGGAATATCTCAGCCAAGCTTCAGTCCATCATGCCTGCTGTGCTTGATGTTTTGGATGAAGTCCCTATCATTCAGATTGAGTGCATAGATATTTATCAAAATCACTTCACAGTTAAATAAATTACCCATAATGATCACATATCTCCCATCAGGATCAGATACTACATCTGATACAACAAATGAGATTGTTCTATGTATAGGCTACATAATCACAAACAGGACTTTGCATGATACCTTGGCAAGCTCTGTAAGCCATGCTTTTTCTTTGAAGGACAGGTGTGGGGCAGACTGACTGGCAGGATGACGCCCGACCTGTTGATGCATCCAAACGGTGCCATCTTTCGCCTTTTCGCCTGGTGCAGCTGCATTGTTCTTATATGTGACTGGACATTTCTTGCAGGGAGGGCTTCTTTTCTCTTTCTCATATGTAGAACCTTCGTTCTCATCTGAGTTCACCTCTGCTGTAACACGTTTTTATTTGAAAACAGCAGTGTCAGATCGGGGCGAGCATGAACGTGGCTGAGAGAATTAACCTGAATTAAAAAAAAAAAAGCTAACCTTTAGAAGTACCATAAATTTGCACTAACTGTTACACGCTCAAATCAAATGTATGTTTTTATTCTATAATAGTAAGAACCAGAGAAGCTCACTACTCAGTCAGCAGTTCTAACTGCTACACCACCAAAGTGGTCGTATTAAGGGCGTGTCAATATCATACCCTAACGTGAGTTCTTTTTCTGCAGTTATATTCTTGAATAAAAGTTAACTTGTTTTGTTATATTTGTACCTTTTGTGAAAGTGTTTATTTAATTTTTGGACTTCAGCCTTTGCACATTATACACTTCATGTCCACATTTTGTCAATTATTACTAAAACATGAAAAATGTTTGTTTTAACGATGCCTTTACATAGATCGTTGTAGACACAGAATACACATGAAATGTATGTATTCCATATTCCATGTATATTATTTACCCTATACAACTCCATGCAACTCGCACGCTGGTGGGGGGGATGGGATAGCAAGCTGCTTGCAGGTTTTGCTGAGCGACACATTTACAACACAAAAGATGCTGATAAGGAGAGGTGCGAAGGGATTTAAGGTGGGCCGGGATTATGAGTTTTTTTGTAGGTTTTGGTAATTCTAGTGTTAAAGTATAGACCCTGCCCTTTCCCAGTACTTCTTTTACTTCTGACAACCCACTACCAGCAAGTACACCAGCACATCAATATTGATAAAAAGATAAGTCCACCACCTTACTGTTCTATCATTTTACATTTCAGTATATAAATGATAATCATCTAGTCCTTACCAAGTACTAAAATTAAGAATCATGAAGAAACCATGTATGACAATGTGACACCGTTACTGTTTCATGTGAATTAGGAAGATAAGACCAGGTGCGTCTAGGCCACCACAATCAATTACATGATGATTAGTACGTAACACCTTCACCAAAATGCATAAACTGTGGCACTTTGTGTATGGAGGATTTAGGTTTGTTGTAACTCCATGCCGAGGACAAATGAAATCTGCAACTGTCTCACGGAAGCAATTTGAAGCCCACATTACCACAGTGAGAGAGATTTTGTACATAGAGGGATCATAAGTGCTTGAGAGGAAAGACAGGCATCCCAGCTGGGATGGAGAATGATTTCTTGCTCAGATGGGAGGCCATAGTGGAAAGGCGGTGGGAGTCGAAACTTGACCCAGCCAGAATGCCTTACATTCTTCATCCCAGCTTGGGATAAGTGGACTCAGAAAACGTGAGTGCTGGGAGAAGTTCATTTTCCCACATGGCAAGTGGAAGCATTCTTCTAGGCTAATCCCAATTCAGACACCCTCAAGGTGGCATGGGACGTGGAGTCCAGAAGAACCCTGTCAGGGTGTTTGAGTGCCACAAGGGAGGACTACCTCGAAATGCTCCATATGTCTTATCCTGGGATACTGGAAGCAGTAGCAGTTCCAGTTTAAAAGAAGCCCATAGCCTCAACCAAGGGATTCAGAGTTGGGATGCAGAGGGTGACACTCATCTGGAGGTGGGAGGAGGAATATAATCTGTTTGTTTTGATGTATTTTTGCTGGTGATTATTTGAAAAGTGTTGGTGGCAAATAAAAACCTTTTATTTGAAAACAGAATTGTGTTGGATAATATTGTGTCTGTGGTTTCAGCCTTGGTAGCACCCTTTTGTGGTTACAGGATTTTTGAAGACAGTTGCAGATATTCCAAGGAGCTAAAGCCACATCTTCCATGTGTCAGCCAAGGTTATTGCCCTGAGTATATTGTTAAAAAAAAGGTGAATATGAACACACATCAATAGTTCAAGTTGCACCAATATGTGCCCATCTAAATCCATGAAGAAAAGTGCAAAAATAGTGCTATACATAAGTGAATGAACCAAAACAAAATTAAAAAATTCTCACCAGTCTGAGTCCAAGCAGATGTGAAGCATTTTCTATATATGAATCAGAGAAAATTACTTGAACTGTGATGGGACGAGTGCTTGAATCACCTCATTTCTTCCAGTATTTATTAAAAACCATGATTTCAGCTCAGAGTCAGCAAGGGGACAGGATGGTGTTCACCCAAAGCCAAACCCACATGAAGAGATCACATATGTGCTAAAAACTGGAGAGGGGAAAGATCCAACATTGGTGACTATAAAACAACAACAAAACATTGAAGACATGCTCCCCCGACCTCCAGTGGTCTCATAACAGGCAGTTTTTATTAAATAGATAGATAGATAGATACTTTATTAATCCCAAGGGGAAATTCACAAAATCCTTGGAATTTGTATGAGTTGTACACTAGGCTTGGCATTAATCTGGAGAGGAGAGGAAGAGCTTGGTGGGGTGGGACTACTAACGAGCTTACCCCTCCCAGTTAAAAAACCTTTAGCTGAGAACAAGATGAAGAATTAGAAAAGGAAGAGGTGAAGAAACAGAAATGACCTGGAAATGTTTAACTGGTAGGGAACACCCTCTTTCAAAGAGTTAGCAACTGTTAATCATTCTCTTCCCCATTGTATTTCAATGAATGGTTACTTTTACACATGGAACAATTTATAAATATGTTACATTAAAACAACTAACAGGTACATTTGAACAGACCAAATAAATGATAAAAATCATGTGCCATCACAACAAATTGTTTACTTTAACATATCAACATTTTTGATAATTACTGTATTTTATTTTAATTCTTTTTAAATATTATGCTATTCAGTTATTCTCCTAATACAGTATTTTTTAGGTAAAATGTTTGCCATGATTTGAGGTCTATTATATTTTTAATGTATATTATCGTATGTGCCTAACTGTACATGATTTTAGCAACTCTGGTAGCTAGGAGTTGGCAAGAGGAGAGTCTCAAGAGGGTTTAGTAGAAAAAGAAAATAATTACGCTATGATATGAAAAATGAGTCTAACAAACATGGTGATTCAATTTGTTATTGTTGAATTGCAAAGGCAATATGAAATGAAATCTATGAGAGTTTATAAATGTTCATGAATAGAACAGTATGAGCACCATTTAGTATCAGCTAAACTCCAATCTCCTCACTTTCAGTAATGGGAATCCAGCATGACATCATCAACAAAATATAATTTAATGACATGGCTATATAAATTCCAGATTTAAGACCTGTGTTTCTGCATAATTTTTGGAGTTTTAAAGCAATTATCTTTACATTTATAAAAAAAAAGTATAAAGGCTAGATATTTGCAATTGTTGGTTATGTATTGGTTGCATTTTTCTATTCTCAATTTATTCATATTTTGGATTTATTGTCCCTGTGTGAAGTTTCTATCTGATTGCATTTAAAAAAAGTATGAGTAGCTAGCCAGAAAAAAAATTGTCCCCTAAATTTTTAGCCAAAGACATTAATTGCTGTGGCAGAGCATTGCATTCCCATATATCCAGATTCTTGGACCTGAACACTGAACCTCATTGTTGTCCATGTGGAGTCTGCACCTTCTGCCTGTGTGGGTTGTACTCTAGTTTTCTGCCCAGTTGTGTGTGTGCATGAATGAGCCCTGTTCACAGACTGCCACTCTGTCCAGGTCAGATTCTTACTTTATGCCTAGCACTTCCAAAATATATTCTTGGTCTTTCTATTACACAGAATTAGATTTACTATATTGCGGATGTTATGTAGTTTAATTATTAAATTATCCAGGAAGAATATGCCTTGTTTGAAAATTGATAGTTATAATAGTGGGTTCTCAGGTGCTGCTAGAAAAAGAGCTAGTCCAGTAAACCATGCTGAGGGATTATTTAACACTAACTGCCATTAAGTTAGATAAATATTACATCACACGATGCAGGTCAGTTTAAACCACTATTTCGAAAGCTAAAAAGAATACATTACTGATTTTCTTTTGGGGCCTTGTGCCATGCCAGAAGAAACTGTTGCCTTTAATGTTTTTTGTCTTGGCTTTACTTTCTTGTCATTTGTCTGGATCTTGTACTCTCCTACAGTGACCAGACACCCACTCACAAGGTTCAGCATTAAAGGTGCTTGGCTGCTTAATGCTATATTGACACAGAGTGTTCACAAAATTGAACAATAATAATGACTAATTGCTACTGTATGAGCAATATAAAACCCTGTAACACATAGTATAATCTTAATTAAGTTTTTTTGCTTACCAGAAAAACATTTATTGCATTAATTGGAATGTTTCTGTTACTTCTTAGCACTAGTGATCTGATACCAGGACCTGATAGTAAAATGTGAAATGTTAAAGATTGTGATCAGTGTTTGAAAAAAATCAGGTTAACGAATGTAAAAATGTTAAATAGTTGTGATCAGAAAACTAGCAAAAGAAATCTTTTTTGAAGAAGATCTCTTGCTAAATTGGTAGGTACTACTGAATATACATAAAGTTAGACCAAAGAAACATGAGGGGTAGATGTTGGAGAACAAAGAGACAAAGACAAGTGTTTTTTAGATTATAAAACTATTTCTCAAATACATAAAACTTGAAGCATGTAATGAACTATGAGGAGCTTTTCATGAGTATCCATGTGTAACTAAACAAACATTAAACATGTAAAAGAACAGTGATTTCATGCATCTCAATAAATACAAAGCAATGCTATAATCACCAAGATCTTGTCAAAATTGGTGTTTTTATTGAACAAAGGCATGACACACAACATAAGTAATTTTTCTTCACAGCCTCCCTTCAAAGCTTCAACTACTGACGTTGTGGAGGGGTAACCAGTTAATAATTAAATACTCCAAATTTGTCTCTGCCTCTTTTTCTCTCTGTCTCTTTCTAAAGTATTGCTTCATTCTTTTGAAATCAACAATTCAACACTAAAGCTTTTGAATGCCAAAGCCTAACCTAGTAGCCTTGGATGTAATTAGAAATTAGAAAAGAATGTGGTATCAGTCCAGTCCAGTTACAGGACAGCTGAGATCTAGTCTTGGTGAAACCTGACATATAATGTATAGTGACTAACAGGGGGCACACAGCTTCCAAAACACCCAGCACAACAGAACTGGGAATAAGTGCAGCAACACACACATTTTTATTTCCAAGTGGGAAATGCTCTTCACCTGTTCCAAACAGGGGCAGCAGTGATAGCGCTGCTGCCTCGCAGTAAGGAGACCTGGGTTCACTTCCATAGGTCCTGCCTGCGTGGAGTTTGCATGTTCTCCCCGTGTCTGTGTGGGTTTCCTCCATGTGCTCTGGTTTCCTCCCACAGTCCAAAGACATGCAGGTTAGGTGCACTGGCGATCCTAAATTATCCCTAGTGTGTGCTTGGAGTATGTGTGTGTCCTGCGGTTTGTTCCTGCCTTGCACCCTGTGTTGGCTGGGATTGGCTCCAGCAGACCCCCGTGACCCTGTGTTGGGATATAGCGGGTTGGAAAATGACCAGCAATGCACAGTACAGCACAGCAATAAACACAGTCAAATAAGAACACAGCACTTCTCCGTCTCTTCCTCTCTCTTTCACCTCCACTCCTCCCTCAAGTTTCATCCTCTTCTGCCTGACTCGGGACACCTCCTAAATGGAGTGAGGCAGCTCCTTTTATAGAGCACCTGGAAGTGTCCCATAATCTCCTTGAGGGTGTCATCCTGCAAAGTAGGGCTCAATCTTTTGCCTTGTGCACCCTGGCGGTGGCCAGAGGTGCTCTTGTTAACCTGGTCTGACAGACAGCAAGCTTCTGATTATGATGAACAGCCGGAAAGTCTCCTAAAAATCACATTGCACATTGTGAGTATTGAAAATAAACATAACCTCAGACTGTGACTTGTTCACAAAACTATTGATCAAGAATCACTCATTCACAAATCAAATGAGTGTCATGAGAGTCAAAACTCGGTTCTTGCGCATACACTTAAAACATCTATCAACAAAACAAAACATGCTGATGTCATCACGTAGGAAGGACACGCATGTTGTTGACCACTCCAGCTGAGCTCCACTGAATTGATTCATTCATGCTCTAAAATGAGTACATATGTTTCCCTGAAAAGGATTGTTCAAAAAGAACAAATCATTTGCAAATTTCCCAGCATTCATGCACTCATTAATCTGGTCAAACAGAGAGCTAGTTTCTGATTACAGACAACTGTTCGCAGTCGAAAAGTCTACTACAAAAATCACTATTAAACATATAAATGTGTGCTGCATTTACAGAATGCATGTTGCACATGTTAAAAATAAACATAACCTGTTGCAAGGGAAAAACCTTTCTGTAGCAACAGATTATTCACTGGCATTCAACAGCATTAAACTGACAAATGGTAAACATGAATGATATGTTGTCGAAGGTACAGTGTGTGCTCTCTGTTCTTTAGTATTACAATTATAGTACAGGAATTGATTGAAACTTTAAATAATTGGAAGCTATATTCTTGAAAATATGAACTGCAAAATATGCATCTAAAGTAAACTGTGTGACACTCCTTTAAAAGGACTGTTGTTAAGAGAGCTGATAATGAAGAGATGCAGAATTCATTTCTCAAAATACCCGAATTAACAAATTTGCCTAACAACAAGAGTAGATGCACTTATGGGGTTATACAACATCTACCTTTTCACTGCGTTCTAAACAAATCTATTATAAAAAAAAAAAAAATCTTGCAACAAGACGTGATCCTCTGAAGAAAGACAGAGAAACACTTCAGAGAGGCAGAGGCACTTTCACTTCCCGTGACACAGTCAAGTCATGCCATACTGACTCCCACTGGAAGCATGTTCCCGTGAGACGGTGACCTAGGCAAGGAAAGTAATAATTAGCCCGGAACAAGTGGAACTGAAAACCTTGCAGGTCCAAAATGGGGTCAGAAATAAAAGACAAAGAGTAAAAGACACAGTAAAACTTCATACAGACGTTCAAAAACATTGGGGCCATACACATGCAGAGCAAGTTCAAAAATATGACAGTACTAAAATTTGAAAGTGTCAAACAAAAGAGACTACAGATCATATTCGCGCAATCAAATGGAAATTATTACTAGGTGAAATAACAGAACAGCAAAAAAAGATTGAATACATGGACATAGGTGATATGTCGGAAGTATGTAGATATTGTAAGGCTTTAAAGTTTAAGTCAGAGACTTGTATATCGTCTAATTCATTTTGCCATCAAGGAAAAGTACTGCTGCTTCCCAATGAAGAGACGTTTCCGCAAGAATTAAAAGATTTGTTGTTTGATGAAAGTGAAATCCACAAACACTACAGGTAAAATATACGCGTCTACAATAATCTTTTCATGTTAGCATCATTCAATGCACAAAACGATGATTTACACAATAATGGACCATAAGGTATGAGAGTCTGTGTTCCCGCAACAATTACAGCTATGACAAGTTTAATTTAGAAAAAAACACAATTTGATCAGGTGTATCTTTATGATCATGGAGAAGCGATGCAACATAGAATCAAAAGAGTTAAATGATCCGACGTAATACAAATTATACAGCCAATAATGGATACAAATCCATACATCCAAAAGTATCGCACTTTACATGAAATTTATCAGTAAAACACGTACAAAGAAATTATCTTGGATTTCTATATGAATCCGAAAGATCACAGAGATGGAGATATCAAAGACAGAGTAGATATTCATGTATATCCAAAGGCAAAGCATGATTCATCATTTATGTCAAATACATCGCAACATGCCGACCCTTTACTCTTTCCTTTGCTTTTCCCAGATGGCGAAACAGGATGGTCGTACAAAATGAAACAAACACATTCAGAAAAATGAATAACACCCACACAATATTTCAGGTCAAAATTAGTGATACATTACCATGTATTTAACCCATTTCTATCATATCAACGTCTATCGCAACATTATATTATTAATGCGTATGTAAAAGTCACAGCTAATCATCTGTTTTTTATTAAATCGAATCAAGCTAAACTTAGAATGGAATATTTGCAAGGTCTCATTGATCATGTTCAAAATTCAAATATCAATAGTTCAGACAAATTCAAAATAGGCAAAGCAGTAATAATACCATCATCATATCAAGGTAGTCCAAGAGCATTGCAATAGTTATATCTTGATGCAATGGCAATATCCAGAACTATCAGTCGGCCAGATTTATTTCTTACAATGATGTGCAATCCACAATGGCCAGAAATCTGCAGTTTCTTAAGAACAATGCCACCAGCTACATTGGCTCTGGATATTCCCACTTTTGTAAGTAGAATTTTTTATCAGAAAGTCTTATTTTTATTGAATGAACTCGAAACAGTGTTTGGGCAAAAAGGAAATCTTGATATACCATTAATATTAAACCGTTTACAGTTTCCCGAGAGAATAGCTTTTGCAATGACAACTAACAAATCACAAGGACAAACATTTGAAAAAGTCAGTATATTTATAAGAGACAAACGATATTCACTCACGGCCAGTTATACGTTGCATTATCACGCTGTAAGACCAAACATGGAATCAAAATCAATGCGATCTTTAACAAAAGTTAATTCTAAATATTGTTTTAACTGAAGTTTTAAAATAAAAAGTGAACATAATGCATATGTAACAATTCACATGAAAAAAAAAAACATTTTAAATTGTATTTCCACAGAACCAAACCCAGGGGTTGGCGAGCGAAGCGAGCAGGGGGTGGATACCCCTAGAAAATAAAGAATTTTAACATTACTGTCTAATTGGAAATGCAATCTTGCCATGACAAAATAGCCACAGCATTTTAACACACAGTATATCCATAGACCACAATACTTATCTAAAACTCTGTTTGCTGTTGTTAAGTCTTAAAGTGATGCAATAGTTAAAATGACAGACAGACATCATAGCAGCCAGATGCAATTCTCATACATGTGGAACCCAGTAAAATTGGTGGACTGTGTGTGTCTGTTTGTCTGTCTCTACTGTCTCAGTGCTCATTATACAGTGCAAATTAATTATTAAACTTCAGTTACTTTGTGCTACTGAGTTCCTGAATGGATAACAGCAATTTTACCTTTTTATTTTTTGTCAGCATCAAGACTTTTGTTCAGTATCTTTTGCTCTCTTCCTGAAACCACGGCAATTGTAAAATGCACAGACTGGAGAAGCTGGGAGCGTCTCCCCGTGAGACTAGCCCAGAACATTTAAGCTGACAGTATGTCTCATCTTTAGGACAAGAGTGCAGATATTAGATAAGACACATTCCAATGCAAGGAAGGAGAAAGCTTCTCACAGAATATATGTATTTTAGCCAGGATTCAGTCATGAACCTATGAGTTATAGGACAGTAGTTCTTAGTTTGTTATTTTGGATGAAAGGAAATTCAGGTATTACAAGATTAATTAAATGAATGAACTCCAAACAATAATAATTCTTCTGATCAGCACATATCATATATTAAGAATATATCTCCTGACAGGTCATACCCTCCCAATGGACACTGCAAATCAAGATACAGTTACTTTATAGAATGAGAAGGTCAGATTGTACATTTGTGGTTGGAGTCACAGATTCCACATGGGCAATTTATATTGCTGGGAAAGGCAGCAGCAACAGATAGATTCAAGGAAATTTGTGCATCTAAGGTGATCATTTTATCTCCTCTCTGCTGCTTATAATAAAGCAAAATTTTTATCTTGACATTTTGTTTTGAAACAGAGCCATTTCAGAAATATGGGTAAAGCACAAGAGAGGTCATCCAGCATGCTGTTTCAGCTCAATGTTCATTTCATGTGTTGTAGCAATAGCCCATTATACTCCTTATCAGGTCATAATTGAGCAAAGGTTCAACTAATAATCAGATTACACAGCTTTGTTTATGGTCTTACTATGATGACACACTCATTTCAATAATTTAGAGCAAAGGTTACAAGATATGTATCATTTCCAGCACCTCTTGCATAAGTGAAAAAGTTTTCCAAAGGTTTATGTATTTAGGCTTAATGTAAACTCCTTACTTTTTAGAAATGTGAAGAGGAGTTTCTCATCTGTTTGGTGATATTTAAAACAATCAATCCCATTCTTGCCATCACTTAGTAGCCACATTCGACATATTCTTCAAATGCAGCTTCTACAAAGACATCTTACAAATTAAGCATTTAAAAAAACAGAAAAAGAAATCACAGAAACATAATTAAATGAAGTTTAAATTAATTAATGCTGATTCATATAAGGTCCCTAATGATCGAGAGTTTTCTTTAAAATTCCAATGAGACTGTCCAGATTTGTAGGCTCCTCCAAATCCTAGGCATTTGGCTAACTGATCAAACAGTTGTGCTCAGATGCTGCTTTTTTGCATAGTCTACAGTATAAATAGATCCTTGGCTCATTTTTAAGGATGACTGCCCAACTGAATCTTAACAATTTACAGTGACTCGCTGCAGCTGCTGAGATTCTGGCACCTTACACTGAAATGCAGTATAAGTTTTGTGGATAAAGTCCTAAACTTTGTGAAAATGACAACTCTTTTTGTCATGTCAGTGATTTTGGTGAGCTGTCTGAACCTGACAGGGACAGGCTCCACAGGTGGACAAGACCTGTCTGAGGAGAACAGGACTATCTGGAGAAGCTAGCATAGTAACAGCTCCATGATTGTTTTGTTGCAGACACGTCTCCAGGCTGCTAGAGTTCCTCTGCCCTGGGTGCGTGGTTGCCTGCAAGTCTCTCAGAGCCAGTGGATAGTGGGCATACAAGTTGCCTCTGAGGAAAAGTGGGGAGCTGGGAGACGCCAGCAAAGTGGTCACTAAGTGCTGTGTCTTCAAACGCTGATCATGGAGCTACTTTTTTAACGGCTACTCCGGTAGTCCCACCTCTTCAGACATTTGAGCACATGTATTAGATATGATGTGTTTGTGGTTAGTAAAATAGTGGTGTGCCTTGGGATGTTTTTTGGTTACAAAAAGTGTGCAAATAAAGAAAAAAGGTTGGGAAACACAGATGTACTAAATAGCATGACGCTAAATTGTTTTGGCAGATTTGTGAAATGACTCAATTTAATCAGAAAGTAATTGGGAAATGTTCAGGCCTGACAGAAAGGAGGGCAAAATTTATGTGCAAGGAAATATAAGTATCCTGATCGTAAGGGCAGATTAAGATTTAGTTGGATTTGTCCTGTGGATGTACTACAAGAGGTTGGGAGGGACAGTTATGTTTTAAGATGTGGGTGTGGATATTATAATGTGAATTTATGCCTAGGTGAGGTAAGCCTGACAAACTTGCATAGGACTGCTCAGACTAGCAGCAAGTGTAGAATAAAATTAGCATGGAAATGACTCTGTAGGTGTGGGAAATGATAAACTGGGATGCAAGACTTCAGAAAAATCAGAGTAATAGTGATTGTATGATGTGTGTTTATGGAATACAGTGGAAATGGCCAAGGACTTGGCACTCTATTAGTAGAGGCAGAATAAGATTTGGATTGGACTTATGCTATGGATGTGTTATAGGACAGAAAGATGTGCAAGTTATGGGAAGAATAAGAGGACTATGGATGTCACAGACTGAAGTTTTGGAGCGCAGTAGAAATGTGAACGTTGGCATCAGATTGGGCAGCATGGTGAAAAGTGTATCATGCCTTTTAGCCTGGATTTGTCCTATGAGTCTGTTACTGGACATGCCAAGATGTACATTAACACAATGATGAGGACCATGAGAGCATGTGAAATGACAACATAGATAGATATAAAAGGCACTATATAATAGATAAGTACTGCTTCATTTTGTCCACCCAAAAACTGTGTGCCACCCAAATTTTTTCACCAGCCACCACTGACAGACATTTGCTATCTTTGAATTTATGTACACTATGCACCTCTTTACACATTTCTAAATTCTAAACACAGTAAGACATACTGTTTTTCTTCTATTAACAATCTAACTTTTGCTGTCTTCATAAGTTATACTTATGTTTTGATCCTGAACTGACCCTTGTTCAGTTTTTCCACTACAGACTTACTTAACAATAGCAAACGAATCATGACAGCTTACTGTGGCTTTCAAGTCAATAAAGACAGACAACACTGAGTGATTAAAAGATAAATGGAATAATGTGTATAGTGTCAGGGCTGGATTAACTATTAAGCAAACTAAGCACAAGATTAGGTCATCAACTGCATCACAAAAAATTTCCATTGCCGGATTTATCATGGACCATATGGTGGAAAACTGTAAATGGTGCAGCTAAACCAGGTTCCACAAAAAGGGGCTCCCACATTAAATGAAAATTTTACATACATACAGTATATATATACAATAATAAATAGTAATAATAGAGGCAGGCTGGATGCCTTATCTCTACTAAGAACAGAAGCAGATGTGTTGCGTAAGATTAATTTTGAGGATCTGATCAAAAACTTTGCAATTAGAAAAAGTAAAAGAAAACTTTTCAAATATAGAGTGAAAATAGACAAAAATAAACGTTATTTTCCATGTTGTTGTTTTGTTTCATTTAGAAAAATACATTTTTATTTTATGGGTTATCATTGTTTATATTTTGAATTAGATATATATGGGGCACCAAAATCTTTTAAATGCTTTGAGCCTCTAAAGGTCATAATCTGGCCCTGAGTATTATTGGCTCCTAACTGATAATTGTATCTGAAACCAAAGTGGAATACTCAATTGTTCATGTCCAAATGTTCATCCATCCATCTATGCATTTTCTAACCCAAGTTCATTAGAAACAATTTTGGTAACCTCAATATATCGATTTTGATCAATTAGTAGGGTTATGGAGAGCCAGAGTTCAAGAATGGGACCAACCCTGGACAGGTTAAGTTCCAACATTGTTTTTCACACCTCCATTCACTCCTACTGTGTTAATTTAGAGTCTCTAATTAATTTGCCCTTGCATACTATGAAACAGAGAAAAACACATTAAAATGCAAGGAGAATGTACAAACTCTTCAAAGACGGTGACCAGGTCAGGAACTAAACTCAGGTCTACTGGGCCATAAAGTAGCAGGACTAACCTCTGAGCCACTCGAATATAACCATAAATTGTGGAATTCTTCATCAACCAATTCCATGTTCATCTCTGTGTTTATTAAACAGTAAGGAACAAGAATAAGAATTTATTACATAGTATGTGCTAATGGGAATCTTAGAAAAGAAAACGTTGTTACCCTTTATGTCAATGCATGTCAAGTCTAATTTTGCACAATTGAAAAAAAATCACAGGTAAATAACAAATTCATTGTTGCAATGAGATCGATAGGAAGCAGTTAGGTCCTCTGTCCTGTGAGAGCTTATAAACATTTTGTAAATCTTTTCTTTGATAAAATCTCCAGAAAATTCTAATTTATATATTGTGGGTTAGCGCTGAACTGTAAATTGTGTCCAGTAATTCCCCAACGCCAAATCATAGTGGAACATCATTAATATAGCAAAATAATGCAACTAGCTGTACAATATCAGACATATTTATCATGATCAAAAGAATAAAAATTGGAAGGTTATTTGTGAATTCACACTCAGCAACTCTCTTCTTCTTTTGGCTGCTCCCGTTACAGGTCGCCACAGCGGATCATCCTTTTCTTTTCTTTTCTTTCCTTTCCTTTCCTCTGCATCTTGCTATGTTACACCCACCACCTTCATATCCTCTCTCACCACATCCATAAACCTTCACTTAAGCCTTCCTGTTTTCTTCTTACCTGGAAGCTCCATCATTAATATCCTTTTCCCAATACAAGTAAAATTCCATTAGAATGAACTCCCCGGGACCTAAAAAATATTTTGTTATAACGAAAATTTCATTGTAATGAGATTCTGTATTTGTTACTATAGTGCTTTCTTTAACTTGCGCCCAGGCGTTTGCAATCATTTCAATAGCTTCTTTTGTGTTAATTTTAATCTCCTCCTGCCTACAAGTTATGCTGATGAGAATTTTTTTCAGCATTTCCTTGCCATAATACACTTTCCCGAAGCGCGATTGCAGCGTCTGTGGAAGATTGTTTGTCTGTTGCTGGGACAGGGCAAAAACAGGCTCATAGCGCTTTAGTGAAGTGACTCAGAAGCAAATCATAAAAGATTGAGGTCGTGCTATAAGTCCCTGCCTTGCACCCCAAAACATGAGGCTGAGTCTCAGTACTTTAGGACAACCAACTTTATTCAGCTTGAAACAGGAACGGCACACTTATTTATTGTAGCGTGATCTGCCACTCTGCTATACACAGACAGAGCAGTCAGGCTGCATCACCCATCAATATCTTTTTTGTTTGCTTTGGCAGAGAGACGCAGCATAGCTGAGAGATGCAGAATATCTTTGAGCCAGCTGTTGCCCCGGCAACAGATTAACAGTCTTCCATAGAAGCGGAGATCGGACTTCGTGATGCTCTTCGGCATGTCGTAATGAGTGCCGCATTAATAGCAATGTTTCTTGAACGAGCATCTCTGAACCACATAAAAACTGCTTTTTCGATGTCTTCAAATGCAGCAGTTCACATACGTTTGCAGCCCGAGATTTTTTTTATTTTTTGGCTCGGTCTTTCAAGTAAGTTTACAGCGTCGATGGCGAAATTCCCAATTCACTGGCAACATTTTTTTTTGCTGCAATCGAGAGCTGCAAAAATGTAAAGTTTTTTTCTAATATGAATTGTTATCGTTTTTTCGTGTCTGCCGTTTCTATAGGATGGTGACAATGAGTTAAATTCCAATTTATGTATTTTAAATGTTGACGAACAATAAGCAAAAGGCATCACTGAAAACTGCAGGAAACAAAAAGGGCAAAAAACAGTATGAGGAAAGTTTGAAGAAAGAAAAAAAAATTACAATGTTTCTGCTTGGGGATCATTGTGCACAACTGAGCTGTGGCCACAGAACTAGCTGCTCTGTGGATGATTCATTCAGGCATTTCAAGGTCTTTTGGGCACTTGCTTATAATGAAAGTATCTGCTGAATGTACTTCGTAGTAACGAGATTTCTATAGACTCGCGTCATATGGGGAAACTGTCTGGACCATAAAACTACTTCGTTGTAATGAAAATTTCATTGGAAAGATATTCGTTATAACGGAATTTTACCTGTATACCCTGCATCTCTCCTCTGCACATGTCCAAACCAATGCAATCTCGCATCTCTGACTTTGTCTCTCAACTGTCCAACCTGAGCTAACCCAGCAAATCATTTTTAAACCTATCCATCCTTTTCTCACCCAAACCAAATCTTAACATCTTTAACTCTGCCGCCTCCAGCTCTGTCTCCTGTTTTTTTTGTCAGTGCCACCATCAAAAATCATTTCCGGCGCCGCATCCGAGTGGCAGCCTTTTCCAGCAGCTCCGTATATGACTTTATCTTTTTACCTTTTTATCTCTATTTTTATCTATTTCACTGATCACTTCTACCACTTTCTTTTATGTGGAATTGCTCCCTGGACACTTTTTACTATTTTTACTACTTGACATGGATTTTTACACTCCGAGAATCGCCTATTCAAGTAGTCAGCTTAAAGCACTGAGAAGAAATGCACATGCCGGTGTGGTTGCTTATTTACCTGACGAGGTAAGAAGACGATATCGGGGCAGCCGAGCCGGCGCAAAGATAAAAGATAAGATTAAATCGAGACAACTTGAGAGAAAATGGCGTTATAAACCGTCGGTGCCTTCTGTGATCCTGGGAAATGTGAACTCACTACCAAATAAGATCGACGAACTGGCTGTGCTGGTGAAAACTGTCAGAACCTACAGAGAATGCAGCTTGCTGTGTTTTAGTGAAACGTGGCTAACAACTACCATCCCAGATGCTAACGTGGAGCTACCCGGGTTTACTACAGTTAGAGCGGACAGAGACGCAAGTACCTGCGGGAAGAAGAAAGGAGGAGGACTCGCTCTCTATGTCAATACAAAGTGGTGCAACTCAGGACATGTAAACGTTAAAATCTCCAATTGCTGCAGGGACATCGAACTGTTGGCCGTAAGTCTGCGTCCGTATTACTTGCCCAGAGAGTTTGGACACGTGATTGCTGTCATTGTTTACATCCCCCCTCAAGCGAACGCGGAGATAGCGAGTGACATCATCCATTCCGCAGTTGCTAAGTTACAAACGCAGCACCCTGAGGCACTTGTGCTAATCGCTGGAGACTTTAACCATGTAACGCTGGACAAAACATTACCTGCCTTCTCCCAGTATGTGGATTGTAACACCAGGGGAAACAGGACTATCGACCTACTGTATGCAAATGTTAAAGACGCATACAGCGCCACCCCGCTGCCTGCGCTTGGGAAAGCAGATCATAACCTGGTTCTGCTACAGCCTCAATACAAACCAAGAGTGAGGGTGCTACCTACAACCACACGCTCATTCAGGAAGTGGTCCCCTGAGGCAGAGCAGGCTCTGAGAGACTGCTTTGGAACTACAGACTGGGATATATTCCTGGGGTCACATAGTGAGAACATTGAAGAGGCTGTTGAATGCACAACTGATTACATCAACTTCTGTATGGACATTGTAGTTCCAGTAAGAACAGTACGCTGCTATGCTAACAACAAGCCATGGGTTACAAGTGACATCAAGGGCCTTTTGAACCAGAAGAAAAGGGCTTTTAAAGGTGGTGATCAGCTTGAGCTCAAGCGCGTGCAGAAGGAACTCCGAGTCCAACTCAGGGCGGCTAAAGAGCAGTACAGGAGAAAGCTGGAGCAGAAGTTGCAGAACAACAGCATGAAGGAAGTGTGGGATGGGATGAAGATTATCACTGGCTGTAGCTCGAAGCGGGGTGCCGCCATCGAGACAGACGTGGAGAGAGCAAACCAAATGAACAACTTCTTTAATAGGTTTGATCACCCTAACCCACTATCACCTCGAAGTACTGCATCCTCCAACCATCCTTCTGCTGGTACCAGCATAGGTGAGACATCCCCACCCACAATTACAGCAGCCCATGTGAGCAGAGAGTTGAAAAGACTTCGTGCCAGCAAAGCAGCGGGTCCAGATGGTGTATCGCCACGACTGCTGAAGGCCTGTGCGTTGGAACTGGGGAGTCCTCTACAGCGCATCTTCAACCTGAGCCTGGATCAGGGGAGAGTCCCAAGGCTTTGGAAAACATCTTGTATCACCCCTGTCCCAAAGGTATCTCGACCTAGTGAGCTGAATGACTTCCGGCCTGTTGCTCTGACGTCACATCTGATGAAGACCATGGAGCGGCTGCTGCTTCACCACCTGAGGCCACAGATCCGCCACGCCCTCGACCCTCTGCAGTTCGCATACCAGGAGAAGGTGGGAGCGGAGGATGCCATCATCTATATGCTACACCGATCCCTCTCCCACCTGGACAGAGGCAGTGGTGCTGTAAGAATTATGTTTTTGGACTTCTCTAGCGCCTTCAACACCATCCAACCTCTGCTCCTTAGAGACAAGCTGACTGAGATGGGAGTAGACTCACACCTGGTGGCATGGATTGTGGACTATCTTACAAACAGACCTCAATATGTGCGTCTTGGGAACTGCAGGTCTGACATTGTGTTCAGCAATACAGGGGCACCGCAGGGGACTGTACTTTCTCCGGTCCTGTTCAATCTATATACATCAGACTTCCAATATGACTCAGAGTCCTGTCACGTGCAAAAGTTCGCTGATGACACTGCTATTGTGGGCTGCATCAGGAGTGGGCAGGAGGAGGAGTACAGGAAGCTAATCAAAGACTTTGTTAAATGGTGCGACTCAAACCACTTACATCTTAACACCAGCAAAACCAAGGAACTGGTGGTGGATTTTAGGAGGCCCAGGCCCCTCATGGACCCTGTGATCATCAGAGGTGACTGTGTGCAGAGGGTACAGACCTATAAATACCTGGGAGTGCAGCTGGATGACAAATTGGACTGGACTGCCAATACTGATGCTCTATGTAAGAAAGGTCAGAGCAGACTATACTTTCTGAGAAGGTTGGCATCGTTCAACATCTGCAGTAAGATGCTGCAGATGTTCTACCAGACGGTTGTGGCGAGTGCCCTCTTCTACGCGGTGGTGTGCTGGGGTGGCAGCATAAAGATGAAAGACGCCTCACGCCTGGACAAACTTGTTAAGAAGGCAGGCTCTATTGTAGGAGTAAAGTTGGACAGTTTAACATCTGTGGCAGAGCAACGGGCACTAAGCAAACTCCTGTCAATCATGAATAATCCACTGCATCCACTGAACAGTGTCATCTCCAGGC
>JANRMT010062837.1:10456967-10474502 GCA_026402145.1 Polypterus bichir lapradei | reverse complement strand
CTGGATTATGTGAATTTCCCCTTGGGATTAATAAAGTATCTATCTATCTATCTATCTCTATCTATCTCCAACCGATATAGCATACCTGGTCTCACTACTGTCTTATAGACCTTCCCTTTCACTCTTGCTGGTGCCTGTCTGTCACAAATCACTCCTGACACTCTTCTCCACCCACTTGACCTTGCCTCCACTCTCTTCTTCACATCTGTTCCACACTTCTCTTACTCTGTACTGTTGATCCAAAGTATTTAAATTCTTTCACCTTTGCCAACTCTACTCCCTGCATCCTTACCATTCCTCTGACCTCCCTCTCATTCACACACATGTATTCTATATTGTTCCTACTAACCTTCATCTCCATCACTCCAGGGTCTCCTTGGCTTGCTTCCATCTCTCACTACAGATTACAACATAATCAGCAACATCGTAGTCCAAGGGGACTCCTGTCTAATCTAGTCTGTCAATCTGTCCATCACCATTGCAAATAAGAAAGGGCTCAGAGCCGATCCCTGATGTAATCCCACCTCTACCTTGAATGCATCCGTTACACCTACTGAAGACCTCACCACTGTCACACATGTCCTATACCACTCTTACATACTTCTCTGCCAGTCCCAACTTCTTCATACAGTACAACAGCTCCTCTCTGGGCACCCTGTCATATGCTTTCTCTAAGTCCACAAAGACACAATGTAACTCCTTCTGGCCTTCTCTATACTCCTTCATCAACACCATCACTGCAAACATCATATCTGTAGTACTCTTTCCCAGCAGGAAATCATGCTGCCGCTCACTAATCATCATCTCCCTTTTTAACCTAGCTTCCACTACTCTTTCCCATAACTTCATGTTGTGGCTCATCAATTTTATCCTTCTGTAGTTACTACAGTTCTGCACATCCCCGTTATTCTTAAAAATCGGTACCAGTACACTTTTTCTCCACTCCTCAAGATACCTTTCACATTCCAAAACTGCATTAAACAATCTGGTTAAAAACTCCACTGCCATCTCCCCTAAACACCTCTATACTTGCACAGGTATGTCATCTGGTCCAACAGCCCTTCCATTCTTCATCCCCTTCATAGCTGTCCTTACTTACTCCTTGCTAATCCATTGCACTTCCTGATTCACTAACTCTCCGTCATCCAATGTTCTCTCTCTCTCTCATTCTCTTCATTCTACTATTTCTATCTGCTCAATACAATCTCCTCACTTATGAGTACATTTCCATCTTTATCCTTTATCACCCTAACCTGCTGCACATCTTTCCCAGCTCGGTTCCTCAGTCTAGCCAATTGGTACAGGTCCTTTTCTCCTTCCTTAGTGTCCAACCTCTCATACAACTCATCATATGCCTTTTCTTTAGCCTTCAACACCTCTCTCTTCACCTCAAGCCTCATCTCCTTGTACTCCTGTCTACTTTCTGCATCTCTCTGACTATCACATTTCTTCTTCAACAACTTTTCCTCTTTATACTCTCCTGTACTAACCCATTCCACCACCAGGTTTCCTTATCCTCCTTCCTCTGTCCAGATGTCACACCAAGCACCCTTGTAGCTGTCACTTTTACTACTTCTGCTGTAGTTGCCCAGCTATGTGGTAACTCTTCACTGGCACCCAGTGCCTCTCTTACCACCTCCCTGAACTCAACCTTACAGTCTTCCTTTTTCAACTTCCCCCATTGAATCCTTGGCTCTGTCCTCACTCTCCTTCTGTTCTTGATATCTAACGTCATCCTATAGACACCATTATATGCTGCCTAACTACGCTTTCCCCCGCCATCACTTTGCATTCTTACACTGACCCTCTTGCATAGGATTTAATGTACCTGTGTGCATCTTCCTCCACTCTTGTATATCACCCTGTGTTCCTCCCTCTATTTAAAATACATTTTTACCATAACTATGTCCATCATTTTCACAAAATTTAATACTGTTTGACAATCTGCATCCCCTGTCTTTGACACAATGCCTACCCATTACCTCCTCATCTCCTATGTTTCCTTCACCCACCTGTCCATTGAAATTTGCTGCAATCACCACTATCTGTCCTTTGGGTACACTCTCATTCAAACTCACTCCAGAAATCTTCTTTCTCATCCATTGCACACCCAACTTAATGGGCATATGCATTATCAACATTCATTATCACACCTTCAGTTTCCAGCTTCATAATCATCACTCTGTCTGACACTCTTTTCACTTCCAAAACACTCTTGACATACTCTTCCTTCAGGATAACACCCACCCAATCTCTTGCATGCACAATATATCAACCTTCCTTCTTTCCATAATATCAGCTAACTCTCTCCCCTACCAGTCATACTGACAACATTTAAAGTTCCTACACTCACTTCCACTCTCTTTATCTTCCTCTTCAACCTCTGCCTCCAGACACGCCTTCCCTGTCTTTTCCATCTTCGGCCAACAGTAGCCCAATTTCCACTAGCGCCCTGTTGGCTAACAGTGCTGGTGGTGGCCTTTGTTAACCCAGGCCTCGACCGATCACATATTGATCTGGCAAAATTTTACACCAGATTTTTACTTCCTGACATAACCTTCCCCATTTATCTAGGATTGGGACTGGCACAAAGAAACATACTGGTTTATGCATTCCTTGTGGCTGGGTTCGGACTCAGCAATGTTTGTTTATATTTTCTTCCTATTTTTAGAATTCACCCTATTTTTGCAGCATTGAGCACAGGTCAGGAACCAATCCGTGAAGGACTACTGGTCATTCACAGTGAATATTAACAGATAAATCTTCAAACATAGAGTCAAGTCAGTGTGACAAATCAACATAAAATACAGTACAGTTAACTGTATGTCTTTAGAATTTGGGAGGAAAAGGGATACAGACCAGGGTTGCAGGAGCCTATCCCAGCAAGCACAGGGCACAAGGCAGAAACACACCCTGAACAGGGCACCAGTCCATCTCAGGGTGAACACACACACATACATGCCAAGCACAATTTAGTATTGCCAGCCCACTTAACCTGCATGTCTTTGGCCAGTGGGAGGAAACTGGAGTGCCTAGAAAAAACTCACAGACCTGGGAACAAACAAGCAAACTCGATGCAGGGAGGACCGAGGATGCAAACCCTATTCTCCTTACTGCAAGGCAGCAGTGCTACCACTGCGCTACCATGCTGCCTGCAGAAGAATGTGTTATTGTAATTTTGTCTTTTGTCCAATCAGTGAGCCCACTGTTTATCCACAATACAGTAACTTAATCTACCTTAATCTACCTGATTTCTAAATGTTTATTAATTTTGCTTTCCTTTTTGATTCAGGGGAATTATATCAAAAACTAAAAAGCATCAAGCCATCTCTGAGTCTTTAATAGTCACCAGTTGACAAAAACAGCAACAACATAAAATATGGCAATATATTAAGCTTATGTACTTGCTTTATTTAATTTATAAATATAGATTCATTCAGTGTACCTGGTGTTTCAGTCACACTGATGTCACCCCAAATAGCTCTGCAAATATTTTTCCAAAATAATTCTACATAGTATTAATAAAGAATTCTAAATATTGGTTCTATATACTGCAATTTGTCTTTTTGTTTAGTATGTGTTTTACAGTTTAAACCAGCATAAGGAATTTTAGAAATGGGAAGAGGTCATTCTGTCCATCAAGCTCATTTGGTAAGCTAACAGACGTTTGAGTGCTCAGCTAAGCTATTTTTCCTGGAGCTCTGTTTATGTAACTGTTTACTGACTGCATCATGCAGCTCGATTTTTAGATAAATGGGATTTTTCATGTCTCTTGCTCTTGTTCATGCATATAGATTTTTTTTTTTATTACTTGCCTTTCTTCAGTAAAATGTTAATGATCACATAGCAGGTTGTAAAGAAGTCCTTCTGGGTAATTATAGACAAGTTGCTCAATGTTATTAGACTGGGTATAAAACCACAAATCCCTTCTTGCTCTTTCATCTCTGCTGTGAACACTGCACGTGGATCAACTGCACAATGGCTTTCAATGGAAAATATGAGCTTGAATCACATGAAAACTTTGAGCAATTCATGAAAGCAATTGGTGAGTACCACCTTAGCTGTTTTGACCTTTTAAAGTACCAGTATTGCTATGTTATTTGTCTTTGGCTCTAACTGTCTACATTATTACTGATTTATTGTTTTGCTTTGTATTGCATTCTTGTTTGCTTTGTAAAGTGTCTTCAAATAATGCTGGCAGTATATCGGATATAAAATGTTCTTTGATTAAATTAGTAATGAATTTTTGTCGGCACTGAAATAAAAAAAAATTTTGTGTAACTCACAAATGCACCAAGGTGCAGTTCTGGTAGTATGCTTTGATTGTGTGTTGTCAGCTCTTTTAGTTGAGTATTAGATATTATATTGTTAACCAAAATGAATGCATGCCATTGCAGTCTAACACTCTCCTACTGCACTACTATGGCATTAATCTATAGTGTAACTAATCAAAATGCACACCAAACAGTTCTCCTTCCTCTTCACTTTTAGAGAGGACTGACTTCTTTTCCACTCTGCATTACAGTGTAGATTATCAGAGTAGTCAAGTTATGTGAGCTGTACGTGCAACAGATTCTTGAGCCTTTTACACATTGAGGGTGACACTGAAGTGTAATGCTTACCACTGCTGCATGATGGGTTCAGATCCTGGCCTCATAACTGTCCTTATGGAGCTTTCTACCAATGTCTATGTGGGTTTCATTTTGGTACTCCATATCACAAATATGTAAAGGTTAATTGGCCACTGTAAATTGGCAGGTACAGTGTGAGTGAATGTGAGAGCGCTGGTTTCCCACTAACAGCTGGTTCCTACTATGTACTGAGCACTGGGATATGCTTCAGCTTTCTGTCTTTCTCTTCCTATTCAGTATTGACTATCCAAATGCTGTGACTGTACTCAGTTAATGTGCAGTAATTCAACATGCACATGGCTGGAAATATGCAGTTTGATACTATATTTCCTTCATTAAGATATTCATACTTAAATGTAAACAGTGAAACATTTCTAAGATATGCATGGTATGGTATCAAATTGGTATCTCTGAATTCCACACAACTATAATCTATTTTTCATATTCTTTTCTTGCTTCTATTATGTTTCACTTTTGCTTGATGGTCCATGACCACCTCCAAAGCTACTTCTTTAGATGACTCTCATAATTCCATCCCTTAACCTCTTATTATCAACTGTGCATTTGCTTTCTTTGTTAACACTGACCCAACACTTACTAATATATTGTGTATAAAAAAATGTGGATATAATTGCACTATGTTTGTGTAACCTTTTCCCACAGGTCTCCCTGATGAAATGATTGAGAAGGGTAAGGAGGCAAAGAGCATCTCTGAAATTGTTCAGAATGGCAATTCTTTCAAGGTCACTGTAACAACAGGCACTAAAGCATTGGTCAATGAATTCACTATTGGAGAAGAAACAGAACTGCAGACCCCAACAGGAGAGAAGATCAAGGTAACAGTCATAGCTTCAGGGGCTAACCTGGGAAGTAATAAGGAACATGCATCAATGCACATCAGAATTAAGATATATTTATAAACATTTATAGTTTGCAGATCTAAATTTTTCAAAGATGCAAAATGTATCTAAAGATTGTAGACTGCCTCACAGAAAACACTGAAAGTCAAAAAAGTAAAGGAGAGAACCAGAGGAGATGCTGGTGTACTCATAGGTGTGAGTATATTAAACATTAAATAAAAGTACCAACAAGGCAGGGATATGGAATGAAGGACATGTAAATGTCAGCATCGTGTTTCAGTGTTAAAAGTGGGACAGGGTATTTTTTTCTTAATAAAGTGTCAGAAGAGATTTCAACCATTAGATGAGCATGAATTGTAACTTGAAAGTCACATACACACAATTATCAAGCCAAAAGTCAAAACTCTAAACTGTAGTCAAATATACAGAAATTTAATCTTTTTATTATTTCTCCATTACATGTTCATCATGACCTTTATGACCCTGTGAAGTCATCAGCTGCACCCATCCATCCATCAATCCTCTTCCGCCTATCCAAGATCGGGTCGCAGGGGCAGCAGCTTGAGCAGAGATGCCCAGACTTCTCTCTCCCCAGCCACTTCTTCCAGCCCTTCCGGGGGAATCCCGAGGTGTTCCCAGCTCAGCCGGGACACATAGTCCCTCCAGCTCGTCCTGGGTCTTCCCTGGGGCCTCCTCCTGGTTAGACGTGCCCGGAACACGTCACCAGGGAGGTGTCTAGGAGGATCCTGATCAGATGCCCGAGCCACCTCATCTGACTCCTCTAGATGCGGAGGAGCAGCGGCTCTACTCGGAGCCCCTCCCAGATGAATGATCTTCTCACCCTATCTTTAAGGGAAAGCCCTGCGGAGGAAACTCATTTCAGCCACTTGTATTTGTGATCTCGTTCTTTTGGTCACTGCCCATAGCTCATGATCATAGGTGAGGGTAGGAACATAGATCGATTGGTAAACCGAGAGCTTTGCCTTACGGTTCAGCTCCTTTTTCACCATGACAGACCGATGCAGAGCCTGCATCACTGCGGACACCGCACCAATCCGCCTGTCGATCTCACGCTCCATTCTTCCCTCATTCGTGAACAAGATCCAAGATACTTGAACTCCTCCACTTAGGGCAGGATCTCGCTCTCAACCCTGAGAGGGCACTCCACCCTTTTCCGGCTGAGGACAATGGTCTCTGATTTGGAGATGCTGATTCCCATCCCAGCCACTTCACACTCAGCTGCGAATCTATCCAGAGAGAGCTGAAGATCACGGCCTAATGAAGCAAACAGGACAAACATCATCTGCAAAAACAGTGACCCAATCCTGAGTCAACCAAACCAGACCCCCTCAACGCCCTGGTTGTGCCTAGAAATTCTGTCCATAAAAGTTATGAACAGAATTGGTGACAAAGGGCAGCCCTAGCGGAGTCTAACTCTGACTGGAAACAGGTTTGACTTACTGCCGGCAATGCCAAGCTCTGACACCGGTTGTACAGGGACCGAACAGCCCTTATCAGGGGTTCCAGTGCTCCATACTCTCGGAGTACCCCCCCACAGGATTCCCCAAGGGACACGGTCAAATGCCTTTTCCAAGTTCACAAAACACATGTAGACTGGTTGGGCAAACTCCCATGCACCCTCCAGGACCCTGCTAAGGGTGTAGAGCTGGTCCACTGTTCTGCGACCAGGACGAAAACCACACTGTTCCTCCTGAATCCGAGGTTCAACTATCTGACGGACCCTCCTCTCCACGACCCCCGAATAGACTTTTCCAGGGAGGCTGTACAGAGATCCCTCTGTAGTTGGAACACACCCTCCAGTCCCCCTTCTTAAAGAGGGGGACCACCACCCCGGTCTGCCAATCCAGAGGCACTGTCCCTGATGTCCATGCGATGTTGCAGAGGTGTGTCAACCAAGACAATCCTACAACATCCAGAGCCTTGAGGAACTCCGGGCGTATCTCATCCACCACCGGGGCCCTGCCACCAAGGAGTTTTTTGACCACCTCGTGATCTCAGTCCCAGAGATAAGGGAGCTCACCTCTTAGTCCCCAGGCTCTGCTTCCTCATTGGAAGGTATGTTAGTGGGATTGAGGAGGTCTTCAAAATACTCCCCCCACCGACCCACAACGTCCAGAGTCGAGGCCAGCAGCGCACCATCCCCACCATATACAGTGTTGACACTGTACTGCTTCCCTCTCCTGAGACACCGGATGGTGGACTAGAATCTCCTCGAAGCCGTCCTAAAGTCTTTCTCCATGGCCTCCCCAAACTCCTCCCATGTCCAAGTTTTTGCCTCACCAACCATCTAAGTCACATTCCGCTTGGACTGCCGGTACCTATTAGATGCCTCCAGAGTCCCACAGGACAAAAGGGTCCCATAGGACTCCCTCTTCAGCATGACGGCATCCCTCACCACCGGAGTCCACCAACGGGTTCGGGGACTGCCACCACAACAGGCACCAACCACCTTACGGCCACAGCTCCGGTCAGCCGCCTCAACAATAGAGGAACGGAACATGGCCCATTTGGACTCAATGTCCCTCACCTCCCTCGGGATGTGGTCGAAGTTCTGCTGGAGGTGGGAGTTGAAGCTACTTCTGACAGGGGACTCTGCCAGACATTCCCAGCAGACACTCACAACATGTTTGGGCCTACCAGACCTGACCAGCATCCTCCCCCACCATCGAAGCCTACTCACCACCAGGTGGTGATCAGTTGACAGTTCCGCCCCTCTCTTCACCCAAGTGTCCAAGACATGTGGACGCAAGTCCGATGACACGACCACAAAGTCAATCATCGAACTGAGGCCTAGAGTCTCCTGGTACCAAGTGCACATATGAACACCCCTATGCTTGAACATGGTGTTCGTTATGGACAATCCGTGACAAGCACAGAAGTCCAATAACAAAACACAGCTCAGGTTCAGACAAGGGGGGGGGGTGGGTGGGTTGGTCATTCCTCCCAATCACGCCCTTCCAGGTCTCACTGTCATTGCCCACGTGAGCATTGAAGTCTCCCAGCAGTACAAGGGAGTCCCCAGAAGGTATGCCCTCTAGCTCCACCTCCAGGGACTCCAAAAAGGGTGGATACTCCAAACTGCGGTTCGGCGCATACACACAAACAACAGTTAGGACCCGTCCCCCTACCCGAAGGCAGAGGGAGGCTACCCTCTCATCCACCGGGGTAAACCCCAATGAACAGGCTCCAAGTCGGGGGGCAATAAGTATGCCCACACCCGCTTGGCACCTCTCACCGGGGGCAACTCCAGAGTGGTAGAGAGTCCAGCCCCTCTCAAGCTGATTGGTTCCAGAGTCCAAGCTGTGCGTCGAGGTAAGCACTATATCTAGCCGGAACCTCTTGACCTCGTGCACTAGCTCAGGCTCCTTCCCCTTCAGAGGGGTGACATTCCACATCCCAAGAGCCAGCCTCTGTAGCCGAGGATCGGACCGCCAAGGTCCCCGCCTTCGACCACCACCCAACTCACACTGCACCCGACCTCCTTGGCCCCTCCCATAGGTGGTGAGCCCACAGGAAGGGGAGCCGACGTTGCCTCTTCGGGCTGTGCCCGGCTGAGCCCCATGGGTGCAGGCCCAGCCACCAGGCGCTCGCCATCGAGCCCCACCTCCAGGTCTGGCTTCAAAGGGGGGCCCCAGTGACCCGCATCCGGGCGAGGGAAAACGCCGTCCAAATTTTTTGTTCTTCATAGAAGGTTTGTTGAACCGCTCTTTGTCTCATCCCTCACCTAGGACCAGTTTGCCTTGGGTGGCCCTACCAGGGGCATAAAGCCCCAGACAACAGAGCTCCTAGGATCATTGGGACACGCAAACCCCTCCACCACGATAAGGTGGCAGTTCGAAGAGGGGCATCAGCTGCACCCTTCCTTGTCAATTATCCAGCAATTTGGCTACAACTGATCCTTAAACTCGCATTATGGAAAAGTCAGCAAATTAATTGCATTTTTTAACAATGCTTTCTGGATGGAAACCAAAGCCAAGTTCAGAATCCTTGGGTTAATAAAATCCTATTTGAATTCATATATATTTAGAACACACCTCAGGAAATTTTTAAAAAATTTAAATTATAACATGGGCAAGAAACCAAAATAGCTGTTTAATTTATAAAACTATAAACAGGCTATGGCCTAAATAAACACAAGGGGATAAAAAAAACCCAATTATTTTAAAAATAATCTTAAACAATCCCCAAAATACAATTCTGAGAAGAGGAGAGGAACTGTGAAATTCTCTGGCCCTAAGAAACAAAAAATAATTAATAAAAAGTCTATGTATTTAAAAACAAATTTTTCAAAAGAAGAATACTGTATAGTAAAGGCAGTCTAAATAAATTTAATAGTCTTAGTCAATACAGAATCAAAACCAGAAAAATTCAAGTAGAACTTACAGAGAAAACACTATTCAAGTAAGTCAATGCCAAAGTGCCCTACCATCTAGCTTGCAGGCTTATAAATGGCTAGAGGCAGTCCTCCAGCTGCAGTGTCACAGGGCCCCACCCTTTCTGTTTCACTTTAAATACACAAAGCACATCCATGAAAAGACCATTAATGTATGATTAACATAATACAAACACCAAGAATTAGAGAAAGCAATATATCATATATCAATATTTCATAAATTAAATGCAGAAAGAACAAAAACCAAAATATAATCAAAATAAATATATATGAAAATAATGTTTCAAAGATGATGAAAATACTATAAACAGAAAATAAACTGAGTCAGGATTAAAACCCTGTCTGAACCATAACACCAATGCAGCACTCACAGTTAACAAAGATAGCTACTGAATTAAAACTCTCAGTCCCAAAAGTCATTATATGCAATATTCATTGAGGTCATTATATGCAATGTAGGTTGAAAAGATACAAAATAAATCAGGTTAATTTACATTAATATTACTTTATCATTATTATTATTATTATTATATGTATATACTGTATATATTCTTTAGGTCAGGGGTGGGCAAAGTCAGTCCTGGAAGGCCGCAGTGGCTGCGGGTTTATGTTCCAATCCAGTTGCTTAATTAGAAAACAGTCCTTGCCAATAATTACATTTCATGGCTTGTTAGTGCTTTAACTCTGCTATGTCAAGTCAATCTCATATCCTAGATTTTTTTCCATTCTAAGGATATCATTCAAATACTTTGAAGTGTAAAACGGATGGGTAATTCTCAATCCTTCACTTTTTTCTCTTCTCTTTCCTTCCAAGCATTTAATTAAACCAAATAGTGCACGGTAAATACACACAGGTGTAAAGGGTAACAAACAAAATGGATAACTGCTGGTTTCTTTTGTCATATGCATCTTATTGCTAATAAGGAGCATTTAAAAACCGAGAATGCAGTTGTTTAAGACTTAAATAAGCAATAAGGGTTCACAATCTTAATGAGGGAGACAATTAAAATGAAGCAGAAGTGTTTCTAGAGCAATAAGTGCTTCTTATTAAGCAATCAGGTTGGAAAAAAAACTTGCAGCCACTGCGGCCCTCCAGGAATGACATTGCCCACCCCTGCTTTAGGTGATACCTTGCTTTTGATAGCAGTTCCATTTGCAGAATTTTCTTTTCCTCTATCCCAGAGGGATACTCAGTTACAGAGTAGGATTAGCATTGCCCAGTCTGATATTATGAAGAAAGTTTGGCTTTTCTACTTGTGAACTAACAGTTTTGAAAGCAACAGTGTGTGATAATAGAATTGGCATTTAATTTTTACAGTTTTGATTTTTTCACTCACATTTGACTTCTTCTCATCGTGCAGGGTATTGTCACAAAGGAGGGGGAAAATAAGTTAAAAGTAAACTTAAAAGGAATTGAATCTGTGACCGAATTATGTGGAGACAAGATCATCAATGTAAGTATATCATTTAAAATTAACACACCAATATCCAACAAAAGTAATAAGCAGCCACTGCTGGGTACATTTATTATATTAGAAATATAAGTCCAGGCAGAGAAATCTGCATGTGATTCGGTCTTAAACATCTAGTGAAAATTGGCCTAAAATAGACATTCTGTGTGAGTACATGTGTCTATCTTTCTTTCTGATATGTCAGTTATGTGTTGTGAATGCTGTGTATATAAAATAAAACCCAATTCAGAGATAGTGAGGCACTGTTTTCAACAAAATAAGGATTTTTTAATAAGCTAAGTTGAAAAACAATAGTATGATTCAAGCAAAAATACAATCAAGTCAGATTTTTGAATAGATGCCAAAACACCCTGTTGAATTGTGGATACAGAATTGTCTGCCACCTCCAGTAACTGTGTTTTCTATGGCTGCTCTACATCTTTTCCAATGAGCCATAAATTCCTGATGTTACTTGTGGGTAGATAATGGCAAAGACATGTACCATGGCCTTCATTGATTCCCTCAATGCATCTCCACTGAGAAACACCATCTAATATTTAAACTCCAGAATACTAATTGTTCAGAGGACATAAGGACATATTATAACCATATTAAAATAAGCCATTGATACAAACGTAATTAAGAAATGGCAATGAAGCATTACCATATACTTCAGTCACTTTGACACCTAACTACTGCAATGGACTGGGGTCCTGTTTAGGGATTTCTCCTGCCTTATGAATCCAGCTTCCCCGCGACCCTGCTCAGGATAAGCGAGTGTGTAAATTGGATGGATGACTTACACGTGACTATAGATGTTTGCCTTCTTTCCCCTTATTCCCTCTTTCCCATATTTCTTATGGTCACCCTAATTACTTCATTTTCTACAGCATGACAATAGTCCCGATTTTGGCGAAATGTATTTTTTGAGCAGCTTAGCTTAAACACTTTCTGATAGACAAAATTATACGACTATAACTTAAAATTTTTCAGTTAACTTTGCCAAAGTATATTTGTAAATTGCAATATCAGTTGGATCTGTAAGGAGAAAGTATTTTTGATTTTTAATGATTGCGAACACTAAAAGAAAGTTTAGGAAGTCAGAGATATACAAGATATAGAATGAAAAAGCTAATAATTAACCGCAAACATGTTTTAAAAGAATAAACAATTAAATTTGATGATGACACAATTATTATAGGCCTAAATTACCAATAGTGATGAGCAGCGTTATTTCTCCATTAAGGGCCAGTGAGACACACCCCCCACCAGATCTTCTACAAGATAAGTATTTAAACATATTAAAAGTGTTACAAAAACACTCATTTTTTTCCACTTTTCCATTATAAGATTAATGTAATCCTTCATCTAGAAAAATGTTCTTTTTTGTAGCATGTGAAACTATGCTGAATAGGACCTAGTCCTATTAGCCCTGCAGTGCTTACGGGTTACCCTTGAGTGTGTATGCACATGTGCAACCAAACCTTTCCACTTTAGCAGTGGAGCTATGGAAATGTATCTACATGGATATTTACTGGATATTTTATATACAATCACAAAATGGATAACCAGAATACAGCATGCACAAAAATTAATAATGTATAATATGATTAAACACTTATTTTTCATTTAGCATGTTTTACTATGTGATTCTGTACCTTATAAGACACTATTATTTCTAAAGTATATTTTAATCTCACTAATATGATGTAAGCACTGGAATGCACTGAGATGCTTTGAGTCTTACATGTAACCACTCCACCAATATAAAATGACACCCTGAAAGCCTATGCCAAAGACTGAGTGGAGGATTATTAATCAGAAGGCATGACTGAAAAGCATACCAGACAAAGATTGCAAAATGTCAAACCAGTGTTTGCTATTATCATAATGATTAATGAACATGAAGGGGCATAACCTAATAAAGTGGGGCATCACTGAGGGGAGATCACACAAAGGTAGCAAAATGCAATTAGGTGTTGACCATTTGCATAGAATGTGTATTAAAGTTTCTTATCTATGTTAAGCTATGCATAAAAATGTCTTTGTGCTCAGGAATAGCCACTTTCTCCTCTGACAAAAAATGGTTGTTTATTATCTTTAATAAATGTCTAAACTGAAACTGGAAGGCTTTTGGACTCTGCAGGATTTCCTGACTTTGGATATTATTATTTTGGTAATTTATTCTTGTGGTAATGTGCCTCAATGGCATTACCAGCCATTAAATAAAATTAGTTTTGTGTCCTCTGCAGGGTTATGAGAGAGGCATTTGTTTTCGAAAAAGGACAAAAAGTATATAGAATAAAAGCTTGCCTTTTTTCCATTTACAATGTGCACAGGGACGTCTTCACAGACTATATGAGCGCCTTCTGGGGAGCGTTTGTGGCGGGTCTCATGCAGGAGAGGAGGGACGGCTCCGCCATTGACCAACCGAGATGGCGTTGTCTGTCTTCCACTCATTTGCGTGCCTTCCGCGACCTTGTAGCACTAGTAGAATAAGAGAAAGTGCGAAGTGCCTTAGTATTGGCTTGCCGTGGCTTATTAAAGGGATCCCATATCGGCAGTTGTCTGGGCAGTAACTCAGGGAAGGGAAGAAAAAAATGCCTTATGATTTTAATTGATTTTGATTTTAATTAACTTTTATGGGAGACGTGTAATTCATGCCTCAAAGGCTGGCACAGCTATGCGCACGTGTGCTGGCTGCTCGCATTTTTTATAGTAAACTAGCAAAATACCCACGCGTTGCAGTGGAGAAGTAGTATGTTAAAGAAGTTATGAAAAAGAAAAGGAAACATTTTAAAAATACCGTAACTTGATTGTCAATGTAATTGTCGTAGGCTTATTTTAGTATTGAGAGTGAATTTGATGATTGTAAAGAGCTTAATTTATGATTGTAAAAGTTGTGTATGAGAAATGCACATTTTTAGGATGCAAGGATCTCTTTGTAAACGACGTTTGTAGTTCTGCCCTCGGGCTGTAAAATGACCAAGCTGTCTAATGAGCTTACTCTTGAGCATGCAACATACAGGTGGCCATGTGAGAAGCAATCTTGTGTCAAGTCAATGGTGACCTGTTTTAGAGTGACTTATTTATTGTCATAGCGAAGCAGACCGTTACTGGAAATTGGAGGTGTTTGAATTGGAATCATTATGGGTGAGGTTTAGAGATAGACTGAAAGAAGAATGAGCAATCCTTCCACCCTTGAAGTAATGGAGTCTTCTGGCGAGACTGTGGAGAGAGAGAGAGGGGTACTTGGTAGAACAATGTCTTCAGTTTACCAAGCATTGCGGCTTGTGCCTTGATTACTTTAAATATTTTTTTTCCTGTAAATATCTCTGGATTAGCTTTGATGAAGGTATTTATTCGGTTGTGGTTAATGATGCTCTTTTTCTGTATTTTGAATACTCTTGTTTTTGGTAAACCCTGTATTATACACTGTTTGAAGGAGCAGCTTCCTGGCTTGGATTTCTGTGGAGGAAGACAGCTTTATTTATGATTTTTCTATTTTTCCTTTGGGACTTTCAGTCAGTACAGTAAATACTGTAAATAGTCATCATTTTTGGGCTCCGATTTATAACTATTTTTTGTGTCCTTTGCGGTATTGGATTATGTATTGATATATATTTTCCGCAGGACGTTATTTTAGTTTTTCTTTAAATGTAAAAAATGAAACCTCACTTTATTTTTGCAAAAACTCAAGCCTATTGTGTCTGTGTCTCCCTGTCTTACACCATCATCCTGGTCACGATCGGTCCCATATACTAGATATGTAGAGTGTAGGCTGGTGTCCCACAATTCCCACTACAATTCTGTGACAGAGCTTGAAGAACAGGGCCATATTTTCTAAACATCAAAATGTGGACCTCTTTTTTTAAGTGATTTTACTTCTAGTTTAAGTTTTCTAAAAAATCAAGGCTATTCAGCCCAAGTCAGAAAAGAGGTATTAAAAAAAGTACCATTTGCTCCCTCAAAGGTAGCTGCAAATGGTAAAGTACTATTAGCCCCCAATTGTACATTCAATAATAGTTTTTATCCACAGGTATAAGGTTACTCAACAGCTGTTTGTACTGTCAACCATCTGAGTGACTATTGTATTTGTTGTCTGATGCTGTATTTAATGCAAGATGTTGGATTCACTGTTCTTTATACTCTTTGGTTGCTGCTGATATTGTGCTACTGTCACTAATATGTGGGAAACATGCAATAAACATTTCATTGTACTCTGTATATATATGACAATAAATTTGAACTTGGGATTGGTCTTTGATGTCTCCCAGTATATTAAAGAAATACATCTTTCTATCTGTAGCTGGATGCAGTAAGAAAGTAAAGACTTTTTTTCTAAACTTCATAAATATATTACAGTCACTGAGATGGGAGAACTACAGAATGATTATAAAATTAAATGCAATTCACTTGAGAGGTTGGTTGATGTCTCAAAAGTCTCAAAAACAGTACTAATAATGCAATTAATGTTGCTAATTTACTGTATGCTAGCTAAAGTAGCCATTCTCCGCATGTGCTATACCTGTAGGTATTAACAGTATTTAACAAACTGACTGGATAAAGTTCATACATTAATGAGGAAAATTATTAAGTACTAAAGTAAAATTGACTGACTGATTTATTCAGAGCTGCAAAATATTTAATTTCCTTATGAGGTTATAGGGCTTGTGTAGTATAATTTTAATTATCCATCACTGAGAATATGCATGTCTGATGTTTGTCTGTTGTCTAACATCACTGTTTAATGCTCCATTTCTTTGTGTTTGCTCTCCTAGACTATGACTGTCGGAGGAATTGCATACAAGAGAATCAGCAAAAGGATTTAAGTCAAGTATATAATAAAACTATTTCATTAAAGGCTGCCATTTTAAACTGGATTGTGGTGTTTATTTATAAATCATAACAAACACATTGGAAAATAAATTAATGAAATGTGTATATTTCCACATACTTTGCATATGTCATCTTGGCTTTCGAAAAGAGACTATAATAAGGACCTTTTCCTCCTAAAAGTTGATTTATTTGCAGTGACGTGGGATGGAATTTGGATGGTGTACATGTGACAGTTACTACATAGTCTATCTTTTAAAGACACCTTTGTAGGTAAAAAGATGCTCCTCTGTTGCAGAATGCCATAGAATTACTGTATATGATCAAAGAACCTGCATCTGAGAACATGGTGTGCCCAAATCTTTCAATATATAGGGTAATTTTAATACATATCATAGGGTTTATCAGTATTGCAAAACAGTGAATTATTTACTAAATTTCACTGTTTACATTTTACTCCAAATTATTTTAGAGAATACCTATTTTTTTAAAAATGTATCAATTTACTACACTGTTATCTGCAGTATGTCAACATTAAATCAAGAGTCCACATTTTCCTAATTCTTAACTGCACAGGTTTTCAGTATCTTCTTTAGCTAACCTCCTTCGAAGTTGATAGTGTCAGATGAACAATGTCTTTTACTGGCATTACTTCCAAACAACTTACATTGAAAGCCATACAGTGAAATTTTGTAACTTTATACTAGTTTCCATAAGCTTCATGTTATCCATATCTTCACTGGCTTATATTCTGAAGAAAGACAAATGTCAAAATTTTCATCTGCTGCACTCATATGGAAGGTTCCAGGACATTCCTGCCATATTTAATCTCCATTTATAGTAAAAATGGTGTGTTTAAGTCTTCAGAAATGATCATTTACCTTATATACATCTATATTGAACTTGCTGTATATAACCCACCTGCTTATTCATTCCTGCTTGATAATTCATTTAACCACTCTCCTAATTTACACAAACAATCTGCTAAATACAGTAGATGGAAACACCAGGGGCCTCATGTATGAACGGTGCATACGCACAGAAATGTTGCGTAAGAACTTTTCCACGTTCAAATCGCGATGTATAAAACCTACACTTGGCGTAAAGCCACGCACTTTTCCACGGTACCTCATACCTTGTCGTACGCAAGTTCTCTGCTCGGTTTTGCAGACTGGTGGCACCCAGTGTTAAAGCAGTGCTACTGTTCCTGTGTGGTTACTCTTTATTTTCCTGACGCGGCTTTATAAATACACTGAAACTAACCGCATATTGTTTACTAGCAAAATACCCGCGCTTCGCAGCGGCGAAGTACTGCATTAAAATTTTTATTAAGAAGAAAATTT
>JANRMT010062837.1:10400688-10441967 GCA_026402145.1 Polypterus bichir lapradei | reverse complement strand
TCGCTCGCTTCTAATTGTTTCGCTGCCTTCTTAATTATATAATGCATGTTTTCTAAAGCGCGTTTTGTAGCTCTTCCTGGCTTTCTACGTAATGCGTGATTACGTGAGAGGCGTGATGATGTCATACGAACTCCGCCCCTCCATCTGAACTCCATTACAGTAAATGGAGAAAAACAGCTTCCAGTTATGACCATTACGCGTAGAATTTCGAAATGAAACCTGCCCAACTTTTGTAAGGAAGCTGTAAGGAATAAGCCTGCCAAATTTCAGCCTTCTACCTACACGGGAAGTTGGAGAATTAGTGATGAGTCAGTCAGTCAGTGAGTGAGTGAGTGAGTGAGTGAGTGAGTGAGTGAGTGAGTGAGGGCTTTGCCGTTCATTAGTATAGATTAGTGTAATGCATCTGACTGTAATTAACTTGTAACAATATAATGGTTCAGGGAATAACCATACTATTCCAAATACCATAACTGCTTTAGCGTTGTTACTCTCACTGCACCTTTTTCTTCTTTTAGCTTCTCCCTTTAAGGGTTGCCACAGCGGATCATATTTTTCCATATTACTCTCACTGCACCACTCGGAGTATTTATATCACTGTATCTGAGTGGGGAATCACAGCAGCAGCTGATCGGAAAGAGAATTATCGGTATACAGCATCAAGACCACGCTGCCTCAGCCACGGCAAAACGTTTCAAAGCCTTTCCTGTACGGACCTCGCGGTTCAGAAACAGTTTCATCCCAAGAACTATAAACGCACTAAATCAAGTGCTCCATGTAGAACTGTTTGTACTTATAAGTAAAATTACCCCACTGTAAACTTGCACTACAGTTATAATATTGCACAACCTGTGCCACTTTATAAAGCGCGTATTTATATATGATGATGATATCATTTGTAAGATGAAATGGAGCAAAATATGTTGATTATATTATACAGATAAAACTTTAACTTCATTTAAATAATCTGTATTGTTAATAATTAAACATGTGAGGACACAGTGCCGCAACACTTGCATGTTCATGTATTGTTCCTGCCTCGCGCTGTATGTTTGCTGAGACTGACGCGACACTGGAAGGATAGATGGATAGAATAATTAAACACGTACTATGAAGATATTTCTTTTTTGAAGAATCGTCGTTGTAAGCTTACAGATGGCTTAACGTCTATTACAGAGCTGATTGTGTGGCGATTGGGTATTTGGGGAAAGAAAAGTAATGACAAGAATTGAAGATTAGTACGTTTGAAAGAGACAGTACTGCTACAATAAATTATTTCATCGAAGGCTACGCATGGCGCAGCAGCATCTTGTATGAGACATGAACAATCACCACGCCATCGTGTTCTTAATAACATGCTTTCATTCCAATCATCATGAAAATGATATCACGTATACATCTCAGTATTTTAATTATTCAGAGAGCTGTAATATCACAAATATAATGGATTCTGTGTCCTGTCGGAGAAAGAACGGAAGCACGTAGTGATTCACACACATAGAGCACATTGAAGATCAAATACAAAACAAAGCATTTAATGTGCTACTTTAGTTATGATGGGATTTGAGAAACTAGTAAATTAAATGATTTTAAGATGAAGTTTATGTTCTACTTTAATGACAAAATAAACTACGTGATTAAAGTGGAAATGTCGAGATTGAAGTTAACATTTCGTTCTTTTTTTCCTACTCTGTGCCTTTTTTCTCACTGTTCCCTAGTAAGCTTCCATATGACACTCAGACGGTGGGCTACGTCTCACCTTTTCACGGCGACTTTATTAGGTGACAACTTCTTTTTTATGTGGGGCACTGTGTGACTTTTTGAACTTGAGCTTCTTTCTCCAACACGCTATGTCATTTGATCAACTTCCTTTTGTTGATTATACTACTGTGTAAACCAACAAATAGTACGCTTTTTCTTTGCCTCCACTTGGTATTCGCTGAAATTCTTATATTTTCCCTCTTGCTTTTGCCATTGCCTTTTCACAGAACGCTGAGCTTAAGGTCTATTTATATTGATTTGCATATTCAAAGAGGTGTAATTCTGGAAGGAGACGGGGCGGGACATAAGGCGCGTGCACGAGCGTTAGTTTTCCCGCTGCTCAGGATTTATGTAGCGGAAGAACGCGGAAGTTGGAGTACGCACAGATTCCTGTATCTGGAATTTTCTATGCGTAAGCACATTTCGGCTTTTGTGCTTACGTCATGTTATAGTGCGAATTCTACACACACTGTTATACATGAGGCCCCATGTGAAGCTTAGTTGTGGTTTTACAGCGTGGTAAAAGAAATGTTAAAACTAGTGATATGGAACAATTACACTATTTACAACCCCAACAAAAGACCTTTGTAAAGAACAATTTACTACCATTTTATACAGAATAAGACGTTAGTCAAGATGAAGAATATTTGAAGAAGACAAATCAGTTAAAACATTTGAGAAGAGTTTTGATTTTACTTCAAAGGAACCATGAAAAGCATTAAAACAGAGCACACAGCTCAGAGATGAATAACCTGTCTACTGATGTTTTATTATTGTTGTGAAGACCAAAAGAAGCATTTGTTAAGATCTTAAATGAGTAAGAGATGCATTTTTGTAGTGCCTAAACTAAAGTGTTACCAGGATGGCTAGTTTGGTTTCAAAATTTAAGCTGTACTGAATTTTGAAAATTACAAATCTTAATACCTTAACAATTTTAGCAGGTGTGGACTTTGGGGCTAATTCTTCTGAGAAACTGTTATGTGTTTCTTTTCCCCACTGAATGTAATACTTGGCCTGTTTAGATTTGGACTCTGCCACTGTCCCCTCCACCTGCAATTTTAATTTTTGGAGATTTTGAAGTTAATTATAAGCAGGCGTGTCTTGTTTTGGTTGTATATGGAATAGGTGCCTGAGAGGAATCTTGAGTGCCCAACCTATTTCCAGTAGAACTGGGGTTTTTCTGGGTGCATCAAGCACTGTGTTGTTTATTGCTAACCAAAGTTCTAGCAGACATTTGTTTCCTCCTTATGATGGCCACCCATATAGGAGGTAATCATGTTTTTTATGATTCAGTTCATGGACTCTTGATTTGTTTAGAGGTTAAAAGTTATGGTAAGTTTTTTGTCAGTCCCTTTAAGCATTCTCTCTGTTTGTGGAGAGAGTGTCGACCTTGTTGAGAGGTTTACTTACCTTGGCAGTGACATTCATGTCTCTGGTGACTCTTCCTATAAAGTCAGTAGATGGATTGGGAGAGCATGGGGGGTCATGAGGTCGCTGGAAAGGGATATGTGGCGCTCCCGATATCTATGCAAAAGGATGAAGGTTCAAGTCTTTAGAGTCCTGGTGATTCCTGTCATGCTATATGGTTGCGAGACACGGACGCTATCCAGTGACCTGAGACAAAGACTGGACTCCTTTGGTACTGTGTCTCTCCAGAAAATCCATGGGTACCGTTGGTTTGACTTTGTGGCGAATGAGCGATTGCTCATGGAGTCCCGAATGAGGCAAATTACCTGCATTGTGAGGGAGCATCAGTTACGTCACTACGGCCATGTGCCGCGTTTCCCCAAGGGTGATCCGGCTCGTAAGATCCTCATTGTTGGGGACCCGAGTGGCTGGACTAGGCCAAGGGGTCTCCCACGTGACTCCTGGCTGCGGCAGATAGAAGGTCATTTCTGGAGGGTGGGACTGGACCGCGTGTCTGCCTGGGGGGTAGCAAACCACGATCCCAAGTTGTTTCGTTGTGTAGTGGGTGTGGCAACGCACTCTACCAGTGCATGCTCCCCAACTTGACTTGACTTTAAGCATACAAGTGATTAACTGGAAAGTTTGTGAATTAAGAACTCCCATCAGCTACCATGTAATTAGATATACAGTACGCTCAAAGAGAGAAGATGTCCACACATACAGTAGGATGTGTTAATTGCTTCAGCAGTTGATAACATGCACAGAACCACCCATTTCTTAAAGTAGTCAAATAACACCATCAGGTATCATTTTTTAGTTTGTAGTATTACTTATTACTTTACTAATTAGGTTTTAGAGGCCCATTCAACTCTTTGCCAATCATCTCCCCAGGTTCAGTAACTACCATGGATTGACATGTGTATTTGGTGTCCTCGGGGATGGGAGATTTTATGGCACTGGCAGGTGTTACATTCTTTTATATGGGGCCATACATGCTTCCTTATGGAATATCATCAAGCTTCCTCAAGGATCTTAAGCAGTGTCTTTATCTTTCCCAGGTGCGTACTGAAAGGATTATCAAAAAAGTATTTGAGAAAATCGGGGATATGCAACTGGGAAGACCACTAGCTGAAATCTGTGCACCCTGTAGTTCCTCAGAACAGATTTGTCCCACCCATCCACCGGTATCTTCTCTAAACTGCTGACAAGCAGGTCAGATGGTTTGAGCGCAGGCTATTTTGTGTGAGTTAAGAGGCAGCTTGAACCAATGGAGTTTAAACATAATCATGACCATTTTCACTGTGCCTTTCCTTTTGGTAGACCACCTGGAAGTGAAATTCCTGGAGACGTATAACTCACCAGTTAATCAGAGAAGATATCTTGGTGTTCTTAAGCACTCAGGTCTAAACATTGTGAGCTGTACATATTGGATGCAACCTCTTTCAGGAAGTGGAGCTACTTCTTCACTGCCCACACCACCACAAGACACTCTTTGTCACTGGTCAAGTAGTTAAGCCTATTTTCTTTTCCGCTTTCTAGAAGCACATGCAATAGACTGTTCTCCATTTCCTGTTTGGGTTAGAACTGCCTCAAGCCCAACATTGTTCATATTAGAATTGATATTATAAAGGATCTGTGCCACTGGTTGCACCAAGGTGAGTCATTCCTGTAGTGCTTTCATTAAGTATTGTAATACTGCTTTTTATTTGGAGGTCCAATTTCATTGCCCATTCTTCGTGGCTAAGTAGTATAAATGGCCAGCAATTCCAATCATTGTAGGGATAAACTTATCCAAGTTTATCCCAAGTTTAGTACCATCCCAAGTTCCTCAAAAAGGCTGCAAGTGTGGAGTAGTCTCATATAGATGAGATTTTTTTCTAGATCCACCTCCCTTCCTCTGGCAGACATTATTTGCTTCAGAAAAGTTTTCTAGGGGGTTGCAATAGAAGGCACTGTAGTTGTTAAATGTCAGTGTGGACTGTCGCAGCCAACATAATATTTTTTCCAGGTCCTGCAGATGTTGTTGTTGGTCCGAAAAGTAGACAATGATATCATCCATGAAGATGAAATAGATTTTTTGTGGCAACTCTTTTATTACCTTTTCCATGAATTATTGAAAATTTGCTCAAATGTATATGAGCTCAAAGGGCATGACTCAAAACTGAAACAAGACCACCAGAGCAACAAACCTAATGGTGAAAAAAATGTAAAATACAATAATAGTACCGTCCAATGAAATCCAGAAGTGAAAAATTCAAGAAATCATATAAAAAATATCAATATTGGAAACCAAAGAACAGCAGAAAAATACAATGCTGATGCAGATATTACTGTACATGGGCTGCTAGGTCTTAATGCTGCAATTTCAGATGGCCTCATTGGCTCAACATAAAAAACACAAGGAACATAATTTAAAGACCTACAAAACTTACTACATTCATGACAAAACAATATATATTATAACATTATTTATGACATTATACAGTATATGAAAAAGAAAAGACATCTGAAGCAGGGACAGAGCCCTGGCCAAACCATAACAGCTAGTTGTTCTTTGAAGTATAGAGACTGCAGCAAACACATCACCTCCTGACACTCTCACAGAATCTGATTGTGATATGCAGGCCTAATTTATTCATATTTTCAGCCATCAGTGCACTAGCTCCATCAAGAAATGTGTAAACAGTGTCAGAAGATATCTTGGTGGGAGTGTGTCTGTGTGTAAATGAAGTAATACAGCAATATAGGAAAAAGTCTCACAGCCACATCTACCTGGCTTGCTAATCCTGTAAAAGGCTTGCCCTCTTTTTTTGGACTAGTCTAAACTGCATTGGTAAAAAAAAACAAGACCCAAAAACTTGCACAGAATAGTTAAATATACTCAGAGATGTAATGCACAATTTCCCTTTAGTATCACATATATGGGTATATACATCAGTAGCAAAATACAGTATTTAGTGTAGCCAACAGCTACATGATAAATTAGATCATTATGAAACAGATCAGCTAGATGTAAATGATTTTGCAGAAGGTCAGTTTAATGTAGTAAGACAACTAGATGGAAAAATTGACACTTGCACACAAAATTCTTGAAACAATATGGCTTGTATTTGTACAGTAGATGAATGCACATAATTCATATATAACTTGGTGTTACACATATACAGGTAGATGTTTATAATACACCTTAGCTTCAAGGCCATAATCTAAAAACAAATGTATTTATTTGAAAATAAACTGAAATTTTTATATTTTAAAATCCTTTATCTCAGAGAAAATCAACCTAAAACATTACTCTGATTTTCTAGCAGGATCAAAGATATGCTCATAACATTTTGGCATATTGTATTTAAAAATGACCAAAACAAAACCTTAAGAGGTTATGAAATTATGAAAGTGCATTTACATTAGCAGAATGTTGGGAAACATTTTACTCTCTTATTATGGTGTATTTACATTGCAATTACTCAATAATAATCAGCATAACTATAGAGTTACTAACTGTAATCACTGTGTACTGCAACTTAACTACAGTAAAAATGAACCTAGTCAGACTGTACTTCCATTTGTAATTACTGAAATAATTATAGTAAGTAAGCTACAATAAGAGACACTTAATGCAAAGCATTTTTGAATTTTGTTCAACCTAAGATGTTACTTCCGTAGGTTCTATACTCTTTTTTTTTTCTTACTTTCTGTGAAAAAGGTCTTTAATGGCCTGGTCACTAGGCCCTTCCATCATCTTCATAGGCTGGTTCTTCAGTGCTGCCTCCCTCATGCTATGGTAGATATATTCATTCTGTTGAAACATGCGTAACTCCATCTCTGTCTGAGCACGCATTGTCTGTGACACAAAACAGATTTGTTTCTCAATTAGAACCTTAAAATTAAAATAATTAGTTTCTGTTGCAGTATCATATTATTATTTTAAACAAGTTTAATAAAGACTAACATACATCCTAACAACGTTTACTCTTTTTAAATAAAAAAAAAACATTAAACAAAATGAGACAGAAAAAAAAATACAATTTAGTAAAGAAAATACATCTAAAATACACATCTAAGCAGGGTAGGTTAAAATAAGACCCCTGGACAAAATACCTTCTAGGATATCCTTTGTACAAAATGTGCTTTTTCTCACCTGTTTTTTATCTGGTCATTTTAATGCATCAAACATACTTATCTAGAATTTGCATACAAGCAAGACAAAAAGAGAATATATGACATTCTTTCTGTTGTCATTTTTCACATTTTCTATATGACAAAGACACACGGAGCATGTGGAAAGGCATCCAGGCTATCACTAATTACAGGACAACACCACCCACCTGTGACAGTGATGCCTCCCTTTCAGATGTGCTGAATAACTTCTATGCACGGTTTTAAGTACAGAACGACGTGGTGATGAGGAAGACCACCTCTCCTCCTAGCGACCAAGCATTAAATCTGACTGTGGCCGATGTGAGAAATACTCTACGAAGAGTCAACCCACGGCAGGCTGCAGGACCAGACAATATTCCTGGCAGAGTACTAAGGGAATGTGCAGACCAGCTGGCAGACATTTTTACTGACATTTTCAACATTTCCCTGAGCACCACCATTGTCCCAATCTGCTTCAAAACCACCACCATAGTTCCCGTGCCAAAAAAGTCACAAGTATCCAACCTCAATGACTGCCGTCCCATTGCACTCACTCCCATTATCATGAAGTGCTTCAAGAAGCTCGTCATGAGGCACATCAAAACCTGCAGTTTGCTTATCACTGGAACTGTTCAACAGATGATGCAATAGCCACCACTCTCCATCTGGCTCTCGCTCATCTGGACAATAAGGACACATACGTTCGAATGCTGTTTATCGACTTCAGCTCAGCTCTGTAACTGGATTCTGGACTTTCTGACTGAGAGACCTCCGTCAGTCAGGATTTGAAACAACATCTCCAGAACCACCACACTGAGCACTGGAGCCCCTCAAGGCAGTGTGCTCAGTCCATTATTGTTCATACTGCTGACTCATAACTGTGCAGCAATGCACAGCTCTAATCACATCATAAAATTCGCCAATGACACGACTGTGGTGGGTCTCATCAGCAACAACAATGAGTCAGCATACAGAGAGGAGGTGCAGTGGTTAACGGACTGGTGTAAAGCCAATAACCTGTCTCTGAATGTAGACAAAACAAAGGAGATGACTGTTGACTTTAGGAAAACTAAAAGTGACCATCTGCCACTGAACATTGACGGCTCATTTGTAGAGGTCGTCAATAGCACCAAATTCCTAGGTGTCCACCTAGCAGAGAACCTCACCTGGTCCTACAACACCAGCTCTTTAGCCAAGAAAGCCCAGCAGCGGCTTTACTTCCTGTGTAGGATGAGAAAAGCCCATCTTCCACCAGCGATTCTAACAACATTCTACAGAGGAACCATAGAGAGCATCCTGAGCAACTGCATCACTGTCTGGTTTGGAAATTGCATGGTCAGGGATTGTAAAGCCCTACAACAGATAGTGAAGACAGCTGAGAAGATCATGTGTCTCTCTTCTTTCCATCATGGACATTTACACCAAACGCTGCATCGCAAAGCCACCAGAATTGTGAATGACCGAACACACCCTGCACACTCACTGTTTACACTTCTGCCATTGGGAAAAAGGTACTGAAGCATTCGGGCCCTTACCACCAGAATGTGTAACAGTTTTTCCCCACAAGCAGTCAGATTTCTGAACACTCATGGACCGATCTAATATCTGATATATATGTTCTGCTCTGCACATGGTTGCATATGTTTGCACATTTGTCCCACATGCACCTTGTTATATATGCACCTTGTTATATATTACATGTTTTTATGTTATGTGTCGTGGATTCTTCGTTGTTCTGTGTTCTATGTAGCACCATGGTCCTGGAGGAATGTTGTTTTGTTTCACTGTATGCTGCACTACTGTATATGGATGAAATGACAATAAATACTCTTGAATCTTGATTCTTGAATTGAATCTCATACACACACCTGTTAGTAGATCTTTATAGTATAACTAGCAAAATACCCGCGCTTCGCAGCGGCGAAGTACTGCCTTAAAATTTTTATTAAGAAGAAAAGTAAACCTTTTTAAACTGAGGGAAAATATACCAATAATTATTTCTTAAGGATCTCTTTGTGTACCACGTTGTAATATGACCAAGCTGTGCGCTTAGCTTACTTTGGAGCATGCAACGTACAGTTGGCCATGTGAAAAGCAATCTTGCCTCAAATCTCACAGCTTGGATTGCTGCTGTCATAATTGGTTTGAGTTTCATGGTTTGTTTCAATTACGACAGTATATGCAAGACTTGTTGTGTTGAAGTGACATTCAGCATCTGTCAAACGTTGTAAGCATACAACCGGTTTCATTGATAACTTCGCATCCAGCTTTTGAGAGTTTAAACATTCATAAACATCAAAGTGTCCACTACTGTGAATCTAAGATGTTTAAGAGGCATTGGCGATTGTCCAAAGGTGTAAAATATTTGGCCATTTCAGTACACTTGAAAGCGACAACCAAACAATTCAGTGGAAGACATCAACTCACATGCAGAACCATAGGTGAAGGGCTTAAGCATTTCACTCTTATAGTGCTCCTGTGTAGTATAATTATCTCCTGTACCGTCATCAGTCCACACCTTGAACCTGTCCCAGTCATTCAATACATAAGACACAATGTTCCTCCGGATATCAAGAGTGAGCCTGATATGGCCGTGCAATATGTAACACAAAGAATGGAAAAGGCAGGTGCCATCTCAGGGCATGGAAACCACTCGGTAAGTGACAGTTCTTTGATCGATGGTGATCACAGCGATAGACATGTTAATGGGGGTACGGTTGGAACGATAAAGGAAATGGGTACCTGAACAATGTAAAGTAAGTTTAAAATACCTACACTATAACTATAATTGTAATAAACGAACAATAAAACGGAGGTGGATTAGCGGAGAAGCCGTGGATTAAATAAAAAGGCTGCAGTTATCAGCAGGGAGATGTGAATCCCATGGCGAAGCAAGGAAGGGAATGAAGAGATCGGAGTGACGGACGGCCTTATATAGGCAGGCAGCCAACAACGTGGGAGGCGTTGGGATGGGGGACCCAAATGGCACCTCTCATGGCAACCGAGCTGCAGGCTATGGACGTATATATGTACGTAAGTAGGATTCAGTTAGCATTGGGAACCCGCATACCAAATTTCTTGTAGATGGGCCCATAAGTAACAAAGACCGTCAGAAAGTTTAACATGGCGGCCAACAGTGGCATCATACCACTGAAATAACTACGTGCATCGGTTTCAGTTAGCACAGGGAAGCCGCCTACCAAATTTCGTGAAGATGGGGCCATAAATAAGAAAGTTCAACATGGCGGACATTGTCGATCGTTATGACCGTTACGCATAGAATTTCGAAATGAAACCTGCTTAACTTTTGTAAGTAACCTGTAAGGAATGAGCCTGCCAAATTTCAGCCTTCTACCTACACGGGAAGTTGGAGAATTAGTGATGAGTCAGTCAGTCAGTCAGTGAGGGCTTTGCCTTTTGTTAGTATAGATGAGTTAAATCAAAGTACCATGCACAGTTCTCTTTGTATGAAGGTTACTTTAAATGTACCACTCATAACACTAGTCTACAACTGTACCAAAAGACTAGAAACATCAGGAAGGAGTATTTTCTAAACTAAGGCATCACACATAGATTAAAAATGACACCTCTGCAGTATGCACATTGCTAACTAGAAGTCATGGATGATTTCAAACAAATTAGGCAACCAAGAGTCACTTATAAGGAATGCCTAAACAGCCACAAGAAAGCTATTTAAGTACTATGTTAAAAAAGATCTGGAAGGAGCAACCTGTTAAAAGTGTGGATAGGTAGGGAGAAGGAGCCCTGAGGGATGGTTTTACTACCTTCATCCACATAACCCATGATGTGCTGGAAGTACTCTTGAGTCCAGCTTTAAAAGCAGTTTCTCTTCCTCAGCTGTGTAGGAAGTGTAGCATTAGTTGCATTTTTGCATGTATATTTTTACTTGGTTTGTGTTTTTTTATGTAAGGATTCTGATTTAATGAGGTTTTTTATTTGAACCAAAAGAATTTATTTTTATTTTCCTCTTATTTTTTTTAAATTTATGTAACATTTCGGGTCGTGTCACATGCTTCTACCATCACACTTACAATGTCACCAGAGGTAAAGCTATAAATATGGCAGCTGTCATAGCATTTTTCTTTCCTCATTGGATCAAACTCTGCATCTCTGAAGAATCTTAGCATTTGTTTCAACTCATGTAGGCCTTCGTTACAAGTTTTTGATCTTCTTTTTGTACTCTGACTTACAGTTTTTGCTTTGGCTTTGGTTGCTTGTTCCTTTTTACACCATTTATCATGCATGTTTTCATTTCTTGGTCTCACAGTTTGTTCACAATACTTTCCAGAGATTCTGAAACTCATAACAGGAAGGACTATGGATCAGGGGCTAGAGGAGTAGGAAGAAGGCTCAAATGGTAATTTGTAATGTGGTGCAGTTTAAAGGATAAAAGGACCATCTCAAAAGCTAATACACTGACCAAAATTGTTCCATATAGGATAACATAGGACTTATTCTTTTAATGCTGCTTTTACCAGCTTTCATTTAATGCTGGCATAATGCTAACAATTACTAACCTAGTACTGCCTAAACTAATTAAAACATTGGAGCCTTTTCAGTTTAAACAAAGGGAGATTAAGAGATGACATGATTAAAGTGTTCAAAATTATGAAAGGATTTAGTACAGTTGATGGATACTTTAAATTGTTTTCAGGAAAAACACGGGGACATAGTTGGAAACTTGTTAAAGGTATATTTCACACAAACATTAGGAAGGTTTTCTTCACACTGAGAACCACAGACACATGGAATAAGTTACCATTTAATATTTAGACAGTAGGACTTTAGGGACCTTAAAAACTCAACAATGTTATTTTAAAGGAATTAAGTGGATAGGACTAGCAAGCTTTGTTGGGCTAAATGTCCTAATGTTCTAACATCAGTATTGTGTCCTTTTGTGTACATATTAAACATTTTCATTCTGCTCTGATTTTGAAACCAAGGAGCCTTACTTAAGCCTGCTATATGCTATAATCATCATAGCATTGACAATGGAAAAATGACTACTATATGTTTGATTTCCCTGTTTCCATGTTAATGTACTTAAAAGTGCCATTTTTGCTATAGCTTTTCATCATTTTTGTTGTGGTGTAGAGGACTCTAGTTTAAAAATAGTATTTGAGACTATTTCCTTTATAAATTGCTTTAGTAAAAGTATTAGCACAGTAAAAGTCAGTGGAAGTAATGTTTTTATTACAGATAGCATTTTGAGTACAAGGTCAAAAAACTGAGTGGCAAGGCAAGACAGGGATATCCAAAAAGCACTTAAATCTACTTTCTTTCATTTAAAGGTGTGTCAGAGTAACTATTTCTGGAAACACTGCATTACTACATCTCATTGGAATTAAGTGCTGGGCAAGCTTCATAGTTCTAGCTCTTCATTTCTCCTTTTTCAACTAAAGCTGCACATTCTTCACAATTTGTAGTTGCATCAGTTAACTTTCAAATTACCCACCTCTAGATCTTTGGTGATAGGATGTGTTGGTCCATGTGTAACGATGAGGATTGCATAAGCTTTGCAGATCATGCCATGTCCAACTTCAATCAATCCAGCATGCCAGTGAGTTACCCCAGCTCTCATAATTGCCATTCCCAACTGTGCATTGTTTGGGTGGTACAGTTTTCTAAAATAAAATAAAATACAATCCACTTTTAATTTTTTTTCAAAAGTATTTGCTTCCAATTAGCCATAGTTATGGACACAAACATGTTCTGTTCTATATTGATGGGCTGCTGTAAAAGTAGGTTGGTGACCAGTTTGGTTTTGTCACCTGATTTTTACCTGTTCCAAAGCACCACGGAACCCTTAGAAATTTACTTTGTAAACTGTAGCTTTTTGTTTCTATATTGATAACGGAATACATTCATATGAAAAAATAAGTACAACCCATGGAAATTGCTGACTTGCAAAATATTTGAACAAGCAAACATTAGACCTTCCTTTAAACAGTGCCTACAGATAAAGGTGATCTACTTTAACAAATGACACATAAAATTTATCATGATGTTTTCATTCTCATAATCTAAATTAACAAAAATACAGATTTGTTTTGTGGAAAAATTAAGTACATCCCTACATTCATCGACTCTTCCTATGCATAAAATTGGAATTTAGATATTCTAGATTAAGTACCAGCAATTAGAAACTCATTAGGCAGTATGCTGGTGGCTTACTTAAACTACAGACATCAGGATCTCTTGTTCTCTTTACTATTGAGGTATGTGGTGTCATCATGCTGAGAACTAAAGAGCTCTCTAAAAGCCCTCAAAAGAAAGTCATGGAAGCCTATGAGTCTGGCAAGGGAATTAAAAAGATCACAAATTATTTTAATTGAATCATTCCATTGTAAGGAACATCATCTACAAATGGTGTAAATTTCAAACAATTGCTAAATTGTCCAGGACTGGCCAGCCTAGCAAATCCATAGCTTATCCTTTAATGCTAAATGAAAACTCCAAGAGCCGTAAAATTTCATTGTGGGATCTGTGGGTAACTTTTACAAAAGATAGAGTCAATGCACATTCATTTACAATCAGAAAAAGATGATGGAGGTTTCCCAAAAGAACATTAGAGCAAGATTATAGTGTGCCATTAAACATATGAGCAGAGACACGGCCTTCTGAAACAATATGCTCTGGTTGGCCACAGTAACAGTAGACATATTCGGTGCAAACTAAAGACAGCATTTCAGGAGAAGAACCTCATACCAGTTATGAAGCATGGTGGTGGAAATGTTATGGTTTGGGGTTGCTTTGCTGCCTCAGGTTCTGGGCAGCTAGCAGTCATTGAATCAAATAGGAATTCTGAATCATATCAAATTGTGCTTAAAGTGTGGCCATCTGTCCAAAATCTGAAGTTCAGAAGCCACAAACAGATGCTGAGATAATGATCCAAAGCACACTATGAAATCCACTAAGAAATGGCTCAAAAAGAAGAAATGGTGTGTTAAAAACTGGTCTAGTCAAAGCCTTGATTTGAATCCCATTGAAATGTTGTGGGGGAATTTGAAATTGGCAGTACATGCAACAAAATACACAAACATCTTGAACCTGAAGGAATTTTGCATGAAGGTGTGGTCAAAATTTACACTGAGTCAATGTCAGAGAATGTTGGCAGTTATGCAAAATGCCTACAATAAGTAATGTCTGCTGAGGGGGGCAATATCATCTACTGGGGTACTTACCTTTTTCCCCATTAGACATCTGATATTTTTGTTAAATAAATTATTTAAAAAAACACAATGTTTCCTAAATTGCTATTTGGGACCAGTGTAGAATTTCTATGAAATTTAAGCTGTGTTTAAATATATGCCTTTTTGCAATTTTATATTTTAACACTGTTTAAATCTAGCTAAAGAAAAAAGAGTCATCACTGGACAAAACACCAGTCCATCACATGGCCCACCCCCAAATAACCTAACATACACAACATTGGTAGTGTGGGAAGAAGAAAAGAGTATCCAAAGGAAAAGTCACAAACAAGGAGTATCTATTTATCTGTGGAGAGAGAAGCATTTGAACTGAGAATGCTGAATCTGTAAAGCAGTGTTAATAAATGAGTTTGTTATTTCCATTTCCATTCCTGGCTTAGTATTGCTGTCCTTCCTATTTCCTTATTCCTTTTTGGATGGAGACCTATAATGGTCAAACTGAGACTTGCTGCACAGGGCTGGCTTTGCAGAGTCTGTCATGAGTTGCACTTGCTCTGTAGGGTTATGTGCTAGGAGGATGTTATATGATATTTTAATATGAATAATTTGTGGATTTGGTAAGTACTTTTATAAGAAACAGCTACTGATATATAAGTAGTCCAGAAGTAGTCTGGCCTAACAAAGAAATAGAGAAATGTCAAATATTTAAAAGCTGTTGTGTGAAAAGCAATCAAGTGCACTGGATTTATTCTTGTTTGAAAGTATTTTTTGTTGTTGTTTTCTGTTTTGATTGTCGCTGTGCCATCCTTTAAAGGATATTATGAGCTCATTCAAAGGAAACCCCTTATTTCTCAACTTGCTAATACAGTATTCTGCTCTGTTGATGTTTATTTCTCTGCCCCCTCCAACAATTCAAGTGATAAAAACCAATCAGAAGTGGTTTCACTAGAAATAGTCTTAGGAGGTGCCTAGAGTAGCACCATGACCATGCTTTGCAGAGAACATCTGATTGGACCGCAACTTCCTCCATCACTCCTGCTACCTACTTTTCCTCCTTTCCATGTCTTTCTTTGGGTTTTTCACACTCTGCTTTTAAATCTTAAAGTTTAATTAACTAAGAGCACTTTCCTAATTTAATGAATCCTATATCTGCACTTACTTGAAAAGGTACATGATTAAAATAATCTTTAGTACTATTTCAGCTTTCCCAACTACACAATAGCATAGACAAATATATTTTTCACATAACCTCATCTGATAAAAAAGTAATTCAAGTTTATCATTTTATCCTTGTTTGCAATCTCTGTAGTATGACTATTTCCCATAAAGAATTATGATCCATACATTTAACAGGTGAAGGATACTTGCTTAAATGTGGTGACAGGTTTATGTCCAAGAAGCTATTTATTGTTAAGGGTACAACCCATTTGAAAATATTAATATCATGGATAAAAACCATAGTTTTTTTCAATGAGAGTGCTTTCAATTAAGTCATTAGTTGATTCTTATTTTTTCACTGTTCTCATTTAAGTTGCCCTAGGCTCAGAAACAGTGGTTTATATTATGTTTATTTTCAATATAGCTTTGTAAATTTTAATTTTTGCATGCCACAATGTTCATTTTAAATCAGGTTAGATCAGGTTGGGAAGCATACACTGGTACAGTGCATTGCTGCACCCACTACACAACAAAACAGCTTGGGATCCCAGTTGGCAACCCTTGGGGCAGACACGCAGTCAGTCCCACCCTCCAGGAATGACCATCTATCTTCCACAGGCAGGTGTTACGTGGGTATTCCATTTAATTTTAGTACTGACTATAGCTTAACTGTGCAAATCTTGGCAAATTACTTAAATCTAATTAATTGCTTTCACTTTTCGTCACACTGACAAGTTTAGTTAGCACTTTACAGTTTGGTCAAACAATACTGCTTTAACAGTATAAGTGTACTTACTGGTAGCCATCTACCATTTTGCGAGCATGATCTGCAGCTTCAGGAAAGTATTGCAAATAGGAGAGCACCTCTGATATGATACTCAGCACGCGTAGCTGGTGGATGTTAGTGTCTGCCAGAACTGGCTCCTGCTTTTTCAAACATTCTCTGCAGTACTTGACCACCTGAAATGACATGAAGCAGCAAGTATATGCTCAAACGTTATGACAACACACTGCCCATAAGAACAACCAGTGAATCTACGAATTGTATAATACTAATCAACAACTGAAAGGAGCTCAGAAAAATATTCACACATTATTATTCAAGCTGTGATGGATTTATGTTCAGCAGCCTTACTTTGAGTAAAAATAGAAAGTTAGATTTTTTTTCATTTTTATTAAAAGCTGAATATTTCCAAGTTTAATGAAAATTCAAGTTTTCTATTAGGTCTCAGTGGTCAGAAGGTGTTGGTAGTTTTCTGATGTGTTTGGAGTACCATACAATGGTTTGTAAAGATAGGTATGTGCATGTGTAAACATGTTCAGTATCTGAGCTAGGCAAAATCACATCAGGAAATTTTTATCAAATAATAACACTGAGGTTTTAACTTTAAAATCTGCTCTTCATTCTAAGTATATTTATGATCTGTCTGGGATGATGTTTGAAGTGAATCTCCCAACTGCATATGGGTTTCAAAATTAGCATTTGTCTGGAGTCATCATGTTGCTACTCCCCTAGCAGGTCCCAGGCATTGCAGAACTCCTGTTAAGGAGTTATGCCAACCCCTGATTACTTATCTTTCTGAATGGACAGAAAATAACCATGGATTACAAAAATGACCACTCAGATGTTACTGTGGGACTTTTTCCACTATGGTTTCAGTTCTCCACTACCCTTTGCCTATTTTCATGTAACCTACTTGACTGTGGGATTGTAGGACTGTGAGACTTCTGGCATTGGCCTTTCAGCCCCTCACTGTTTTTTGCTAGTTTAAATGCCTTGGTAGTAATTTACTCCAAGCATCCAGATACACTACTAGTAGTACCTCTCTGCTTGAAAGAGCATAAGCCAAACCAGTTAAACTCTGAGTTGGCTCTCCTCTGCCACTTAGAGATGCATATTACTCATAGTAACCCCTGTTTGATGGTGACAATCTATTTACATCAGCATCATAAATTAAGCTGCCAACACAAACTGCCAGAAATCCTTTTACCAGCATCCTGTCCTGAATAGCACAAAATAACTTGAGCAAAACTGGGTACTGTAACTGCTTAAGTCCTTATGGTAAAAGGTGCACCTTCTGCAGCCACAAGTTAATGTTTGCCTCAATCAATTCCAAGCTTTTAAACACAAGAAAAAATATGGTGAAGGAGGGATGTTTTGAAAATAACCAATAAGCAAAGCTGAAGCTTATCTCAGGGCACATTAAGATACATAAGAGACATTTGCCCAATCTTATCAGCCAGGGGATGAGTGTGCAACAAATATTCCCATTTCTCTCCACATAAGCCGTCCAAATTAAAACAAAGATGACAAACAAGAGTTACAAAAGAAGTAGACAAGTAAAATATATCCTCAACTGGCATTTGTTTAGGGTTGGTTCTTGCCTCACACCTGTTGCTACTAGGATAGACTTTGACCCCAGTAAACCTGAAACTGATTAAGCCCATGTCTTAATGAATAAATTAATGGATGGATGGATTGATATATTTAAAGTGTATTTGTAGCTTGATGGGCTTAAGCATGTAATATAGGATGTGAATTACTATTTATGTATCTGTAGTTAAAGCCATTAAAGCTTTACATTCACTGTACCTCATGAAAGGATCCCTCTGAGCGGGCCTTCTCAACTTTCTCCATGGCTTTCTTGGTGAACTGCATGACTTCATTTACCACTTCCTCAGAGGGCTGATGAGAAAAGAAAAAGGCAGTTAGAGATTCAATACTCTTTACAGTAAATATTACACACCCAATTTGTACTTGAGCAAATGTTCTTGTGGGAACGTGAAGAAAGTGTACTAAGATGCTCCAAATTACTACACTCTGTTAAGAAATTATAATTATTTTAGGGACATCTCTCATTTCAAATAGTTTATATTGTGTAGTTTTCAATGGTTTAATTTGGTATAGCTGTCCAACTTTTTACATTATTTTAATGTATGAAGTTGATATAGTGGCATCTCATTTGAGATAATGAAAACAACTCCTACAAATGGTATATTTTAAGATATGAGCTACAACAGTAGTTCTAAAGGAGGACAGTCATCTAGTGTCCTTGCTATATGAGGGGTCAAGGTGTGCTTCTGTAACAATATTGTACATATGCTCATGCCAACATCCAAAAATTTTATAAAGAATGTGTACATAAAGCATTAGAGCCTCTTCTCAAAAGTATCAAACTAATGTAAGTCTGTAGCATATTATTGTAAAACAAAGCTGCTGCTTTTAGTGAATTCTGAATTGCCAAACTGGAATGTGAAAGTCAGTACAGCAGCTTATCTGCAGCATATGCAGTAGTTTTCAGAAAACACCATCCTCAGCTGATGCTTTGAACAGTGTCCTTTAATAGTGGATGTTTTCAATTAAAGTTTATGTCAATAATCTGCAATCAAAAGTATATGTCATTAAATACAGAAAAGAATCAAGAAAGTACCTCAAATCAGAAAAAGCTCCTTTGCAAATTAAGCAGCACACTTTAGCTAGGATCACCTTTACTATGGCTTTTCCAGAGGTTTTCATAAAGCCTTCTAAATTGAGGAACTGCCTTAATGCAGTACCTACAGTATTATTCTCCTATAAAGGATCTAATGAATATTAAAAACATTAAAAGCTGAACATTAAAAATCTTTCAGATCACATATCAGAAATATATAGCCTCATGCATTTAGAAGTTACAATTTTTTTGGCTTCCTATTAAGAAAACAACACTCCTGCTTTTTACACAATGTTGACTTAAATAGGAAGACAACATGAATAAATTGTAATGAGGAAGATAGGAGTCCAAAAAGCAAACACGTCTGCATTTACTCAGTGTGGGACTCAAGGTATACTGCTTTACCTTTCTGGTGCTAACATTACAAAAACAATAAGGACAGTACCTCTATAAAAATGAAGCAATGTAGTGTGAAAATCATATGCCCCACGAAGACAATACAAAATAAGACTGTGTTATTAAAATGTCATTTTATTCATATTGAATAGTTACTGAAACGGTAAGCTGAACCTAGTCAATAAGAAAATAAACTCAAAATAATACAATAAACTGCCTTTCTACTTTTCAGTTTTTATATGTGAACCATTCTATTGTATTGTTTTTGGTTGCTTTTGCTTTTTTTTTTTTTTTTTGCACTTTTTGTTTGGACTTCCACCATTGTTTGACAGAACAATGAACACCAGTGTGTTAAAACTATACTCTTTTACTCTTTTGTGATATTTTTTTTGTGATAATTTCATAAGAGGCCCCTCAAATAAAGATAACCCCACTTTGCAGTGCTTAGGGGACAAGCGTGACAAAAAGCATTGTATATGGTATGGTATTAGGTGTCATTTATACAGATCAAAAAGCAAGTAAGCAAAATAATCAACTACAGAAGGGTAAAAAATTCATATTTTATTAGAAAGAGAGAGAGAAATTGTGAAACAATATGGAATGAAAAAATGAGAGTGCCATAAGTGTTCTCAGCATAGCTTAATCAAAAGCAAATTAATAACAAATTAGAGAAGGCTCCATCAAAATGTAATTCTGTTATATGCATTTTGCCTTCGGTACAAATTACAAAATGATATAGAGAGAGAAATACTACTGAAGGTGTTTGCAGACACCAACACATTTCATTACATCTGCTACATATCTATAAGAGCTCTGCATTAGAGTGACAATGCTTGTGAAGCCCCACTCATCTTCCATCTACCATGGTGGAAACAACTACAAAGACAGCACATTGTTTTATTTTGCCCAATTAGAAAACTCCTACCATTTATGCAATGAGAGTAGGATATTCTCTTTACTTAGAATTGGACAAAGCTGAATTCTGCTCACAAGGAACATTTCTAATGTTAAGTTAAAGAACTTAACAGGCAATGTTTTTATCATGTTTTGTCCTCAGCTAATTAAACATGCTGAACCACTGCTAATTATTTGAATATTTTAGTATTTCTAAGTGATTTTTTATTATAGATCCATATTTGCTTTGTAAATTGCAAGGGAAAAGGGTACCTTATCTGAGTAACTTGTACTGTCCTACTGATAATGGATGCACTATAATGAAACCCTTGAATCAATAAAACAATCATTAAATTATCCTCTAATTCCAAATAGAATTTGTGCATGTGTGTATTACTGTGCTCTGTAATGATCAGCTCACATGTTCTCCTAAATTTTGGTGACATTAGAGATAATTTCCTAAACTAAGAAAATTGATAAATGCTATTACTCCTAAGAGTAGAACAAAATTAACATCACTCTGAGATCATTGAAATTAAAAAAAAAGTGTAGAAGTGACAGAAGACACATAAATACCTACATTCTCAAAGCTGCTCAAACCAATTTAAGGTCACAGGACCAGACACTATTCCAGCAAAACTGGGTGCAAGGCAGGATACTACCTTAAGTAGTTTGCTAGCCCTTTGCAGGGCACATACACAGAGTCACTCGCACTGGAGTCCGTTCAGAGTCACAAATTAACCTAACCTGCACATCTTTGGGAATGTGGGAAGAAAGCAGAGGTATCTAGAGGAAAAATTAATCTAGACAAGGGGCAAACAAGAAAACTCCACACAGACAGCCGCCTAGTGTAGAATTTAAACCTAGGACACTGGAGTCATGAGGCAACAGCACTAATTATTGTGCCACCATGCACCTCACCAACAAATGATATTCAGTAGAAAGAAATGAGGAAGGCTGGTAAGGGAATACAAGTGAACATCTATTTGCTGGATTCATTTAATTGTATATTTCATTTAAGGTTATTGCTTAGTTGTTTGCATACATTATTATTCTTGTGCATATAACTAATATCCCTCTCAATAATTTAAACAGCACTTTGAAATTAATCATTGTCTAATCCAAAGGTGTCATCTCATCTCCTGAAAAGTGGGTGGATGTTTGCTCACCTTGTTTCCTTCTTCCATTATGGTAGCTATCATCAGATCATCCTTGATGCCTTTGGTGCAATGTTCGCAGGTGCAATCAAAGTAATACTGCTGCTTCAACTGTTTTTTGCGGTCTTGACTCAAATTCAGAAAATCCACATAAGATACAGTGAGCTCCTCGCCCTCTGTGATCTTACTAATGGCACGCAACTCAATTCTAAATGAGACACACAGGAACAAGTGATTGAATAGTCAGTCTTAACTGCAAGCCTTCCTTAAACATGCACATAAGCAAAGATGTACTCTTGGTTCTAAATTAGATAGAAATGTCTCTGCTGTGAAAGAAGAGAACTGAAAAATCTTCTGAAAGCTTAGTATAAACTCCTGTAAATTTGCACAGAATTATTTACCTTCTTTCCCTATTTTTAAACTTTTTCATTCCCCTTGTGTTAGTATTCAAATTCAGAACAGTTGGCAATTGGAATTCTGTACTATTATTTTTGCTTTTAGCACAGACTCTTCAACAAGATAATTTTTTAAATGATGAGCTAATTAGTCAACCATTTTTAAAACAAAGACTAAGATTGTCAAAATAAAAAAGACACCTAAAGAGGATCCTTCAAAATCAATCTGCAAAGCTGTTTGTTTTATTTTGAGATTATTAGCATTTATTTATATAGCACATTTTAATACAAATGATGTAGCTCAAAGTGCTTTACAAGATGAAGAAAGTAAAGTTTATAAAAAAATAAGATTAGGCAATACTAAATAAAGAATAAAGTAAGGTCTGATGGCCAAGAGGACAGAAAAAACAAAAAAGGATATGATCATATCTGTCAATCTAAACCAATTTTAATCCAGCCCAGGGTTGTAAACATCCAGTGGCTTATACCATAAATATTGGATGACAGGCAGAAGTGAAACCTATTGGGATGCCAGTCTTCTGTAGGTCATACTCAGGCACATAAGTAAACTCATTCACACTGGCCAGTCTAGTTGTCAATTAACCAAACACACATGTCTTTGAGATCTGGGAGGATACCGAAACACTCGATGAAAGCCTGCACAGACACTTGGACAGCGTACACACACCATACAATGGATTTTACCACAAGGCCTGAGATGCTATGAAACAGAAGTGGTAATTGCAGCGTCACTGTTCTGATCATCACATACAAAGCAGCTGGTAAATGCTTGACATTGCACTAGTAGGTCATTATTGTTTCACTTCAGGTTTTCTGTATCATGTTCACTATAAAGCTTTAAATAAGCAAATAAGTGTTTTCCATAAAACTGAAAAAAATGGCAAAATACATATAAATTAAATTAAGCCTTAATCATAATAAACTGGTGAAGTTTTTAATATAACCTGCAAAAATAGCATATAAATTTATTTAATTTCAACAACTGTCTTTACATACAAATCTTTCCAAGTCATATTACATTGCTTTTGTGAATTCCATAGTTTACTGTATTGCGTCTTGCAAGAACAAAAAAAAAGCTGTGCCCAATGAGGACAATTACACTTAACACTGAGAAGCTAGGTTAAAAGATCTTATCTGCTGCTGTTTACAACTTACTTACTTGCTATTATAAAATGGAAGAGAAAATAATGAAATTCAGATGTTGTCACAAGGTTTTGATTCTTAAATAATACTTTAAAAACTAAATGAAGGAAAATGTCTAACACAAAACTCAATTTGACTATAATAATTGAATGCTATATTCCCTTTCATCAAGATGCATTTGATCTCCAATCCTTTTTCAATACTTCTAGGCAGAGTAGGAATGGAACTGTCTTTCAGCCCATGAGTGACATGATACAAACCAGGAGGTGGGGAGACATTATTACTAGCCTGCCACAGTCACTGCCAACAAAAGAAAAGAGGCATGCAACTCCTAAGTCAGCTGGATCTTGCATGTTTCAATGCATCACGTAGATGCTGGCACATCAAGTTACCATAGTCAAGAGAGTCTTGTAGAGTACAGGTAAGCTTTAGCTTTTTACCCTCAGTAGTTAAGGCCACATTTTCCAAACATTTAACACATCCACAATACACTCTGACTTGGAGATTGTTGGAAGTTAGACCTGAAAAACAGATTAAGATCTTTGGTTTGGGGATGTTCAAAATAAATCATGTCGTAGCCTACTCCACATCCCTGCCATCTGCCATGGTAGTAATGCTAGAAACTCTGTGAGTTTTAGGAAATATGACAGACTGAGGCATCAATCAATATTGCTACTCTAGTTAGCCAGCTACTTTGCTGTCACCGTATGCTACTGAAGTCATGAACCAACATGGTGTTGTAAAGTTAACAGATAACAACTTTTCTCAACTGTTCTAAATAAAGGTGACATTTTAATAGAATACACTGCATCCCTCTAACATACCATTGCTTTTCTTTTGCCTTTTAGTGTTAATTGTAAAATGCTTAAATACATTAATCGGGTTAAAAAAACAGATGGATAGGATAGTTTAAATTTCACCCACATGGGGTTGTACTATTTAGGGAGGGGGTGACTCATTTTCTCCTAGAATTAATATTTTCACGCAAAGTGGGGTTATACCACTTAGGGATGGGTCACTTTTTTAAGAATTTACTAAATGCATTTGTTCATTTATTTATGAGAATTTGAAAAGGCACGCTCAGCCCTTTGATCATCTCAGAATTGTCACTGGACACTATGCCCCTACGTCTAGAGTAATGGCTCTTTTATGTTTCTTAGGTAGCCAGGTAGCCAGAGTATTTTTTAATAAGATCTTTTTTAATCAGATCAGCTAGGTAACACTTGTTAACACTTTATCCTTATGACATTTAACTCCACAAATTTAACAAGCACATGTTTTTAATGAAAAAGGCGGCTTTTTGAGATGTCACTTCCACTACACTGTAGATTAAACAAAGGATTCAACACATAGAAAGTATGTAATTTGTTGCAGTGGCTGGAGTCTACCCTTGTAGCATTGAGCTCAATGCAGGAACTAGCCCAGGGCAACAGACCATTTCAAGATTTACTCATGCACCAACATTAATCCAGCGCCAGTTTGAATTTGTGAAATGGCTAACATGCTTTTCTTTTGGCATGTGGGAGGAAATAAGAAAAACAGAAATGGACATTAGAGAGAGCTTGAAAATTGTACACACATAGCAACGGGGCCTAGATTTCTAACTCCACGCACTAGATCATTAAGGCAGTAGCACTAACTACTGCATCACCACACCTTTCACAATTTTAATAACACATGGAAATCTCCCTTAAATCAAAGCTAATGTTTATTCTGAGACACTGCTGAATTTAAATAGAATAGACTACTTTAAAAGACTGGTACTGTCCATCTTACTGTGCAGATTTTCATTTTTCAAAAAATTTAGTAAAACAAAAGCAATTGTTTTTGTAACAGTTTGGAAGATCTTAATGCCTACTTAAGAATCAATTCTCATCCACACAATAACTATGAAAAACCATGCTACAGTCATGCATGGATAGTAGAAAGAAAGAAAGAAAGAAAGAAAGAAAGAAAGAAAGAAAGAAAGAAAATTTAGAATTTATAGAATTTGAGAAGACATTATTACAGACATGCCATAGGTCATACATTAAATGGAAATTCATCCTTTTTGAAATTGGGGCTCATCATAACATTCATCAGGACCTGCCATATTTGTATTATTTTGCTTAGTTTTTTAATAATTGGAATATTTGTAAATGCTACTTTTTTAAAATGACCTAAAAATGCATAAAAAGTCTGTTTCATTGGGCTATGAACAGTTTTTAAAATATTGACAATATATGTTTAACAATGTTAAAGACCTACTATTTATTAAAGTACATACTGTATACAACATGCTACTTTATGCTAAGGAGAAGTGAGACAAAAAGCATTTCTTGCCATTGTCATAATGCCAAATTCTTAATCAAAGTTCAAATTGATGGTTAACTTCATTAAGCCTATCATTTTTTATTTTATTCCTCTGTGCTCTAGTTCTATCTCAGGTCTTTATTTTGATGATCCAATGTTTGCATGTTTTACACCACAGCTGTCAGTTCTCGAGGGTAACAAATGGTGTCATTTCTGGTGAACAACATGGTGACACTCATGGGAAATAACAATAAAAATTTACAACTACAAAAATAAAACAGTAATAATTCCAAATTACCATATAAACAAATTAGAACATCCTGTATTGAAATATCGGCATTAATACCACCAAATAATGAAATAAGTAATTCCAAACATTAAAAAAACTTATTTAATGAGAGCCTTTGGGCAAGAAGCTAAACAGTTTCATGACATCCAAATAAAACTTCCATATTGGTATATTTTTACCAAATTATTGAAATCATTTGATTAATAAAAATACAAAGCATATGCCAATTCAAATGTATATGCCAAAGTAAAGTGTGTTAATCTATTTAAAATGCTTTTAAGTTGAATTAGTTTCTGCAGAGTGGGTGCAATGAATAGCTTAACTACTGAAGTTTATTAACATGTGTAAGTAATAGATATTGGGAAACTGACACTGAACCTGGTGTTATAAAGAGCCCATATGTTAAAAAGGTTCAATAGCCATTTTACATCCTAGACAGACCAGAGCTGGTGCATTTTAAGAAAACTTAAGTGTATGTTAGTGAAGATGAGTGTGACGGGAAAGGGGTTTGTGAAGGTGATTTTGGATTCAACACTTCTCAAAGACTTTAGCCTCAAAGCTAAATCATTAGCTACAACAAATGTATACTAGAGATGATGTATTTGCTTTAGACAATCAAGATCAGTTCTTGAACTGAACAGAGCCAATTCAATAGACAGTGGAAATGTTTCATAAATTATACCATAACACTTTAAATATAAGTCTCCTTTAGCACTCTGCTATTTTTATTTATTCATTCATTGTTTAATATATAAATATGTCTTGTTAATATGAAGCTCTTCTAAGTCCACTATTCACATTCTTGGTTCTTGTTAAAATTTTGATAGTGACATTTTTCTTTAGTCCTTTTTATCTATTTTCCTGTTTCTTTGTTGAACTGTCATTTTGATTTTAAAGAAGGTTTGTTAGTGTAAGCCACGTTCCATACACATTCTTTCTGTGTGCATTGCAATTTACCTTGTAAAGCATTTTATGACAATGCAAACTGTGAAAGACAATGTATGTTGAAAAGATTGAAAGATATAAAACTGTGCAACCCCATTTCTGACAAATACTGGAAAATAGTTAATAAAAACATATCTCATCATTTATACATTGCCATTTAGTTTAGTTTCTCATCTTCTAGTCTAAGTCTTCATGCAACTCTAGAATAAAATCTTGATTTCTTCTGATATATCTTCATTCATTGGTTTGCTTCAACACACATAGATCGTTTTACTAAGACAAAATTGTTCTCTCTTTCACACTTAAAATATACAGTACACTTTCTCACTGTAATTTAGTAATCTTGTTCTGTTACCTTACTTATTTCTTTTCATTCCCCTATTTTATACTGCAATGTGCTTACTTTAAGACTGTCATTCTATAAGACATGCAGTATGACATTAATAACATTCTGCTTGTGTTTGCCTAAATTTACTATAGGCATTTTGGTTTCCTCTTACATTCCAAACTAGGTGTTTGCTAGATTATTTGGTGTTTATAAATTGGTCTAGCCTGACTCCATGGAGGTGAAAGTGTGGATGTGTGCTGTAGTAAGCTGGTGTCCCATTCAGGATTCTGCTTTTAACAAATAATGTTCAACTAATAATAAATTTGTGAGAACTACTCTTTCAAAATACATTAGTTTCATACAATGAAACATACATTTCTTTTTTTTAATGAGAAAGATATTTTGAATGAAAGACAATATAAAGAATTTTGAAATATTTTTAGTTTAATATTTACATGAACTGATCTTATTTATCATAGAGCAATTACTTATTTCAACGTCTAGTCTACTGTTAGGTACAACGTTCACAACAAACATTTACAATCACATTATCGAAATGTAAAAGAGCCTTTGAAAAGTGTAGAAGCAGTTGTGAGAAAAAGACCACGGTGAGAACAACCCACCTCATTTGGGTGTGAAACATTGAGTTCACTGCCTCATGGCTGAAAGAGAAAAGCAGAAGTGGCAGTTTACAAGATAAGGCAAGAGTAATGCACCTTTGCTGTCAATGGCATCTGCAGTAAAAAGTGATGGAGATTCAGTCATTGATTCCTGCACAGCTTGCATATCACATAGGTGATAAAAAACACTGACTGTAACATTCTAATAAAATAATAAGCATTTAGCTAAACACTGATAATTTTTACATGGACCAAGTTTTTTCAAGTGTGTATTTATGAAACAACAACAAACAAATCTCAGATATTTGAATAAATAAATGGCATAATGCTTTGAAAAGAATATGGCAAATCATTAATAAAATTGAGCATTTAACCAAAATTTTTTAAATTGCTGAAAATTCAGCTAAGATATATATCTACACTTCCACATCCACACTGATTTGTGTACCAACTGGGTTTTTCACTATTTCAAGACATCTCTTAACTTAATTAAAACCTTTCTGGTGTGTGACTTTAATATTCTAAAAGTCTTCAGTTATCTGTCCATGAATGTTATTTGTTTAAGACCTACAATTTGAAGTTAAAGACTCACCTTCTTTCTTTTGTATCATTAAACAGCCATTTTCTCCCTCCTATTTCTTGTCAAGCTCGCTTTACCTTTTTGATGAATTTTCCACAGTGAAATACTGTACAGGGCTTTTTCTAAGTACATTATTTACTGCAATTATAATATTAAGCACTTCTTGAATTGTACATCCTAGAAATGCAAATATTAGCTGGTGTCACACACATGCACATGAGAGGCAGCTAAAGGGCTTGAATGAGGATAATTCCGAGCCAGACTGGGATGGGACAGAGTGCACTGATTCTTTTTCTCACTTTTCTGCATACTGTTCACGGCAAATTCCGCCTGGCCCTGATAACGTCAATTCTGGTTCCGACCCCTTTGATGTCACTGCTGGGTCCGAACCTATGGATGAAGACCCTTCCGGTTCCGGCCCCTCTGATGTTATTTCCTATACTGGCCATTAAAAGCCGCCACCTTTCCCCTATCCCCTCAGTTCTGTTTTGGACTCCGATTTGTGCACATCAGTGCTATCACTTTATTCAATTTTGCTGCCAGGAAACAATATACAGGTGGCTGCCCCAAACCTTGCTATGGCTCTTTGTCAAGTTTGTGACACTGGTTAAAAGAAAGTCACATCAGTAATCATTAAGAATGTTAAAACTATTGATATAGTACTGTACATGTAAAGGAATGATGACTAATGTACTTGTTTTGAAAAAGTTTTCCTAATATGCAGTAAATGAAACAGGCAGAAAAACCATGCCCATTGTAACCCATTATGTATAGTATTTCTGCAAGTAGAATAATTATATCATACAGTGTGAGGAAAAAATTACATTTAGATTCTAGTGTCAGATACCAGACACCTTGTCAACTCCAACATGTTTTACCTCGTAACCGCCCTCTGCCGGATATATCCGGCATCGTAGCGTTATTGCTGACGCCTTACTGCCGGAATTATCCGGCACATTTGCTTATGGTTATGTGAATGCCTGGCGCATAGTATAACTAACGGTTTGGCGTGGGTATTATTACTACATTGTATTTCGACAACTCTGTGGTTGTATTGGCCGGAAATAACCATTCTTTACTTTGTGATTCGGACGTGAAAGTTGTGAATATGGCGAAACGTAAACTGACTTCAAGTGAGGTTTTGCAGGCGATTTTGGACAATAATTCTGAACACGATTTTAGCAGTTCTGAAGAAGATTTTAGCGACAATGATGATCAGCAACGTGCGCTGCATGATACTGTGAACGACGACGCATCGGATGATAGCGATGAGTGGGTGTATCCGCAACATCTCAACTGGACTGCTGCCGTTTGAGGCAACGTGTGGGTTTACTGTTGATGTAAACAATTACACTGCTAAGCAGTTTTATGAGCTGTTTGTGTCACCTGACTTGATCAGACATTTTGTTCATCAAACAAATCTGTATGCAGCACAGTTTATTGAGAAATCTCCCAATTTACCTCCACATTCCCGTGTTCATGCTTGGGTAGACACTGATGAAAACGAAATGAAAAAAATCATTGGGATTTTGATGTTGATGGGAATAATCAGAAAACCAGATATTGAGATGTACTGGTCTACAGATCCTATGTATACAACACCTATTTTTGCAGCTGTCATGAAATGTAACCGATTCTCTTTGCTGCTGAAATTCTTTCATTTGAATGACAACAGCAATGAGCCAGATAAGAAAGATCCAAACCGTGACCGCTTGTTCAAGCTACGTCCTTTGATTGACCATTTATTTGAAACATTTCAGTTGCCCTACGTACCTGCCCCGTCAGTTGCAGTTGATAAAAGTTTATTGTTGTGGAAGGGCCGCTTATAGTTTTGACAGTATCTACCATTGAAAAGGGCACGGTTTGGTATCAAGATGTTTTGCTTAGCTGAGAATTCAGGTTACATTTATAGATTTCGTGTATACACTGGCAAAGAGGATCCTATGCGTAGTATTTCAGCAGTGTTGCCAGACAAATGTAAGGACTTTGGACTTTCAGAGAAAATTGTTGTGTACCTTGCCCTACCACTATTGGACAATGGGTACACCATTTGGATGGATAACTGGTACTCCAGTTGTAGGCTGTTCCATTACCTTCATCATCGACACTAAATCCAGAAGCCTGAGAAAATGTACATTTTTGTGTTTTATTACGTGTTTGCCCATTTCTAGAACTTGCACAAAATTTAGTGGTAAATACTGCTTGAATAAATGTAAAAAAGTAAAAAAACCGAAAATTGTTCAGATTTCACCCGGCATGGGGAATATTTAGGGAGTTGGGGGTTAAAGGGTTAATAGCACTGAAAATTATTTAATGATAGGTGGCTTCCCCAAACAGATTGTTACATTTCATTTTTCAAATGTCTGACCACCCCTTCCTAAACCCAGATCATACAATATGCATGGGACCTGTGATCAGAGGACTGATGTGGAGGGGCCCATTGAGAATTTGCAGACCTCTGCGATTCAGGAGCTTTACTGAATGGCCAAATGAATTGTGCATGTATGTTGCTTAGCTTACTCGACTTGAGTCAGATAATCCTGCACCATGCTGCCTAGACAGGTGAGGTGACATGCTCATGGTCACTGTCAGGACTTGAACCAACAAATGCAGGGTTTAGAGGACAAAGTCCTAACCACAATGCCCAATGCTTGCACATCTACAACATGTATATTATATGACATAATAAAATCGTGTCCATTTTTTGAAAAGCTAAATATTCCACAATTAGGACCAGTATAGGTGAGTTACATCATACTGGACCATCTTACCTTTCACAGTTTTGTGACAAGGCATATGCGTTTTTTTAAGATGCAGCTGAGTTTTGCCCTGCCCGGTACGAGTACCTGCATATTTCCACTCCAATATCTGATAAATAGGATTTACTGTGATATTTAATGGGCACTGTAAAGTGTTAAATCACGTTGGGCCACCTTAATTTTCAGTTTTGTTAAATTAAAGTTGTATTTAACATTTTTGACCTGTGCAGAAACAAAATGTGGAGTATTTATTTTTTCAAATAATGGATCAGTTTGTAATGATACTGATTAATGTACATGCTGTACAATATTTTGCCATGCTGTTAAAATAGAATAAGAAGCTGGTGTGCAAAAGCTGTGCGAATAAGTAGCTGACTGCAAACATATACTGGATGTAGCTAGGAGTGAATAAAAAGCCAGCAGAATGTGCACCTAACTTCAGCCCTGTGATCATTTCAGAATTAAGGGAAAATACTGTTAAAAATAATAACCACCAAGCCCTTTCACAAACATACAGTGACATGTAAAAGTATTCAATCACTTTAAAAGTCATCCTAATTTTCTGTATGACAAAAGATTTTTCCACATGTTTATTCATTCAGTCTTTTTAATGTTAATCCTTGTGCTGTAACAATACATTTCCAAAGTCTAAATAAACCATTTTCTGTAGATATTTAGCTGAAGAAGAAAAACTCCAAAGTTGGTGTTTGCATTAAGTATTCAAGCCCAACACATTCATACTTTTTCAAGAACCCTTTTGCTGAGGTAACAGCCTTCATTCTTTTCGGGTATGTAATAATAATAATAATACATTTTATTTATATAGCGCCTTTCCCATGCTCAAGGCACTTACAGAATATAAGAAAGAACGGCAGGGTATACAGTATATAGCATTATACAAACCAAATAAATAAATAAAGAAGATTAAGACAGTGAATTCAGAGAAAGCCTAACAGACAACATAATTGATAGTATAGCACACACACACACACATACAGGTTACATGAGCATCTTGACATAGAGGTAAACTGACAGAAGGGTAATAAAGTCAAGTAGAGCTAAAAGCCTTCCTGAACAGATGAGTTTTGAGTTGTTTTTTAAAAGAATTCATGGAGTCAGCTGACCTGATTAATTTCAGTAGGTCATTCCAGAGTCTGAAGGCCCTGTCACCCATGGAGTGTAGATTAGTGTGGGGTACAACAAGATTGCCAGAATCAGAGGACCTTAGTGGGCGGGCAGGCACATAGTGATGGAGAAGGTCACTGATGTAGTTTGGCGCAAGGTTATTTAAGGCTTTGTACGTTATTAGTAGGATTTTATATTCGATTCTGTAAGACACAGGGAGCCAGTGAAGATGGAGCAGGATGGTGTTATGTGCTCGCTGCTGCTGGTTCGAGTAAGGACTCTTGCAGCTGAGTTTTGAATAAGCTGGAGCTGTGATATAAGATTAGAAGGAGCACCTGCCAGCAGCAAGTTACAATAATCGATGCGGGATGTGATAAAAGCATGGACAAGTTTCTCAGCATTAGAAAAGGAGAGGAAGGAGCGAACACAGGATATGTTACGGAAGTGAAAATAAGAAAGTTTCTTAATGTGATTTATGTGGGTGGAATAAGAGAGGGAGAAATCAAAAATGACACCAAGATTCTTTGCAGTAGAGGCAGGTCTGATGAGATCACCGCCAAGATGGACTGGGAAGGAGCTCATTTTATTAAGTTGCATTTTAGTCCCAATTTGCAGGAGTTCAGTTTTGTTGCAATTTAATTTTAAAGAGTTCTGCTCCATCCAGGTTTTAATTTCACTAAGGCAGTAAGGCAGTATGCAAGTAGGCCCCAGTTCTGCACATTGCCCTGGAGTGATTCTGCCCCATTCTTCTTGGCAGGATTTCTAGAGACTGTCTATGTTGGTGAGATGAAACCTCTGAACAGCAGTTTTCAAATAGTGCCACAGATTCTCAACAGGGTTAAGCTCAGGGGTTTGACTCAGCCACTCCAAAACATTCACCTTTCTGTTTTTAAGCTATCCCAGTGTCACATTGGCCTAATGCTTGGGGTCATTATCATGTTGAACAGACTGAAACAAGTTCTCTTGCAAAATTGTGCTGTATTTGTGTCCATCCATTGTCCCTTCAACTCTGACAAGATTCTCAGTCCCAGCACATGAGAAACATCCCCATAGCATGACACTGCCACCACCATATTCCACTGTAGGAATGTTGTTTCTTGGGGCCTGGGCAATGTTAGTGTTACACTTCACATGCCTCTTAAGTCTGACCAAAAACTTCTATTTAAATTTCATCTGACCATAAAACCTTCTCACACATTTTAACTGGATCTTTCTCATGCTTTGTGGCAAACACCATACATTCTTAATGTGGACCTTCTTAAGAAATGGCTTCTTTCATCCTACCCTCCCATAGAGGCCTGTTTTATGGAGAGCTCTTGAAACTGTGGACCCCTGCACCTTTACTCCAGTTTTTAGCCAAAGAGCATTGCAGACGTATGAGAGTGACAGTTGGATTTCTAACCAGTCGATGTCTCACTCTGATGTTGAGTTTTGAGGGACAGCCTGTTCTAGTCCGAGTCTTATGTACTTTGGTGAACCTTCTACTTTCTGATGATGAATCCAACAGTGCACAATGGGACATTCAAACTCTTTTGATATTTGTATAACCATTCCCTGCCTCGTGCATTTCAATAACTTTGTTTCTCACATCAGTAAAATGCTCCTTTGTTTTCATTTTTGCAGTGACTGTCCACCAAAGATTACGGCCCTTACAAAGGGGGCTGTTTATATCCAGAGAGATAGAAAGGACTAACAAGTAGCACCTCATCATGTTTAATTATGACTGTTAAATGACTGTCACCTTTGTAATTAATTTGTCATTGGTGTAAAGATAGAGCTTTCAAAGCACAGAGGTTTAAATACCCATGCAAACATTAACTTTCTTCTTCAGTTAAATGTCTACAGAAAATGCTTTATTTTAACTTGGGAAATGTTTTGTCACATAACATACTGAATGAATAAATATGTGTATACATCTTTTGTCTTGCAGAAAATTATGACTTTCAAAGGCATTGAATCAAGGGGAATGAATACCTTTGTATGCCACTTAATGTTTGTGAAGGGGCTTGGTGATTATTTTGAACATCTGAAATGAGCACGGGACTTAAGTTATGTACGCATTCAGCAGGTTTTTTATTCACTCGTAGCTACACATATGTTTGCAGTCAGCTACTTATTCACAAACCAGCTTCTTCTTCAATGTTAAGAGCAAGGCAAAATATTCTACAGCAGGGGTACCCACACTTTTTCGGCTTGCAAGCTACTTTTAAAATGACCAGGGGCCTCATGCATAACGCCGTGCATAGAATTCGCACTATAACATGACGTAAGCACAAAAGCCAAAATGTGCTTACGCACAGAAAAATCCAGATGCAGGAATCTGTGCGTTCGCCCACTTCCACGTTATTCCGCTTCATAAATCCCGGTCAGCGTGAAAAGTAACTTTCGTGCACGCGCGTGCTGTCCCGCCCCAAATCCTCCCAGAATTACGCCTCTTTGAATATGCAAATCAATATAAATATCCCTTAAGCTCAGCGTTCTGTGAAAAGGCAATGGCAAAAGCAAGAGGGAAAAAAGAATTTCAGCGAATACCAAGTGGAGGCAAAGAAAAACATACTATTTATTGGTTTAAACAGTAGTATAATCAACAAAAGGAAGTTGATCGAGTGACATAGCGTGTTTGAGAAACATGAAAGCTCAAGTTCACAAAGTCGCACAGTGCCAAAATAAAAAAGAAGTCACATGTCAAAGTCGCCGTGAAAAGGCGAGTTGTAGCCCACCGTCTGAGCTTATTAGGGTACAGACAAAAAAATAAGGCACACAGTGGGAAAAAGCACGAAATGTCAACTTTAATCTCAAACTTTCCACTTTAATTACGTAGTTTATTTTGTCATTAAAGAAGAACATCATAAACTTCATCTTAAATTCATTTAATTTACTAGTTTCTCAAATCCCATCGTAACTAAAGTAGCACGTTAAATGCTTTGTTTTGTATTTGATCTTCAATGTGCTCTATGTGTGTGAATCACTACGTGCTTCCGTTCTCTCTTTCTTCGACAGGACACAGAATCCATTACATTCGTGATATTACAGCTCCCTGAATAATTAAAATACTGAGATGTATACGTGATATCATTTTCATGATGATTGGAATGAAAGCATGTTATTAAACATGGAAACACGATGGCGCAGTGATTGTTCGATTAAATAATTTATTGTAGCAGTACTGTCTCTTTCAAACGTACTCACCTCCAATTCTTGTTGTTACTTTTCTTTCCCCAAATACCCAATCGCCACACAATCAGCTCTGTAATAGACGTTAAGCCATCTGTAAGCTTACGACAATTCTTCAGAACTTTTAAGGAACATTGAAATATCTTCATAGTATGTGTTTAATTATTCTATCCATCTATCCTTCCAGCGTCGCGCCAGCCTCAGCAAATATACAGCGCAAGGCAGGAACAATACGTGAACTTGCTAGCGCTGCGGCACCGTGTCCTCACATGTTTAATTATTAACAATACAGATTATTTAAATGAAGTTGAAGTTTCATCTGTATAATATAATCGCCATATTTTGCTGCATTTCATCTTAAAAATGATATCGTCATATGTAAATACATGCTTCATAAAGTGGCGCAGGTTGTGTAATATAACTGTAGTGCAAGTTTACAGTGGGGTAATTTTACTTATAAGTACAAACAGTTCTACATGGAGCACTTGATTGAGTGCGTTTATAGTTCTTGGGATGAAACTGTTTTTGAACCGCGAGGTCCGTACAGGAAAGGCTTTGAAACGTTTTACCGTGGCTTTGGCAGCATGTGCTTCATGCTGTATCCGATAATTCTCTTTCCGATAAGCTGCTGCTGTGATTCACACTCGGATACAGTGATATAAATACTCCGAGTGGTGCAGTGAGAGTAATATGGAAAAAAGATAATCCGCTGTGGCAACCCTTACTAAAGGGATCAGCTAGAAGTATAAGAAGAAGAAGATGCAGTGAAAGTAACAACGCTAAAGCAGTTATGGTATTTGGAATACTATGGCTATTCCCTGGGTCATTATATTGTTACAGGTTAATTACAATCAGATGCATTACACTAATAAACAATACGCGGTTTCAGTGTGTTTATAAAGCTGCGTCATAAATGTGGTTCTAAGAAATAAAGGGTAACCACACAGGAACAGTAGCACTGCTTTGACGCTGGGTGCCGCCAGTCTGCAAAACCGAGCGGAGAACTTGCGTACGAGAAGATATGAGGTACCGTGGAAAAGTGCGTGGCTTTACGCCAAGTGTAAGTTTTATACATCGCGATTTGAACGTGGAAACGTTCTTACGCAACATTTCTGTGCGTACGCACCGTTTATGCATGAGGCCCCTGGTCAAAATGATCTACCGACATTAAAAAAAATATATATATATATATATATATATATATATATACTGTACATACACACATATATACAATCGTCATGTGGGAAAAGGCTGACTCCCATAAATAAGTACAGCCGAATAATGCAGTCAAGGAGCTTTTGAATTCAGCTGAGTGAAAAATGACGGCTGTCCAATTGACTGCGATTTTAGTTCCCTTTCTCTTCTCTTTCTCATATCGCTTTTTGGAAGGACGTCAGTTTCGTAGTTTTTATGAACAGTTCGAAAATGCCTTTCTACATTTTCCTTCTCTGGAATAGCAATGATAGACTGACAGATCAGACAAACACACTTCGATTGTGAGAAAAAAATCCTCTTCCAAATCCACATCAAGCCCATACCCTCCCCAAACAATTTTTTTTAAATCCCTTCTTTAGTCGATATAAATTAGAAAGCTAACTAGATCACAGCCGGAGTTATGGAATAGCTCTCGCGTTTGATTGTGAGTGCAGGATGACCAGTGTGTTAAATGAGAAGAGATCTCAGACTGGTCGCCCTGTATGTCAATCAAGTGGCAAATGCCATTGGGAGGACATACGATAGACTAAAAAAAATAATTTTTAAACGTTAATGCAACGCGATCTATCTGCACTACCTTTGCGATCTACCGGTCGATCGCGATCGAGGCATTGGGCACCACTGTTCTACAGCGTGTACATTAATCGGCAAACTGACATTATTTGAAAGAATAAATATTGCAGATTTAGGACTTAAACGGGTTGAAGATGTTAAACTCAACTTTAACAAAGGAATCTGTCCTGGACAAGTTTATATTATGTCAAATAATATACACGTTGTAGATGTGCAAGCATTGGAGCATTGTGGTTAGGGCTTTGTCCTCTAAACCCTGCGAGTGCCGATTCAAGTCCTGATAGTGACACTGTGTGACCATGAGCATGTCACTTCAGCTGTCTAGGCGGCACTGTGCGGGATCGCTGGGCATACGAAATGTAACCAGTAGTAACTAAATGTTATGCTGGATAAAGGCGTCAGTCGTAAATGTAGAATATTTTGCCTTTCGAATAAGTAACAAGTTTGCAAAAGTACAGTCGCGAGTTGCAGGCGAGCACAGCACGTAGCTGGAAGCGAATAAAAATACGACCAAATACGTACTTAACTTCAGCCTTGTGCTCATTACAGACTCAATGGCAGATTCTGTTAGATAGTAATAATTACCACCAAGTCCTTTTGCAAACCTATTGTGCGGAAAAAAAATACTGCGCTGTTTAAACCGAGATACGTCTCCTTAGTGATGGGCCGCTCGATACTCAGGTTTCGACACTGTGTCGAGCTATCGAAGCACTGACTGGAGATCGAAGCACCGCTTCGAGGCTTGCTTCAAATGCGCCCGTCACGTGATTTTGAGTACACTAGCGTAATGACGTCATTGATATCTGCGCAGTCAGCAGTTGATTTGGTCAGTAACCAGTCTGCTAAGGTGCTTTAGCTCAAAGCGTAAAAGCGGTTGTTTGTGCTATGTTGATAAAGTATGCTAACCCGAGTTCAAATCCTACTTGGGACTCGCATATATTGAAATAAGGATTTTGTATAAAACAGTTAAGTAGTACTTGTCTGAAAGTTAACAAATATATTTTGGAGACATTATGAACGATTTACATGGAACACCTTTTTCCTCGGTGTGGAATCGTGTCCACCAAGAATCTGTAACAAATCGATGAGCATATTTTGCGTAAGGTAGCACGTATTATAACAATCCAGAATCTATTCTACCCCAAGTCGATCATATCACAGAGGCTAAGAAATGCTTCACTAAAGCCGACGTGGTCATTACACCAGTATATGCGCAAGACATTCCTCATTAAACGTTTTTATTATTCAGTGATTCCAGATCTATTGCTGATTTGTATTATTGATTTCCAATAAGCAATGTGAGTAAAAGCGTGTTCTGCATAACTAATTACAACTGTCTTTAAAACAGAATCAGCGCCATCAACAGTGTCTTCTGCAATTTTAGGAAAGCCTCGGGATTTCTGCGTTAATAAGACAAAAAAAGTTGTAAAGAAACTTTGCGAATTCATCCAGAGGTGAACGTAAAGATCACTCAAGTACTGAGAAGAAGGAGCAGCTGAATAAGCACATCTGGAGCCAAACTTTCAAAAAAGCATCTGACTTTGTCAGCAACATCCTTTACTTGTGAATTCAACTTATCAAAGGCTGCGCGCGGGGGTAAATAAGTATTCTTCCGAAGTGCAGCACAACAGAGTAAATAATTGACGTAAATAGAATTACTCAAACACTAAGATTTTGTCGTTTCTGTATTCTTAAACCATCTTCCAGTTACACAATCCCCCGCAGTCAATGTCACATTCAATGTTCCCTGCTCCTTAACCTGTCTTGTTACCCAAAGCATCAACACTCAGTTTCATTCAAGGCTTTACCGTCCTTCCTTTCATAGACATAAAATAAAACACATTTCCTCTGCATGTCCAATAATAATAGTAAACTTGCAGGAACGAGACAAAGCACAAGATGGGAATATTTATGACAAGAGCCTGGGCATCAGGATGAGAATGTGCTTTGTCACCCATTACGTGAGCTCGTCTGCCATCCCTCGGTTACACTGGCACACGTTACACTCGGGGGCAAATGCAATGGAGAATACCGACAATGTACACCTTCAGAAGTGGAATAAATCGACTGTATAAGTAGAACATTTCCGATAAACGATGAATTTTGTTAATCATAAACAATGCAACATAACTATTATATGTGTTGTTACTTTTTATTTATACTCACCAAACGTTACATATCTACATGGGAAATGAACATAGGTAATATGTTTATAATCATTCTCACTAAAATACACTGTCAAAATATATTAATGAGGAAATTGAGACAGATTGGCCTTTAGGAAATATAAAAAAGCGTGTGCGCTGTCATTTAGGACAGAATGCATTGTTAACGTGACGCACTCTCTACTGACACGATGTCACGAAAAAAAAGAAACAGCGCAGTCCATGCAAACTCAAATCCTCCTTGATGTTTGGCCTTATGATTAATTGTCAATATCAAATCAATAAAGTCATTTTAAGAATATGACAAGTCTGCTATAGTCAATTTAATCAACGCTCCTTTGAAAAGGTTTGCTTATACAGAATATAAAACAGAATCTCAATGAAGCGGGACTCGCAAGTAGTAACGAATAATATGTGACACTGAGAAATTATAATTCCTAATAACGGGAACAAGTAAAAACTACGACTTCCTAAAACGGACACTGTAAATGTAGGTATTTCAATAAATAATTTAGGAGACTTGTGTGTGCATTTCAATATCGATTTAAGAACTACGTAGGCCACCTGTTGTACTATAAACGGTAGCTCAAGCAGCACTTAACAGTAAATAGTCTAACAGGACAATGACTGACTGAAACGAAGATGCTGCACCGCTACAATAAAGGTTCACACTGTCGTTCTGCATGTTTAGAAGGCGCTGGTTGGCTGAAACTGTTTATAGCGAATTGTCCCAAGTTGAAAGTGCCGTATAGCGATCAGACACGAAAAGACACATTTAGGCGTGCTGGACAGTAGTTTGTTTTTCTACAATACAAATTCAGTACGACACCAGGGTCTCCAAACACACAAATATGAAGTTTATTATGTTTTACAGTGAAACTCTTTACATACACAATATAATTAGGGGTGTGTGCCCCCTGCCCGACTACGGTGGGCCAACCTTCCCTCGATAGCTCAATTCGCTCACTATCCGTCCAAGCTTGTTAAATGGAGGAATAGAAAAAAAAAACTTTCACAAGAGGAAGAGCAGCGACGCGAACCTGAGCGACAACACCACTGAGCCACCTAATCCGGATAATTAACGAGCTCTGCACAACTGAACAACTACTACTGTTCTTACTGCGGCGGATGAAATATGTTGTTTTACATATGCACGTTAAAATGGTTTAATTGATACGAGAGTATCATTGTTGTATTTTCCTAATGAAGACGAAAAAATTATATTTATAGATGTATACTATATGACGTACGGTTTTGAACAAAATTAAGTGTTCCATAAAAAGGTTGAACGATTTACCTAATCTTTTCATATATATATAAAAAGTTAATATATGACAATATATCTTTGACACTCTGTATCAGACAAAGGAAATCACAGCAATCCACAAGAACAATAATTAATTCTTAGCAACTACCTGAATTGTAGCTTGACCATATCAACTGAAATGTGTAATGTCAATACGAATTACAAAATATAACTAGAGAGTTAAGTGTCAGATAGACTCTCAAAATATAGAGGTCAATGCCTTTCAGTGTGCTGAGGCTTCACAAAGATTCAGTAACCAGTGACCATGTCTGCTCGAAGCCCTGTCATGATCCAATCTCGGTACTACGCATGTCTGAGGCTTCAGTAGCACCGTCATGATCTCAGTAGTACGCATGTCTGAGGCTTCAGTAGCCCCGTCATCATCTCACTAGTACGCATGTCTGAGGCTTCGGCGCCCCGTTCATGGCCCGTCATGACGCAATCTCAGTACTACGCATGTCTGAGGCTTCAGTAGCCCGTCATCATCTCAGGAGTACGCATAGCCCCGTTCAAAGCCCGTCATGACGCAATCTCAATTCTACGCATGTCTGAGGCTTCAGTAGCCTCGTCATCATCTCAGTAGTACGCATGTCTGAGGCTTCAATAGCCTGTTCAAAGCCCGTCATGACGCAATCTCATTTCTACGCATGTCTGAGGCTTCAGTAGCCCGTCATCATCTCAGTAGTACGCATGTCTGAGGCTTCAGTAGCCCCGTTCAAAGCCCGTCATGACGCAATCTCATTTCTACGCATGTCTGAGGCTTCGGAGCCTCGTCATGATCTCAGTGCTACGCATGTCTGAGGCTTCAGTAGCCCCGTCATGATCTCAGTAGTACG
>JANRMT010062837.1:10390037-10400678 GCA_026402145.1 Polypterus bichir lapradei | reverse complement strand
CAGTAGCCCCGTCATCATCTCACTAGTACGCATGTCTGAGGCTTCGGAGACCCGTTCAAAGCCCGTCATGACGCAATCTCAGTACTCTGCGCAAAGCTTCGACTCATTATTTGTTCAACGAGCTCCCGTTTTTAACAGAGTTAAAAAACTCAACAGAATTCCCATTGAAATGAAAGTTTGTAGATGATCAATACATGTTAAATGATCGTGCCCGCTAATACGTTGTGGCAAAAAATAAAATTATAAATTATACATCATACAAACGCCGACTTGTTGAATGCATAATGCTGCAAAGAAGAGCTTTAGCAATACGGGTGACGACACATCTCTCACTATAATACTCTCATAAATATCCATTCTTCGCCTCATGCAACATTTTCATGCAACACTGAAGGTATGTCATATAGTATACATCTATATATAATTGTTTTCGTCTTCAGTACATACATACATGTATACATTAAAAGCATACATTATATTCCACCCTCCCGAAAATAGTAGTGTGCAGTGGTAGCGTTACCGCTTCATAATAAAGCATACGTGGGTTCGGGTCCCACGTCCACCCCCTGTGAATTATGACCCAAAAGAGTCTGATTTTTTTTTTTTATTAAACAGCAAATTCCAGCGTGGACCGGAAGCGAGCAAGGCGAGAACACTAGTAAAGATATATCAAATGGAAACGTGCATCTTGTTTTATGCCTATAACAAAAAAATATTTGAGTAACGATTTCAACTGTTTTTGTAGTTGTTGATGGCGGGTTTAGCGGTTTAAATTTTTAAATATTAAATTGATAAGGTGGAATGTGTTCTTACTTTGAGTGTTAATGTGTTAGTAACTGGGATTGCACCTCTATTACTTGAAGATTGCTTAGGAATGATACAGACTGGACAACTATATGTTTAAGGAAATGTTTTATTATTGCACTGTGCTGTGACTAAAAAACTTTTTACTGATCACCTGTCCGGACCTTGAAGATGTGTTCACGAGGAAGGGATGCTGTTGTTAAAAGCAAATGTTTTTTCAACAGCAGGTCCAGATGTGTTTATCCCGGTGCTTTTTGTTGCCTCAGCACTCAATCTTTAATGCCGACCTTGATATGTGCACTGCTCACATTGGAGTGCCCCGTGTGTGTCTGTGTGCCGGTGACTGATCTGCGCCGTGTCTCTCAGCCTCTCTGATGTGCTCCGGATTGACACCTTTGAATGTTTGGTGCAGCAGAGCAAATTCAACCTGATCTACCACAGTGGGTTTGTTATCACCTTATTCCAGCGTTTCTCAACCTTTAAGTATTTGCGACCCGAGTTTTCATAACAGTTTTAATCGCGCCCCCCCCCCCCCCCAACATTTTTTGAAATGTAGATGCATATTTGATTATACCTACTTAACTTTTATCGACATTTATCTAACTCTATACAGTATTTATTGTTCTATTATCAGAATGTAGTTTAAGTTAATTTGTTTTGGTTCCCACAGATGTTTTCTTTTTTTCACATCTTCGCGCCCCCCTTTTTGTTAATTCGCGCCCTACAGGTTGAGAACCACTGCCTTATTCAATGGAGGGGTTCATGGACGTAAAATGGCAATGAATAGAAATGGATTAATGTAAATACGTGAGCTGCCATCCGCAATTAGACATCGCATTTTGATGATTCCCGAACAGATCTCTTATGCGATCCTTCCACAGTATCTCTCAAAATTATTTAGTTCAAATTGGTTATAAAGATTTCAATTCTGATCATTTTTTTTGATTATTGTTAATTTTGATGAGTCTTTAAGTCGGATCGAACTCGGGCTAGCACTACGCTCAGAATTTGAAAAGCAACCACCTTAGTTAGTTGAGCCATTGACGGCGACATTTCTTTGTAGCTAATTCTTTACTTTCGTGCTCCACAAAATATTGTAAAGTATTAATAAATGAAATATTTCAATACTTGATCGAATAATAACAACTGATTTAAGGATTTCACCTTTTCTTTCTCAAATGTGCTTACCTATATCATGGCAAAGTACAGGGATAAACCTTTATTTTCCGTCTACTCCATTTTAATTAAGTCAAACCAAAGAAAACATTTAAGGCTATTAAATGTGATCTCAAGAAAAGATGAAGGTTAATTCTAATACTAATAACAGGAGCGATTAAAATGATACAGTGCAAAAGTAAATACTAATTGAAAGAGCCGGGAATCCATGCGTGAGGCGTCTTATTTTGTTTAACTCTTGCTATCGTATAGTGCATTCTGCTTGTCGGCGTTAGTTATATATATATTTATATTTTTTACACATCAGACACTAGAAGTTGCTGACGAACCCTTCTCTTCGTTGTCAGTCTGTAGCAGCGAAAAAATAAAAGCAATGAGAGTTATAACAGACGTCATTGAAGTGGATCATGAGTTTGTGTAATGTTAATGGAAATGGCCAGGAGGGGTCACTAGAGAGGTGAGTGTCAAATGCTTCGAAGCTTCGATACGATTTCCGACACAATTGCTTCAAACGTTTTGATGCTTCATGAGGCTTCACTCCGCCCATCACTAAGTCTCCTGACAGCTTCTCTACACACTCCATGACCCTACCGGTCCCTGAGTTCCTGTTTTTTGCCCCTCCCATTTCCGCTGAAGATTGCAAGTGAATAGTATTGATATAGTTCGCACACAGAAACGATATACTGTAGTTCATACACAAAGTTGCGATAGGGTGCCTACGCATAACTAATATGTTTCGTACGAGAAACCGACATGGTACACACATACAGCCAATAGAGTTCAAGCGCAAAATCGATATGTTACCCACTTGAAACCAGTATAAGACGTGCATGAAACCAATATAGTACATACACAAATCCATCGTTAGACCGAATGCAAACCGATATAGATCATACGCAAACCGATAACACACGAGCGTAAATCGATACAGTTCACTCACAAACGTACTGGAACCATGATACACACGCGAATCAATATAGTTCATAAACAAACCAGTGCTATGCACAGGCCCGCCGCCGGGGGGGGGGTTGGGGGGACAACAAACGTGACTCTTTTGCTCTGGTCCGGGGCCCTAACGGAAGGGGGCCCTTTCACGCTTGATTTTTTTATGCTGATGTTGTGCGCATAGATATATATTCAGACAATTATTCAAGTTACATTTAATAGAAAAGTTAAATCATTTAGCTTACAACAATACAAGTGAGTGTTTTAATAGCCGCACGCTCCACGCTAGTAGATATCGTGCTCGTGTCGTGTGAAGCACGCTTGTCAAAGGGGGCCGGCGGCGGCACGCTTCTCAAAGACAAAGGAGAGCCGACGCCGACGCCCTTGAGCTTGACGTTGAGTAGTATGTTTGTTGTACAGGGTACGTAGATAATGGATTGACTTCGCCGCTGTAATTGAATACTTCCATTTCACACACACAGGCGCTGTTGTGTCTCCGACAGCAGCGATACTGTTGTGCACTATTGTGGATGTTGACGTGTATGGTGTAGCTGAAGTCCGTCTCCGTAGTTTGATAATTCATTCGCTTGGGTGTTTATTGTTGCTTTTGTGTGTATCAGTAAAGTTTGATACAGCAAACCAATTTTAAATTTTAGAAGTCTGACTTCTGAAGAAATCTCGTCCTATTGTGCAGATTTATTAGTTAAATATCCACGTGATGTTACCAGCCTTTTGAAAGACGAGTTGCTTCATTTGAAGCATGTATACGGTGCAACATTCAACGTCAAGGAAGCGTCTGCCTCTGCGTTGTCTGATCCACTTGATATTTTGAACTCAATTTATTCACTCGGGTTAGAAGGAATATTTAGTGAAGTCTGTATTGCTCTGATGATCTTTTGTTGTCTTCCTGTGTCGGTGGCTCAAGGAGAACGATCGTTCAGCAAGTTGGCTGTTATAAAAAACTATTTGCGTTCTACCATGAGCAAAGAAAGATTAAATGGACTGTCAATGATTTCAATTTAGCACGAACTTGCGAGTCAGATAAACTTCAATGAAGTCATACGTGGTTTTGCTAATATGAAAATAAGAAGGTGGTCCTCCTCATTGCAGTAACTTGTTCTTGTCAGACTAATGCTGTTCAACTTCAAGAAACAAATAGTAAATTATTCAGATCTTACTCTGGCCATACTGTTATAGTAACTATGGTAATGTATAAATACTTAGAATTTTACCATACTGATTGTACACCTTGTAGATAACCCTAACCGTTAGTATATATTAAAATGTTCAGATGTTACTCCTATTCATTGCATTGGTATAATTGTACCATTACACGTTAGATAATACATAGGCCTATCTCATTAATGTATTGTTTCAGTTCCGCTACGAGCTTCTGTTAGCACTGGCTTTCCTTCTCGCAGTCAAACTTTGATGTGCGAGAAGGCTTAACTCATCAAGTATGGTATTCATAAATGCAGCATTGTCGCTGTCGGATAAACTACATTTCGATCATTTTGTATACGTATTTGAAGGTTTTGGCATGTGGGGACCCGGGGTAAGGCAGAGGGGCCCACACGTACCCAGTTTTCTGGGGCCCAAACATTTCTGGCGGCGGGCCTGCTATGCATATACAAACAGATATAGTTCACGCACAAACTGATAATATACAGACACGAACCAATATAATTCATATGAATGAAACCAGTATTGTTCACACGCAAACCAAATAAGTATGCACACAAACCGATAGTAATTATTCATAAACCAATAGTTTTCACATGTAAACCAATAGTTTTCATACAAAAATATATTATTTTTGACCTGTTTGGCCCCTCATAGCCATTCCTGCCCATCTGCTTCCATTTCCCATACCGATTCCTCCTCACTTCCGCCTTTTTTAACATTCTTCTGTCTCTTGTATTCGTTATTTCTGTTCCGATCTGTCTGTGTGAGTGTTTCTTTCTTTCCTTCTTTTTCTTTCTTTCTGTCTTGCTTGCTTGTTTTTTTTTCTCTCTAGTATTCGTGCTTCCCTTTTAAAACAGGGACATGACACAGCTGTGGAAATCAGCAGCTCCCAGCGCCAATTAGGGTCGCGGGCTAAACTGCACATGTGCACTGAGTTCAGGGCCGTCTACTTCCACATCACGCACGAAAACTGCTCTTGACATGCTACCACTAACCCTCCTGGACGTCTGCCACTGGCAAAGGTGGATTGTCAGGAAAGGACGTAGTCAGTGCCAGATGACATTGATATTGGTTTAAAAATGATTAAATAGATGCATCATCTGCAACAATGGAACACAGAGATGTGGATAAATAGCAGATGATCAGAGGCTTATTGTATAATGTATAGAACAAGTATTGCAAAAGACAGATAAAAAAGTAACAATCAAAAATGTCAAAGGACAAGACAGGTAAAAAAACATAGGCACATGGATAAGGTAAAACAAAAACAAGGCACAAGAGCAAAAGGTTCATAAAGCACATGAAAAACAAAACATTTCACACAATGACAAATTTGACTAATAAGGGATTACTGAATGGTTAGTGGCCTTCTAAAATTTAAAAATAATTGTCTTGAAACAGACGTTAGCAACAGGAAGTCAATAGATGGCAGAATGTAAATATCAGATAAGAGGCACAGGCAAGTTTGTGGGAAAATTAGAAGAATTGGTAGTATGATTTGATAAATTCTAAACTACTTAAAGATTCTTTATTGACAGATATATAACCATTAATCAAGTGCATGACTGCCTACCATCTGCCAGGCTATCAGAAAATAGAGTCTTAGGGCATCTTTGTTGTTTGTCTGGCTTAAAGTATGCCACAGTGCCCATGGAGTGGATAATACTTTCACAAATTACCTGAAAGCCTTAGCAATTAATTTACTTTATAAATTAAAAATATAATCAAAACATGACTTTTTCCTCATTTAACTATTTAGAAGGCATCAGAACAATGCAGCAATAAACATGCTAATAACACCAGATTTCATTTTAAAAAGCATGAGATAATCATATAATAAGAAAGAGAGCCATTTCATAGAAAAAAAATTATGATAAAAACTGAGGTGATTTAAGTGATCAATAGACTGATCAATAGATTGACAATCAATAGGTTGTCTAATTGTTAAAGAAATAGACACTCACAAAAACATATATATTTCTGCAGCATGTGTGTTGTGCGATTAGCAAGATCTGCCTCATAAGCACAATAGTTCCTTGCATGATAAATATGTGGCTAGGTACTGCTGTATTTTTAGCCATCCTGTAGATAATGGATGCCTGGTAACACTAGTGAAAAGTTACTGTGAAAAAGTGTTAAAGCACACAATGGAAAAACTAAATCAGCTTTAAGATAATCCATCAGAATATCCATCCATTATCCAACCCACTATATCCTAACTACAGGGTCACAGGGGTCTGCTGGAGCCAATCCCAACCAACACAGGGTGCAAGGCAGGAAACAGGGTAGGGTGTCAGCCCACCTCAGGGCACACACACACACCAAGCACACACTAGGGACAATTTAGGATCGCCAATCCACCTCTTTGGACTGTGGGAGGAAACCAGAGCACCCAGAGGAAACCCACACAGACACGGGGAGAACATGCAAACTCCATGCAGAGAGGACCCGGGAAGCAAACCCAGGTCCCCTAACTGCGAGGCAGCAGGGCTACCACTGCGCCACCGTGTCGCTCCATCAGAATATGATTGCAATAAAAAAACAGCATTCATTAACAGAGCTTTTGTGATATGCACATTTACAGTAATCCTGTTTGAAGTCCAAAATGTCTCCTATTACAATGATACAAGTTCAGCATGCTGAATCTGATTTACACCATTATAATGTTGACATATCAACATATCATAGGTCTGTTACAACAATGCCCTGTTGCTTTCATATTAAATGAGCATCAAATCATTGAATAATACTGTAACTGACCAGCTAAGCTAATGAAGAAATTATAAAACCCAAGCAGCTAAAATCATGCATGTCTATGGAGGTGTTGTGACCATTACAACATAGTTGTTTTTAATATTGTTACACACTTGCCCAGTGCTTAAATTTACCATCCACAGCAAAGGGCATCCAGTTTTACATGCCCATTTAAACCCTTTTATATCTGTTCCCTTTGTTTTGAACTTGAAACTAATTTTTAGCCCTCAAATTCAGATTTTCCAAAGTTATGCAAACATGTAAGCAACCCAAGCAGAAAAGGTAGACAAGACTTTTCTAAGTGCAGTAAGATAGCAATACTATTTGCCATTGCATTGCATCATAAGAGAAATGTAAGTTGGACACTTTCTCCTGCTGCTATTTGCTATACTTGGAAAATGTCAACCCAATGTTGGCGCTTAAGTTACATATTCATAGCTCATTTCACAGTACAAGTAATGTAACTAGCTAAGGTCAAAATACACTTCTGTTGCCTGTACTACTAGCCTTGCAGTTGCTGTATCAAACTTACTGTACAGACAGTTGAATAATCTAAAACTTAACTTCTTCCTAATTAAATGCCATTCCATTTTGATACCATTGTACTTGAGAATGGGTTTACCATTGATGCTTGGTACAGTTGATGACCTAACTGGAATTAAACTCCAATAATTTTCCTTTCATCCTCTGTGCTCTAGATCAGACATAAAAGGACCTAGCCTGTTAAGATAAAACCTCAGAAATTAAACTAACACCCCTCATCATCACATCTCTGTAACAAGCTTTACATATTAAAATATCATTTGACATTTTTAAGTATGTCTAATTGGAATTTTAGTTAAACAACAGCTATTTTTTCTACCAGAATAACAGAAGAAGGTATAAATATGCTTATTCCTTAGAAGTATAATAAAACACATTAAAGGAAGAGACAATACATTTTTACAGGAAACTGAAATTCAAATGCCACATGCATAGCACATTACACATTTGTTAAAGCCATTTATTCATTGTAAATGCATCAAGTTATTTTACTTAAAATCATAAAAAAACATTTATTATACAGCTGTGCCAGTAACACTTACTGTACTAGATGAAGAGGTTGTCTGGAACAAATGTAATCTTGATACTACACTTAGTTTTCTACGTCTTCAGCCTTGTTGTATTAAGATTTACTTACTTGCCATTATTGAGGATGACAGTACAGTTTGGCCAACAGTCATGGTTCACAAGGCATAGGTTAGGAAATATTCCTACACCCACTGCCTCCAATCCTCTCTGGTCACTCATAGTGAATCCATTGCAGTTAATCTGGTAACAGGAAATATAATCAGCTTTTATCAAATATCCTGCACAAGTATTACTGTTATATAATATCCAGAGGTAGGTCGTCACCACTGTGAGGCTTTCTATATTTTGTGTCTACAGTAGGTCTGCTTAAATTTAATTCACATTTGATCAGTTGAATTAATATTTTCCTTATCCTCTTTTTAATAAAACAGAATGTTCAGGACATGGAGATATTGGAAAGATAATAGACACTGTTTCTTTTGCAGTTCTTGTTTAAAGTTCTCATTATGTTTATTTTACTAATTATTTCTTACATTGAATGATACTTTACACCTTAGTTTTATAAGTCTAAATGCAGAGCATAGATGTAGATTATAGTAGTCATTTTGGTACACAGTCATGTATTTAAAATCTAGCCTGTATTCTACTACTGATCTGTTATTTACAAAAAAACAGTCTTTTGCAAAGAATATGCAACTTAAATTTTACAATGGTTTTAATATCCCTTTTAAAGAACAGTGGTGCTAAAAATACATAGAAGTTAAATAAGTGAATTTGTGGATGATTAGGTGGAAAATACTGATCTTTCTATCCATTGGCAGTATGAATTTGTTTCCCTCAGAAAAAAAAGTCTAAATGCAGCACCCACACATATGTTGGTATTAACAGTTGCATGCACCAATTAAACTGGAGTTATCATTATTTGTAAGCCTCTAGCACTGGAAATAAAGTATCAATAAATTCTTCAAAAGCAGTCAACACATCATCCATCACAAAGCAGAAAACCGAAGCATGAATAATGAATTGCATTTACTTTCGTACTGTACTTGAGAAATTATATAGGAAACTGTAAATTTTAAAGTAGTTTTAAATGCAAATATTTTTTCTCTTTAAAAATAATGTATTTTTAGTAACAAGTCTAAATGATTAAAGCCACTTTATTATGCAGTGTAAACTCCATTTCCCACAAACTGTGGAGTATTCTACATATAAGAACACTTCCTCAAATTTATAAATACACATGGAAGTAAATTGATTAAAATAAATGCTAAAAGTCATAGTTAATGGTATTGAAGAGACTGTAGTAACGGTAAGTAGCTTACAATATGTAAAGATGTTGGGGAGATTGGTTGTGACTGACAATTCCAGGTCAGCTCATTGTAGTTTGGTGGTCTGGGTTCAAGAATGCACTGTGAGTAGATGTGGGGCTGTTTTTTCTTTAATGTCTAGTGATTTTCAGAAAAAATCATTAGCACTCTTCATCAAAATTGTCAAACAAAATTTCATTATCCATTGGAAAGTGAAAAGCATCTGATAAGTGGGGTGTTAGAAGTACATACAGAAACCAAAACTGCACCTTTTAATTGTAGTAGTGATAAAAAAAGATCAGACAGCCCATTACCATTTTTAAATGCAAATAGCAATGGGGTGGTAGTACACTTACAGTACAAGAGATAGCTCACCAATATTTATCAAGTTCAGCATTTCATGGAGACCTTTGAGAGACTGCTCCTGGACTATATACGTCCCCTTGTGATAGACCACCTGGACCCACTGCAGTTTGCCTATTGGACAAAGATTGGAGTGGAGCATGCAATTATCTGTTTGCTCCACTAGGCTTATTCCCACCAGGAATAAGCTGGCAGCACTGTGAGGATTATGCTTTTTTGATTTCTCCAGTTCCTTCTGTCCTTCTTCCAGTTCTCCTTCAATACTATTCAGGCATCCCCGATAAGGGATATACTGTACAGGTGAATGAGCCTCTGGTGTTCTGGATAATGGACTATCTGCTGGGCAGTTTGTGAGACTCAGGGACTGTGTTTGTGATACAAATGTTAGCAACACTGGAGCACCACAAGGAAGTGTCCTGTCTCCTTTTCTGTTTCCTCTGTACACCTCAGACTTTAAATACAAAACTAGGTTAAGTCAGTTGCAGAAATTCCCAAATGATTCTGTACTTATGGGATGTATTGATAAAGAGGATGAGACAGAGTATAGGAGTCAAGTGGAGAATTTTTTTTTTTTGGTGCAAAGAAAAATGTCTGCATCTTAACATCAGGAAAACTATCATGGACCCCCGAGAAGTCATAGCAAAGGAGAGAATTAAAACAAAACTGAGTGCCATTATGAACAATTCTGTACATCCTCTGTCTCTACACTAATACTAAGTACTTTCGACCAACGAATTACTTAGCAAAAGTGTGTCAAGAAACACTTCTATGCCTCCTTTATACCAACAGCAATACATCTGCATAATGCTTCACTGTGACTGTGACCAGAACATTTCTTAGTTTTCTTTCTTTATATTCATTCAGGTGTGTATTCAGACCAAAGTGTATAAGCATATGTATTTATTTACTTATTAATCTATTTATGTATTTGTTTATTTAAAGAGCTTCTGTAAAAAGCCAGATTTCTCCCTGGGGATAAATAAAGTTCCATCTATCTATCTATCTATCTATCTATCTATCTATCTATCTATCTATC
>JANRMT010062837.1:10362722-10390027 GCA_026402145.1 Polypterus bichir lapradei | reverse complement strand
ATCTATCTATCTATCTATCTATCTATCTATCTATCTATCTATCTATCTATCTATCTACTGAGAATAGGCTAACTTTAAGCTTCTATCTGTTACAGATCTTTATGCATCTATTGTCACAAACCATTTCAAAAGGATCGTCACTGACTCATCTCACAAAAAGAGTCATATGAAAAAGTTTGGGAACCCCTCTTAATTCTTTGGATTTTATTTATCATTGGCTGAACTTTCAAAATAGCAACTTCCTTTTAATATATGACATGTGTTATGGAAACAGTAGTATTTCAGCAGTGACATTAAGTTTGTTGGATTGGCAGAAAATATGCAATATACATCATAACAAAATTAGACAGGTGAGATATACATCAATACTTAGTTGAGCCTCCTTTTGCAAATATAACAGCCTCTAGACGCCTCCTATAGCCTTTGATGAGTGTCTGGATTCTGGATGGAGGTTTTTTTGACCATTCTTTCATGCAAAATCTCTCCAGTTCAGTTAAATTTTATGGCTGCCGAGCATGGACAGCCTGCTTCAAATCATCCCATAGATTTTCGATGATATTCAAGTCAGGGGACTGTGACAGCCATTCCTGAACATTGTATTTCTCCCTCTACATGAATGCCTTTATACATTTTGAACTGTTTTTTGGGTCATTATCTAATATACAACCTCTGCATAACTTCAACTTTGTGACTGATGCTTGAACATTATCCTGAAGAATTTGTTGATATTGGGTTGAATTCATCCGACCCTTGACTTTAACAAGGCCACCAATCCCTGAACTAGCCACACAGCCCCACAGCATGCTGGAACCTCCACCAAATTTGACAGTAGGTAGCAGGTGTTTTCTTGGAATGTGGTGTTCTTCTTCTGCCATGCAAAGCGCTTTTTGTTATGACCAAATAACTCAATTTTTGTCTCATCAGTCCAAAGCACTTTGTTCCAAAATTAATCTGGCTTGTCTAAATGGGCATGCACACACTTTCATTTAATTGTTTCCTTTATAATAACACTGTTCTGCAAGTGTTTATAATGTATATTGTTTAACATATATCATTTGTATGTTATGTTGTTTTCTGTTATAAGCAGATCCAAAGCTACTAAGTTAAATTCCTGTACTATAAGTAGTGGTAAATAAACTCGATTCTTATCCGAATCAGATAAGTAAGGTGTTTTTAGCACATGTATCATTTGCCAAATGTGTATATGTTTTATTAAGGTACAGTATATTAGTAAGTTTGGCATATTTTACCATCTTTTTCTGTCTAAGAATACATGTACTTGCAAAGTATTTGGCCTCACCTTTTGAACAATGCATTCATGTATCCAACTGCAGCTAAAAGCTTCTCACTGAGAGTTGTGATGGTAAGTGCAGATCCTAAGAATTGGTCAACCAGGGGGCTGCTGGCAACAGCTGCATTCACTTATAAGTGACTTATACAGTGTATTTCTCTATCCATCCATCCATTATCCAACCCGCTATATCCTAACTATAGGGTCACGGGGGTCTGCTGAAGCCAATCCCAGCCAACACAGGGCGCAAGGCAGGAAACAAACCCCGGGCTGGGCGCCAGCCTGCCACAGGGGGCGTGCACACACACACACTAGGGACAATTTAGAATCACCAATGCACCTAACCTGCATGTCTTTGGACTGTGGGAGAAAACCGGAGCACCTGGAGAAATTCCACGCAGACACGGGGAGAACATGCAAACTCCATGGAGAGAGGGCCCAGGAAGCGAACCCGGGTCTCCTTACTGCGAGGCAGCAGCGCTAACCACTGCGCCACCGTGCCACCCCTGTATTTCTCTAATTATATATAATTTAATTTACAACTGATAAAATTGTATAGAACCTTATTTGTCTCCAATTATTTTGTTGATTGAAGGTACTCTGTCTTAGTGTGTCAGAGATGTGTAGTATTATTCATAATCACACTCAGTTTTGTTTTAATTCTCCCCTTTGTTGCTACCCCCTGGGGTCCAGAGTGTGTCCCCTAACTGAGCTAGCCCTTTTAATTAGCTTGTTAATTCTGTTGCCTCTCTTGAAATGGTTAATTATAAAGTACCTGTATGTGTTAAGTATTGTATTTCAGATCAGCAATAATTAAAAATCCTGCTCCACCTGCCCATATACTGTATTTGTTTTACTTTCTAGTATTTGAGGGAATGTGGCAAAAAACAAGAAATTTAATTTTAATAATTTGTTTGTATCTGCTGGTGCTGTGCAGATTGTACATACCTAATATCAATTTGATTAAATAGCTTTTTGTCGTTTGAGTGTAAATACCGCTTTCATTTTATTATACCTCCTACTGGACTTTATCTGCAAAACTGTAGCCTTTTCTTATAAATTCATTTAAGTCTTTGCCGTCTCAAATGTTGGTTTGTAATTGATAACTACACACTACATTGTTAACTAATATATAGGGATGATTATGATTACTTGCCTACTATACATTTGCCAAGAATGTACATAATAATTTCAGTTTGAAACTTAATTGCCATATACAGTGAGCGTTTCTATTTCTAAGTGTGTATGTGTATATATGTCATTGCTATGCCTTTTGATAAATAAAATATATCTTATTGAAATGTATATTCTGCTTATGCTTTCCAAAGAACAGCATGGATATTTGAGAATAATTACTAATTTAAATTCACTCTAAAATAACTAAATTGCACTGTGCGGTCATGTTTCCTTTCAATCAGCTAAATGCACTAGCTCATTAAGGTCTGCAAGCATTCTCTTTTAACTGCAGACTAGCTAGCCTATTTAGAATTATGCAGGTATTTGTTTTAGAAATGCAAATTACCAAGTCATTCCAAAATTCTTTTCTCATCATTGAGTGATTTCATAATTTTTTCCTCTACTTGGTCTAAACAAAAAGTGTGCCATTAATTACAACAATTTAATTTTATTTTCAAGGCATGTTTTACAATGCCAGAATGTTCAGCTGGGAAATAAAAGAGTTTTGTGTCATATCTGTGACTTGTTTTTTACAACAAAGTAAAACAGCTGAATGAACGTCCTCTAAGAGTAGTGATTTCATCATTCATCATAGAGCCAATGGTGCTGAATTCATACGAAACAAAAAAATAAATAAACCATAATCATAACATCTATTGAAGGCTTTACAGTGTACATATCAGAACTTGAGAACTTTATGATAAACTGTAAGGCTCAATCACTAAGAACAAAAAAAGTTTTGGAGCAGAGAGAGGAGAGCATATCTATTAAAGAAAACCTTTTGGTAAAGAAATACAATTACTTTTGTTATCTTACCACTCCAAATATATGAGAAATGTATTGCACTCCAAACTGACGACAGGTTGTTGGCCAAAAATCAAGAAAATTGTGCACATCCACTTTTAACTCTTTTTTCTCATCCTCTGATAAGTCTTCCATATGGTCCTGAAGGTCGTCCATTGAAGTGAGACATCCCTCTGACAAATCACCTCCTTCTTTTTCAATTCGCCACAAGATACGGGCGGCAAGCCTAAATAATAGTGAAAAATAAAAAAAAAATCTTAGACAATAGCACTAGATTCAAATTATTTCTCACAAGGAAAGAGAAATGTGCAGGTCAATGCTATAAATATATTTTATTCATCATTTTTAAAAAAAGTCTTATTTTTCAGCACAGTGTTTATAGAGATTCTAAATTCATTGCTTCAACATCCTCCTTTAGTCACATCTTTGCACAATATATAGTTTGCTTTATCCAAGAGACTTACCTGATGTTCTCATTGGGTCCTTTTCCATAGTTTTTAATGGCACTACATTCACTCTTGTGGGTAGACCAACCTTCTTTCTGGCAGGTCCGGTCACAATAGTGGGCAAACTTGCACTGACCACAACGCTGGAGCTTTGGCTGCTTTCTGAAACATGTATGGCAGACCTCCTGTGTCAAGCTGAGACAGAGATAAAAAGAGATTAGACAATCTCAGAAGAAGGAGACCAGATATGAAGTAATAAACAAGACTGTGTCACACTTGGGCTTGGTATACTTTTCAGGTTTCAAACAACATGAAGCACATGTTCATACTTTTTTCACTGGGCATGGTCTGCAGAGTCAGTGGCATAGTAAGATCATTACTTACCAGCCAATTACTTTTTAAACTACAAGTCATTTCTACAGAGGACCAAAGAATTTCCTGGGCATATTAAAGACTACCTTTTTAAGTGTGACCACCAAATAAAACTGTCATTAAAATGACATATATTCTGTGGAAAATAATCCATGTATTAGATGTAAATAAAAAAAAATGAAACTAAATCAAGAACAGATGAAATAGCATTGGGAAGTATCCATCCATCCATTGTCACGCACGTGCGAGTAGGAGATCGCGGACGGACCTTAGCACGCTTCGGAAGAGATTCGCCGGCAGGGAGTGGCGGGGTACTAACCTTTCTCCTTTGCTTTCTTGCAGAACAAAAGACGCTCCGCCACCATAAGCCTCATTTTCCCGCAGCACGTTACTTCCGCCCTTCCTCCGCCATTGTTCCTGACGTCATCGATCCCATCTTCCCCCACGGTTCCTTCCCAGCATTCCTCCACTTCCGGCTCCTCCTTTATAAAATGGCCGCCGACGCCAGTATCGGTGTTGCGCTTATGAAAAATCTATGTTTATATATTTTGACCTGTTTTTGAAGATTCTTTACAGTATACGGGGCCGGAAACCCCAAACCTTTACGCTGTGTCTTTGTTTTCTTTTACAGTGGCGTAGCCGGCAGGATACTGCTCCGAAGAAAAAAGAAAATGACTGAAAGACAGGACCTCAACACCGTGCTACAGGGGAATGCCCAGATCCAGTCCCTGCAGCAAGCGCAAGCCGCTACTACCCAGGAGTTGGAGGCCACGAAGGCCATGTTGGCAGAAGCCCAGAGGGTAAGGACCGACCCACCTCGTCCAAAGCCTCCGCCTCTAGTACCGATGACGGAGGCGGACGACGTGGAGTCCTACCTAGGCATATTCGAAAGGACGGCCACCCGGAACGAGTGGCAGCGGTCCCAGTGGGCGTCCATTCTGGCGCCCTACCTGAAGGGACCTGCGCAGCAGGCTTACTATGATCTCCCCGAGGAGGAGGCCGCGGACTACGACCTCCTAAAACAGGAGATCCTGGCACGCTACGGCATCACGCCGAGCCAGCAGGCGAGCGAGTGGCGGAGCTGGCAGTTCGACCCCGAGAGGCAGGCCCGAGCACAGGCCTTCGACTTCTGGGGAAAAATGGGGCGTTGGCTACGGCCCGAGGGTCCCCAAGCCCGGAAGGTTGTGGAGCAGGTGGCCTGTGAGGGCCTGGTTAATGCTCTGCCTAGCTCCCTCGCCCAGCAGGTCTGGCGCCATCCATATAAGGACATGCCAGGACTCCTGGAAGTCCTGGAGCGTCAGCTCGCGGTTTTCCGAGCCAGGGGGTCAGAAAGGCAAGCTCGTGGGAACCGACAGGGACGGGCGGCCACCCCCGAGCCCTCTCGACGCGCTGCGGAAGCGCCGCAGAGACCCAAAGAAAAGCCGGCCTCCCCGCGCTGTTACAAGTGCGGAGAGACCGGCCACCTACTGCCGACCTGCCCCTTGAACACCCCCATGGAACCAATGGGGAACACCTGGGCCACGGCAGAAAGGTACTGTACTCCGTCGCATCCCTTGGCGAGTCCAAACACGGGAGTGGTGTTAGTAAATGGGCACTCGGTGGTGGCTCTGTTTGACTCCAGCAGCAACATAACCATTGTCACTCGCCGTTATGTGTTACCGCGACAGTGGCTTAAGCAACATTTGCAAGTCACTTGTGTGCATGGAGAGACCAGGTCTTACCGTTCCGCACAGTGTTACATCACCTGGAAGGGGGAATTGTCTAAGTTGTTGGTCGCGGTGTTTCCCGAACCCCTCTAACCAGTAATTTTGGGACAAGACTGGTCACACAGAAAATGCGGTAAGAGACACACTGCTCCCGGGGCCTCACTGGGTCTGGTTATGAGCGGGCAAGGCACCCTTCCCGCGGTCTCCACGCCGTGCCCTTGGGCAGGCCATAATGGCGCAGGCACATCGGAGGACGCTTCCCCAGTGACGGACCCTGAGCCGGAGCTATCCGCCGGTGAAGGGACGAGCCAGGGAACTCTCCCGCTGACCGCCTCCCAAGATCCCCTGAGTAACTTGGACCATCAATTCTGGTCCATGCCTGCCTCCTTTAAGAGGAAGCAGTGGAATGATGATTCCCTGCAGTTTGCCCGGAATGCGGTTGTTCTTCCAGGCAGCTCACCAGCTGAAGGATCCATACCACGCGAGCCCTTTTTTGTACTTGAAAATGATCTGCTGTATCGGGTAGCGACCCACAAGGGCGAGGTGCGGAAGCTGCTGCTAGTTCCGCGTACCTTCCGGCGGGAGGTATGTGAACTAGCTCACGCTCACCTCCTAGGCGCCCACCTCGGGGCCGAAAAGACTTTAGAAAGGGTAAAACTCCGCTTCTACTGGCCCGGGGTCAACGAGGAGGTCTGGCGTTTCTGCCAATCCTGTCCGGAATGTCAGACTCGCCAGATTCCTAGGAGGGACCGCGCTCCTCTCGTCCCTATACCCCTGATAGACATCCCCTTTGACAGAATAGGGGTGGACTTAGTAGGACCCCTGGAGCCCTCAAACCGTGGCCATAAGTACGCTACTCGATACCCAGAGGCAGTTCCCCTGCACTCCGCTAATACAAAAAATATCGCACGGGAACTAGTCAACTTATTTTCTAGAGTGGGAATACCCAAGGAAGTCCTTACGGACCAGGGTACCCCCTTCACCTCGGATACGTTCAGGGAGGTTGCCAAATTACTCCGGATAAAGCACCTGAAGACGTCTGTCTATCACCCGCAAACAGACGGGCTGGTAGAGCGTTTTAATCAGACGCTTAAACAGATGCTCCGCAAAGTAGTCAACGCCGATGGCAGGAATTGGGACCAGCTCTTGCCACTTGTGCTTTTTGCCTACCGCGAGGTACCCCAGGCCTCTACGGGCTTCTCCCCTTTTGAGTTGCTGTATGGGCGACAACCCCGAGGACTTTTGGACATACTAAATGAGGGCTGGGAGGCTGAGGCCCTTCCCTCCTCCAATATCCTGGAGTATGTGGCGCAACTGCGCGACAGGCTCGCTAAATCAGGCCACTCCTAAAGGAGCACATGACTTGTGCGCAGGCAGCGCAGGCCCGGTGTTACAACCGCAACTCCGTCCTCCGGGAGATCCGCCCGGGGGACCGAGTGATGGTACTCGTCCCTACCTCCCATTCCAAGCTACTGGCTCACTGGCAAGGGCCATACAAGGTTAAGGAAAGAAAGGGGTTCATCAACTATCTAGTAAAACAGCCTAATCGTCAACCGAGCGAGAGGATCTATCACGTCAATTTATTAAAACCCTGGAAGGACAGGGAGGAGTCTCCCAACACACGTAGATCCCTCTCCCTATTCTTTAGCGTATCTGCCCTTTTCCTCGGCGACGAGCTAACACCCCTACAGCGGCGGGAGATAACCCATACAATCCAGGCCGTACCCGAAGTAGTGAGCGAGTCACCAGGCCGGACCTTGCTGATTGCGCACGATATAGTCATAGACCCCGGAGTAATCGTCCGGGAGAGGCCCTATAGACTCCCGGAGGCAAAACGCGCTGAAGTGGAACTAGAGGTGCAACGTATGTTGGATATGGACATTATCGAGGAGAGCCATAGTCCCTGGTCCAGTCCTATCGTCCTCGTTTCCAAGCCGGACGGCTCCCCGAGGTTCTGTAGTGACTTCAGACGTCTGAATCAGATCTCCAAATTCGATGCCTACCCAATGCCCCGCATTGATGACCTACTTGAACGGCTGGGTATGAATTGATACTTGACTACTCTTGATATGACGAAAGGGTATTGGCAAATTCCCTTAACGGCATCTGCAAAAGAAAAGACGGCCTTTAGCACCCCTAGCGGACATTGGCAATACAAGGTCATCCCATTTGGGCTGCACGGGGCCCCGGCAACCTTCCAACGTCTGGTGGATAGAGTGCTGAAGCCCCACCAGTCCTATAGTGCCGCCTACCTGGATGACGTGGTCATCTATTCCGGCACCTGGGAGGAGCATCTATTGCAGGTCTCTGCTGTCCTCACGACACTAGCTAAAGCCGGCCTCCGCATTAACCCTCGCAGGTGTTTTTTTGGCTTGAAGGAGGCCAAGTATTTAGGCTACCTAGTGGGACGAGGGCAGGTGAGGCCGCAATGTTCAAAAATTAAAGACGTCGTGGAATGGCCCCGTCCGAATACCAAGAGACAGGTGCAGGCTTTCTTGGGGCTGGCGGGGTACTACCGCCGGTTCGTACCCCGTTTCTCCGAAAGGGCAGCACCCTTGACCTGTTTAACAAAAAAAGGCGCTCCCTTACATGTGGTATGGAACGACAAGGCAGAACAGGCATTCAGTGACCTGAAAAAGGCCCTAACGTCGGCACCTGTATTAAAGACACCCGATTTTGGGCTCCCTTTTATTCTCCAGACTGACGCATCGGACACAGGCCTGGGTGTCGTGCTGAGCCAAAGCGTTGATGGTGTCGAACACCCTGTAATGTACTTAAGCCGGAAACTGCTGGACCGAGAGACCAGGTATGCGGCGGTGGAGAGGGAAGCCTTGGCCATCAAGTGGGCAGTGACCTATCTCCGGTACTACCTGTTGGGTCGCGAATTCACTCTGGTGACTGACCACGCTGCGCTTCAGTGGATGTCCCTGCACAAGGAGTCGAATCCGCGGGTCACCAGGTGGTTCCTGGACTTACAACCATATAAGTTTACTGTCACTTATCGCCGTGGCAACCTTCAGGCCAACGTCAATGCCCTCTCTCGCATCCACGACCTCTCGGTTAGGTCCGCCCGACCTGACGGACTTGGGCTGAGGGGGGGGGTCGTGTCACGCACGCGCGAGTAGGAGATCGCGGACGGACCTTAGCACGCTTTGGAAGAGATTCGCCGGCAGGGAGTGGCGGGGTACTAACTTTCTCCTTTGCTTTCTTGCAGAACAAAAGACGCTCCGCCACCATAAGCCTCATTTTCCCACAGCACGTTACTTCCACCCTTCCTCCGCCATTGTTCCTGACGTCATCTATCCCTTCTTCCCCCACCGTTCCTTTCCAGCATTCCTCCACTTCCGGCTCCTCCTTTATAAAATGGCCGCCGACGCCAGTATCGCCGTCGCGCTTATGAACAATCTATGTTTATATATTTTGACCTGTTTTTGAAGATTCTTTACAGTATACAGGGCCGGAAACCCCAAACCTTTACGCTGTGTCTTTGTTTTCTTTTATACCATCCATTATCCAACCCACTATATCCTAACCACAGGGTCACGGGGGTCTGCTGGAGCCAATCCCAGCCAACACAGGGCGCAAGGTAGGAAACAAACCCCGGACAGGGGTGCCAGCCCACCGCAGTTGGGAAGAATAAAAAACTTGAAATCAGAAAGTATATACAATTGAGAAACTATTTGTAATTCTTAAATGTATTGTATTTATATCATAATTGAAGAAAAGTCTTTCCTTTTCTTATTTTAAAGTTCAGATGAGATTACAAATCTGACCACCTTTCTTGAGTATGTCACAACCTTAATATTTAATATCCATTAGGCAGAAGCAGTAGCATTTCTAGTAATCAACACTCAGCATTATGACAAGAATGGCATAAAACTATATACAAATAGGAAACATTTGGACATTCAACCCTCAAAGAACAGTGGTTCATGTGCTTTTTTTCTGTTTACTAACATGGTGTTCTTCTGTAATGTTCTTCACTCTCACCTGCTGTTCTTTTCTGGTCAGCCAAACCCATTACATGGTCAAAGTTTGTTGCCAGCAGGATTCTAATGCTTTCCACTTGCAATTTCATACTGTGGTCAAGATTCGAAGGAAGTAAAATTGGCCTCATATTAAGCCCACAAAACAATTACATTTATGTAGAATCACATATTAATCTACTTCTGAGGCCCATTGTCAGCTATCTGAATGTATTTTTACTGTGTATTTTGAATTCTTATTATCCCGCTATCTGCATGGGTTTTTCTTGGGTCACAATGATTTTTATCCAGCACCTCAAAGACATACAGGATAGGTTAATAACTGATTTTAAATTAACTACATTTATTATTATTATTAATGGTTGTGTGCTAATTCCTGCTTTGCACCTGAAACTATCTGGATAGCCTCCACCCCCCAGTTAACCAGAATTGGATTAAGTGGGTTTGACAATGTTACTATATGTTGTGTGTTATGTTATCATGTATCTGTCTTCTACAGTATTTTTATTATTTTATATTATTGCTTTCTTTTTAAATCAAAATCTCCTTATTTCTACAGGGATGCAACATAAGTATTTTTCTATGATAAACATTAAGATAAGCATCAGCATTTGATGTTACAATAGTCATTTACCTTATAAAAACATAAAGACGTAATAAGATCATTGGAAAAGACAGACTCAGCCATTTTAACATATACAGTGGGATGCAAAAGTTTGGGCAACCTTGTTAATAGTCATTATTTTCCTGTATAAATCGTTGGTTGTTATGATAAAAAATGTCAGTTAAATATATCATACTGTATAGAAGACACACACAGTGATATTTGAGAAGTGAAATGAAGTTTATTGGATTTACAGAAAGTGTGCAATAATTGTTCAAACAAAATCAGGCAGGTGCATAAATTTGGGCACCGTTGTCATTTTATTGATTCCAAAACTTTTAGAACTAATTATTGGAACTCAAATTGGCTTGGTAAGCTCAGTGCCCCCTGACCTACATACACAGGTGAATCCTATAATGAGAAAGAGTAATTAAGGGGGTCAATTGTAAGTTTCCCTCCTCTTTTAATTTTCTCTGAAGAGTAGCAACATGGGGGTCACAAAACAACTCTCAAATAACCTGAAGACAAAGATTGTTCACCATCATGGTTTAGGGGAAGAATACAAAAAGCTGTCCCAGAGATTTAAGCTGTCTGCTTCCACAGTTAGGAACATATTGAGGAATTGGAAGACCACAGGCTCAGTTCAAGTTAAGGCTCGAAGTGGCAGACCAAGAAAGATTTCGAATAGACAGAAGCGACGAATGGTGAGAACAGTCAGAGTCAACCCACAGACCAGCACCAAAGACCTACAACATCATCTTGCAGCAGATGGAGTCACTGTGCATCGTTCAACCATTCGGCGCACTATACACAAGGAGATGCTGTATGCGAGAGTGATGCAGAGGAAGCCTTTTCTCCGCCCACAGCATAAATAGAGCCTCTTGAGGTATGCTAAGCACATTTGGACAAGCCAGCTTCATTTTGGAATAAGGTGCTGTGGACTGATGAAACTAAAATTGAGTTATTTCGGCATAACAAGGGGCGTTATGCATGGAGGAAAAAGAACACAGCATTCCAAGAAAAACACCTGCTACCTGCAGTAAAATATGGTGGTGGTTCCATCATGCTGTGGGGCTGTGTGGGCAGTGCAGGGACTCGGAATCTTGTCAAAGTTGAGGGACGCATGGATTCCACTCAGTATCAGTAGATTCTGGAGACCAATGTCCAGGAATCAGTGACAAAGCTGAAGCTGCGCCGGGGCTGGATCTTTCAACAAGACAACGACCCGAACCACTGCTCAAAATACACTAAGGCATTCATGCAGAGGAACAAGTACAACGTTCTGGAATGGCCATCTCAGTCCCCAGACCTGAATATAATTGAAGATCTGTGGTGTGAGTTAAAGAGAGCTGTCCATGCTTGGAAGCCATCAAACCTGAATGAACTAGAGATGTTTTGTAAAGAGGAATGGTCCAAAATACCTTCAACCACAATCCAGACTCTCATTGGAACCTACAGGAAGCGTTTAGAGGCTGTAATTTCTGCAAAAGGTGGATCTACTAAATATTGATTTCATTTCTTTTTTGTGGTGCCCAAATTTATGCACCTGCCTGATTTTGTTTGAACAATTATTGCACACTTTCTGTAAATCCAATAAACTTCATTTCACTTCTCAAATATCACTGTGTGTGTCTCCTATATGATATATTTAACTGACATTTTTTATCGTAACAACTAACGATTTATACAGGAAAATAATGACTATTAACAAGGTTGCCCAAACTTTTGCATCCCTCTGTATCAATATAGGCATTTATAGCAAATCCTTTTTGCTTTTTGCTTAATTTACATATCATAATTTGAACTATTTTTGCTCTTTGTTAAATGTTGTCTGGTGTGTTTTATTTGTTATCATTAGAAGGTAGTTGGCATATTTTGGTAGTCATGTTTGACTATGCTGCGCTAGATGACCCAAAGGATATACGGCTTGTGTATTTACAATTCATGTTATATCTAAAGGGATTTAAAGGTAATTTTATGACAAAGACTTTGTTTTATAGTTTAATATCTTTTGATTACATTATTTATTTTGCACATGCTTTAAAAAATGACAACCAACATTTTTTAACTAGACATCTTACTACTGATAGGAGACAGAGTGTCTGGGATTATTTTGAGAGAAAGAGAAAGATCATATGATAATAATGAACAACAGAAACAGAGTCACTGCCAGGTGAAAGGTCAAAACAGGGAGACCAAAAATATATTGATCAAACAAAGTACTGGAGCAAATCAAAATTCAAAATCAAAGACAAAAATGTAATAAAAAATAATAAACTTAGCAATTGGCCTATTGGAAAAGAGAAACTAACTACAGTACAACTAAGAGATTTGAGTTTTATCTGACAGCTGTATTTAAACCAGATATGTCAAAGAAGTATATGACCTTCAAATCATGGCACAAAAATCCTAAATGAAACTAAATAAAAATGAATCCCAAATGACAAAAATCCATAAAATTGACATGTGACATGAAAACTACTAATTCTCTTCTGTAGAAAGCTTTAATACGTTGAAAGTTTATGAATGCATTTTTTAGAAGCTACTTACCTCACTGGGCTTACAAGGAATATTTATCTCCTCGGTTTTGTATGCATGGCATGAACAAGGGGACACGCTCACATCCATATTGATTCTATGTCAAGGAAACATTTGACAATCAATATAAAGTGCATGTCTATGAAATGTATGTGGGAGCGGAGGCAGGATCTATTTAAAGACCACCTAAACAAGAGTTAATGTGCAAATTTCACAGAAATAGTTATAGGACTCGGATTTGAACCCAGGAGTCTGGAAAGCCACAGCACTAATCAGTACATCAGTGGTACTCACTACGCAGTTAATGATTTTTTGTTCATATGGATATGTTTTCTACATATGTGACAGCAAAGTTGAACTGAAACACTCATGATGTACACAATTTGTATTTAATGCTCATGTAAAATATAATTTGATATGTTACATTTATTGCGGTGGGCTGGCACCCTGCCCGGGGTTTGTTTCCTGCCTTGCTCCCTGTGTTGGCTGGGATTGGCTCCAGCAGACCCCCGTGACCCTGTAGTTAGGATATTGGGTTGGATAATGGATGGATGGATGGATGTTGCATTTATTCTTGTTATTTGCATGTATCTTTTTAGGATATTTTTATATTGATTATTTCTTTCAAATACTGTTGAAGCCATACATGAACTGTATTAATATCAGAAATACTAAAGAAATTGTTTGCCACATATACAATATAGTGCATTGCTACAAATATGCTTGCATCATATGCTATATATGTGTGGTATGGTAGTAACATCTTATATTATTAATTCCATAAGAAATGTGAAATTAAGATTTGAACAACTTTCTCTCTATTTATTGCAAGTGCCTTATTTCCATACATATTTCACAGACATGATGCTACCAGTTGTATGAATGCAAGTGAGTCTGCCCTCAAAGATCTTTTGGAAACCATGCAGTCCCTGTATTTGTAGCATGGGGCCTATAGGGCAGGAATTAGCCCAGGAAAGTGCTACTCTGTTTCACTGGACACAATAATGCATAGCCATCTACCAACACAGACATGCAGACTGTGACAAGGCTAAAAATTAAACCTGAACCCCTGAAGATTTGAGGTATGAATGCTAGCAGCTGCACCATCAGATAACCCTGGATTAAAGCTAAATTGGTTATTTATAAGTTTCTATTACTGGATTGCAGTAGGCACACTCTTTTGTCCACCACAGTTGTTTCCTACCTTGAAATAAGTGCTCATGATACAATCACTGCCTCCCTGTGACCTTAGACCGGGCAGATTAACTGGAAGAACATGGCCAAACAGTGCAATACTTATCAAATAATATAGTACTTTTATTAATAATGTTTTTGAGTGATAGGAATAAGCTTAAATAATTTTCTAGCACAAAACTGAATAAACAATGTGCAGCTATGTGTACTATGTAGAATATCTCTTACTTTATGAACTAAAACGTTTAGTACTTTTCAAATTCACCCTTATCTAAAATTTAAGACATTAAATATTTCTTATAACTCATTTTAAAAAGAATATTTTACTTTGTCAATGTATTTTTTTTTGTTTATATATTTCTTTCAAATTTAATAAATTAGTAATTAGAAAAAGTAAACATCAAATTAAGTTACCTAAAAACAAATGCAACAACCAAAGTACTCATAAATGACTGGCATTTAGAAGTAACATGATATACCCACCATAAAATGCATTATCTTTTCAATGCCAGATATTTCAGGCAGGCAGTGATATTGTCCAGAGCCCTGCAGATAACAGATAATGAGAAGTACTCTGTGCTCTGCGAAATAACAAAAGCACATGAAAACAGATACGCCTCTTGTTGTGCATTAGAAATGTCTCAAAATATACGCAATGTTTGGTATTATTTATATATATATAGTGCATGAATATATATTTTACAACTGTTTGAATTTTATCTTTTTAAAATTACTATATTGTATCTATATGGGTTTTCTTCATGTACTGAAGTTTTCTCCCACATCCTAAAGACAATGCATGTTAAGGTTTATTAGCAATTCTATATACTGTAGCTCTGGTGTGACTGAGTTTATGCGTGTGCCTGAGTATGACCTGCAATGGACTGGATGCCTGTTTAGGCCTGAATTCTACTTTGTGTTCAGTGTTGCCGGGATCTTTCTCTGCATCCAACAACCCTCTGTTGGACTAAGCAGATTTGAAATGATGGATGTGAAGATTAACTAATGACCCATCCTGGGTGACTTGGAGCATGCCATGATGTGATCATACTACTTGTGACACCGTAATGAATACATTTCAGAAAATTAATTGGAAAATGGAACCCTAAAGTGAAAAAGCAGCTTCAAATATTAAATGAATGAAAGATGCGAATATGACATCACTTTCAGATGTTAGAATACCAGGAATGTATTTTGTATTCTGAAGAAACTTTACTACCTAATTTTTTTTCCTTGTTCAGAATGGGAGATTCATAAAAAGTTTTGCTACCCTGTAAATTGCTGTCATCTGCCATAAATGGAATACTCTTCTGATGCTTTTTCTGTGCTACTAATTTCAATTTTCAGGCTGCCTCACTAGGGTAGCTACATTACACATTTTGCTAGACTGACAAATCCTGACATTGGAGAGGTGTCATGTTTCTAATCACATTGACCTTATACATGTCAAGATAGGTTGCTGTGGCTCAGCAGAGGTAGATTTTTTTAGAAAATAAAGTTTGTTACCCAAGAATAGCATTTCTTCAAGATCATCAAAGCAGTGAAATTCTGTCTTCTTGAGTGATGCCAATGTGTGCTAATATATTTCTTTAAGGGAGACACAGAATGAAGACAACAGCACAGAGAAAAGTGAATACTTTGCTCTCTTACCCAATAGGGCAGAGTTTCCATGTCTTCTCTGTGTTGTTATTAGTTATTCCATTTTATTTCCAAGGGACAGTTCACTGGTTCCAAATTACTTTGACATATGAAAGTGCAGCCATGTGAGTGGTGATGCATGTAGGCATGAAAATGGATGAATAGCTGAGTAGTATGAGTTTAGATGGCATCCAGCTTGGCACATCCAGAGTGATATGCTTTTAACTCTTCAATGTCAAATTGTAAACAACAAAATCTCTGCCTTAGAAAGTAAGTGATTTTCTGAGACTAGTAACTTAGTTACATTTAAAAGATGTAATTTGAACAGATAGAACATTTTTCAGTTTAGTTATATATCATTACATTTAATGGTTTTCTATAGATATTCCTATTTACTACCAAATCCTAAGATTACGCAGGAAAAATTGATTAGTGAATATAAATTGTCCGAGTGAGTGTGGATATATACACATGATTGACCTCTGCAATGGATTAGTGTCTGGTCCAGCGCTGGTTCTTGCCTTGCACAATGCACACATGGAGCAGGTATATAACTCCCCAACATCCTGTAATTGACTAAGTGAGTTTGGGAAATGAAAGAATGAATTTTAAAACTAATAAATTTGCTTACTATGTTAACATTCCTTTTCACAAATGTAACTTTTTCCAGCTTTACTGTCATGATTCTACAAAATAAAACATGGATGAAGTACTTAAGAGTGAAAAGATTAGTACAACTAGAAATGCATCCTAAAGCATAACAGCTAAGTCAGTGTAATTTTCATTTCTATGCTTGCTTCAGAAAAATATCTTTTTTGATATTGTTTGACGTCTTCCTTTTTGTGAATTATATATTTGTCATCTATAATTTAGATGCCTTCAGCCTAATATTTTTTCCCACTGTATATAACATTCTGATTTTTAACTAGTCTTTTGCATAACAGACTTTATTAGTAAACAATAGTGATTTTTGTTTGATCATGCTGTGCCTCTTCAGTTTGTCCAGGTCTGTTTTGTGTGTGCACAGCCAGTTGCACTTTACTAGAGTACATGGCATGCTGCAGATATGCAGCTCAGCCTGTTCACAGAGAAGCCTGTGGTGTGGGAGTTGTGCATACTGTGTTTCTATTTCAATGGGTATGTCTGGTTTACGTGTGTCTAATGTTTACACAGGGAAACATTAAATTAATATTCTCAATTGCATCCACAAACACAAAAATAAAAAAGTACTTCAAGATGAAATTTCACAGATGTCAAACACATTTGTATTATTTAAAAGCAATCCTTCAATAAGCTGAAATAATAATGCCATTAATAATAACTTGTTGGAGCTTCTTTAAATTTTGATTTGTTAGGCCACTAAAGAAGACAGACGAACTGAAAGTGATGACAGACAGTAAAACACTGCTGTAAAATGACAGGATGAGGCTCCTGTCCACTTTGAATAGCATATGTTTATGGAGGAGAAATAAGCTCCTACTGCATTTAGAATTAACTTTTTGTATAAGTATTTAGATTGTATTGATACGAATTGCTAGATATTTATACTCAGTCACTATTTCTACCTCCTATTATACAGGTAAATGTAACAAAGGTGAACATACAGATTTCTGTCCATATGTCAAATACCATTTTTTGTCATACAATACAATACAATACATTTTATTTTTATATAGCCCAAAATCACACAGGAAGTGCCGCAATGGGCTTTAACAGGCCCTGCCTCTTGAAAGCCTCCCAGCCTTGACTCTCTGAGAAGACAAGGAAAAACTCCCAAAAAAACCTTGTAGGGAAAAACTGGAAGAAACCTTGGGAAAGGCAGTTCAAAGAGATACCCCTTTCCAGGTAGGTTGGGCGTGCAGTGGGTGTCAAAAGAAGGGGGTCAATACAATACAATACACAGAACAGAACAAATCCTTAATACAGCATAAAAATAAAAATTTTAGAAGTACGGAAGAGCAGAATGTCATCAGCATAATGGATAATGAAACAATGATTGTTGTTACATCTCATGTCACTGGTATATGCCACATTCAATTCCTATTGGAATTTTTGCAGTTATCTTTTGTGACATCCCACCACCCTATTTTTTCACATATATTTCAAGTCAGAATTTTGGGAGAAACAGTAGGTAGCTATAAATTAGCTCTGAAGTAAAGAAACATTAATTGGCTATTTCATCACACCAAATAAAATGTAACCTACAAATGTCCTTGCTGGCTAAATGTATTATGTATATACTATATATTGAAATAAGGTGAAAGGTCAGCAATGCATTACAGTTCAGCAAATCATTGTAGCATTTTTTCCTCCAAAGTTTTCTAACGGGGATTACCACTTCAAAGGTCATTCATGTGAAACTTTCCACTGGTAAGCTTGCATGTCCTTTCTAAAGGAAGTAAAAGAGACCACACCCAAATTTAAGGAGGTCATGTGTTTAAACCAAAAGTTCAATAATATTGTATTATGAACCCTAACTACTGTATTTGTGAACAATTCAAAACAGAATCTTGAATCTGTATTGTAATATGTGGAAATATCTTGATATTATTTAATTTATTAATCCATATATCAGAGTGTATAGTAGTGAAAGCTGAAGAAAAATCCAGGAATAATGTTCTGACATAGGAACAAGTTCTAGAAAGAAAACAGTAGATATTATGTAGGATAATCACTCTGTATAGTAGGCCAATTGAAATTGCATTTGCCTTTGTTATTAACATATTTTTCACTCACTGTTTTAAAAATGTCACTGTTATGGAGATATCATGGTTACACTCGGGTCCTAATCTGGATCCTGAGTTGGTTGTCGTGTGGTGGGTGCGGCAATGCACTGTATCAGTGCATGCTTCTAACCTCTCTCTCTCTAAGCTTTCCATCATGTAAGTTAACATCCTCTGTAATATAATTTACATCTTTCAGTGAAGGCAATTTTATTTAAAAGGTGGGCATCTGATTGAAAGATAAAAAATCTCACAATATGAAATGCAAATGGTCATCATCATCCAGAACCCAGGCAGAGGTTTATAAATATAGATTACAAAAATCAGATTGACCTTGCATATCTTTTGCAAATCTTTTAAATCATTTCCGGGTTTTGGGAGCTGGAGACAATGTTGGCAATATTTTGCGTAGGAAGCAGGACCCAGTCCTGGGCAGAGTGCTAATTACTCATAGAGCATATTCTATGCACGCAATTGCTTGGGATCTATTTAGAACTGCACATTAACTTAACCTGCATGTCATTGGAAGGTGGGAGAAAAACCTAAGCAGACAAACAGAGAAAATGTGCACTCCACTGTGATAGTATAAGCCCAGCCTGGAATTCAAGCCTAGGAATTAGAAGCTGCGAGGCACCAGTGCTAATCACTGTGCCAATCACATATTAAGTACATTGATTAATATTAAATATATCATGAATTATATTTTATCATTTTCATCATGCAATCTTCACATCTGAAATATAATGATAATTTTTTTTTTTATATTTTATTGTTTGTATGGCCAAAGCTGCATAGCTAATTTTGAGATTGTTTGCTCACTAGAGAGGAAAAAACTTCATAAACAAGTAGGTAAACAAAAAAACAGGCTTTCTCAGACTCATATATCAGCTCCTTTGTTGTCTCCAGTGACAGTGGTTTTGAAATATTTGTTTGAAAGGAAAATCCAATGTATGACTTAGGTTTTTCTAATTTTATATTGTTGATGGCCATATAATATATTTTGCAAGGAGCTTAGGAACATTTCTATAGAAAACAATGACATGATGTTAAGTTGAAATGGTAAGCTGCATTGCAACATGACAATATTGAAAATCATAAAGACAGACCAAAGTGAGTATGGCTCATTTGGTCAGGTTAATTAGCACACATAAGTAAACAAAGACATAGGGATGAACAACTGGGAGGAAGCAGAATTACCATCTGTAACCATTTGTAATGTTTAAAGCCTGTCAGCACAAGGATTTAAAACAACAGCTGTTTCTTTGAATCCACACATTATACATTGTTTTAAGTGTAATGGCCATCCCCCAAACACCACCAAAAATTCATTACTACACTGATGGTGGGATGGGGATCAGCAAAAAAATGTGTTGTTTACCTGGTCAAGATATTCTACCAATCCTTATGAAGTGTGAAATAGTGAATCCTGAATAATGAAGTGTATGAGTGCAATTAGATCATCCATCATTTTGGGTGAAGTAGTGGACAGTTGTAACTAATTGGTGTTATCGTGTGATTTACTACATCTGACTACATCTGACCACATCATATCAAATTTTCAGTGCTTCAGGAAAGAATTTCACAAGAAAATTTGGAAACTTTCTTCACCTTCATTCATTTATCACTCAAGGAAGGGGTCTCACATATATAGAGAGTGTATCAAATAACTGTGTTTTTTTTTGATAGAGTTCTTAAATGATCAAACATATCTGCATTTTAATAAGAAATGTCTTCATTCAACTTTTTACTTTTAATAATCACTGATAACTACACTTGCAGATGAGTACAATATTTTGGAATAAGTTCTTAAAAATCAACATTTATTTTATATAGTGCAGTTAACATGTTATGAAACAGGATGACAGTGCTTTTATTACCACATCTCTGGCAAGCAGAATCTTGACAAGGTCACTGTCTGTGTCAAGTTTTCCCCTTCTTCTCGTTTATGTTGGTTTCTTCTGAGTTATCCAGTAAAATTCCACATTTTAAGCACATGAGCAGAGCCGGCCCTAGACAATTTCGGGCCCGAAGCAGACTGATACCGAGGGCCCCGACCCCTGCAGCTAAGGGGTCCGGGGCAGAGCTCCAGCCGCCAAGCGATTTCCTGCATTCTGAGCTGCAGAAATGCGTTTTCCCGGCATCTACAACCATCACTTTTTGACGGTTTCCGTTTGACACTGACAACCGTAACTGTAACACACTGACAGGAGCCAAATTTGCAGGCTGTCAGCGCAGACTGTCGTACAAGGCCCTGAGTGAAGGGTATGAGTGATGGAGGTCGGAGTGGGCCCGCATAAATGTCTTTAGTGACAATACATTAACAGATAAAGCTACATTTTAGCCAGCTTTTGCTGTTTCCACCAGGCAGCACGTGGAGGTAAATAGCTAGGCCAAGCACTTTTTTTTTTGCTTTTTATATTTTTTATATATTTTTTTATTTTATCAAGATGAGATCCACATTATTTTGTTTTTACATTTTTATTCGGTTTTAAAGCTTGTTTTCATACTTTCTGGTGCTAGTGCTGCTGCTGCTGCTGCTAGAGCTAACCGTTTTCATTAGGAAGAGTTGCAAAGCGTCTTTTTGGGTAGCGAAGAATTCATCTTTCGCTGCTTTTTCTTTACGTTTTTGAGCACCTGATTTATATTTCTTTGGTGGTGGAACTGAAGACATTTGGAATACAATAATTTCAAACTGTGTAAATTCAGCAAGGCCTAACTACTATCTACAAGACGTTCTTTCTAATAAAATGGAAATATATTGATATGAAGGAAAGTGATGGCTTTACGAAGAGAAGGGCCCCTTTTATGCTCTGTCGAGAATGCAGTGCGGCGGAGCGGCCCTGACTGAAGTGTAAGTGGGCGCCTACTGAGGACAGAGGCACAGATGAGCCGTGGAGGCAGCAACAGGCGCGCGGGCCTGAGTAAAGCGTAATGAAGGTTGGAGTGCCGAGTGGAGATGTCCACTTGGAGTAATTAGGTGAATTATATATATAAAAAAATTAGTAATAGAGGTTGGAGTGAAGGAGTCTGTTGCTCCATTGGGCCCTCCGCAGCAGCGTCGCATCACAGGAAAAAAAAAAAACCTTGGGCGCAGTGGGCCCCCTCCAGCTGTGGGCCCGAAGCGGTCACTTCATTCGCTTCGCCCCAAGGTCGGCTCTGACATGAGCTTTTAGCCTGATTAGAGACTATAAACTAATAGACAGATTTATAAGTAAGAGTGTCCTGAGATGGGTATGATCCACCCAACCTTGTATTGTAATAAGCGGACTAAGAAAAAGTTGGGCAGATCAACAGTATGTAGTGTTATAGCACTTTGCAAAACAAACAGTGCAATGTAGCATCACACTGAGAAACATGTAAGTAACATACAAATACAAACAAATATGCAGGATTGAGACACTGAGAGGGGCTAAGAAAAGAGGAAAATGTAAATATTGACACTAATATTTAACTGGAGAAATCAATTGATACCTGATGTCCAACAGGGAAGTATAGTCAATATAATGCCAAAAGAAACATTCCAGAAAGCAGAAAATAAGCTGGTCTCCATAGTTGATATGGCAAGTCACAATTGGAATGTCATAGTAAAACTAGAGCAGGCAAAAGAAAAAAATGAAAATTTACCAAGACTTGTGTGTCACAGTTGACAGAGGGCTGGTGCTGACAGCTTTGGATGTTGATGGTAGAACAGGAAGTATTCAATCTTTAAATTATCACAGATGAAATCAAAATGGCAAATTTGAGGCATTTTTTGGGGTAGGTTTGTTTTCTACAAGATGGTGTCACTGATTTTAGAACTGATATATTTGATTTAAGTCTTGAAGTACAAAATGACCAAACTTGTAATAGAGTTTGGGGATGAGGACTAGTTTTATTTACAACAGGATGGAGCACCTCCCCACTACACCATGATGTGAGGGCCTATCTTGATGAAAATCTGCCAAACAAATGGATTGGGAGAAGAGGCAGCCCTCGCTTTTGCCAGACCTCATGGCAATGGACTATTTTTTTAATGGGGTAATGTCAAAGATAAGGTTTATCTCATAAAACCGGAACAATTAATAAAATGAAAACAGTCAATGAAGGAGAATGCATCACAATATACCAAAGATTTGTGATGTTTGCAATCAATTGGTCTGCGTTATCAGCAGTGCCTGCGCCAGAGCAGCCAGTATTTTGAAAACTTGTGATAACTGACATTTACATTATGATACATTTGACTTCTTTAATTGAATTATAAAACATGGATACATCTTAATAAACCTTTTGTGTATAATCTTTCAAAGTGTGTATACATTTTATGGGACACCTGGTATAAGTGGAAATGAAAGCAGTTTCAGATTATATTTAAATTATATTTAAATTTATATTTAAATTGGAGAGTACAGTCTTTCAAACAAGGACTGCCTTCTACAATTAAAAGTGCATATATTAATGGATGAGATTATATTGATATATTTTGATTTTTTGAAGATTATTATTGTTTTAGTTGGATAATATTTATTAGAACACACCTTTTTTGGATTAAGGTAAAAACGTACTGTTATTTGCTACTGTCAGTAAGCTATTTAATTATTTTACCATACTTAATTAAGTTAAATTATGCTTTGTAATTATGTTAAATTAATCAAACCTACTGCTTTTCTCTGTATTGTCTATGTAAATGTGTATGTGACTGGCACCTTGTACACAGTCAGTTGATGCCTTGTGCCAAATGCTACTGGGATTATTATCTCTGGCTTCCTGTAACTTTGAAATGGAAAATGGTTGTTTGGAAAATGCATGGGTAACACAAAAAGGAATAAAAAGCATTAACAAACTAATTTATGACACATAAGAGTTAAAATTTATTTAAAAATACTTTTCTGTTACATTTCCAAAAAGATCAAAATCTAAGAAAAATTACATTTCCAAAGCTACACACTTAGTACTTTCATGAGGTCCTTTTGCTTAAAGGCATTACATGCAGTCTGACCCTTACTAGTCCCACAGATATCTTGTTCAAAGACAGAATCTAGGAACCACAATTTTTTACCTCAAGAGCTGTCACTTTAAACAACTAGATTTGACTGTACCCAGAGAAATGTGCAAAAGCACCTTTTCATTTCTATTTAATGTAGTTTTTGAATTATTGCTAATTAGTTCTGTAGCAAACTAGCCATTTAAATTACATTGATTTAATGAAATATGACTAACATTGAATCTATTATATTTACAGTCAGGCACTAACATACTTACTTACTACTAACAAACAAGTCATACTTCAGTTGACCCATTCTCATTTTGTATATGTTAACTGTATTCTAATTTCCTCATGTTTATAATGTACAGTGTAACGCTAAGCCAATAAACAAAAATAAACATTAACCAAAGTAGTCTACCCTTAACAGCATTAAATGTCTTAATTTCACAAAAGATGTAATAAAATCTAAATTCATATGGAAAATGTACTGTAGTTCCTTACCTGTCAAAAACCACTGCAGCATATGGAGGCTCTGCAAAAAGGATATCCCCAGGCCAAAACTCCTTGGTCACTTTCAGACCTCTGCCTTTGCCCTCTGAATTAAAAATCTCAACATTTTCCATGTTCTCAACAGTCATGACAATGACAAACAAAGAAACTGAAGGAGGTCTTTAACCACGCTGTAACCTTTTGTGTTAATCTGGTCAGCAAACCAATATTGTACGTACCACGTTACAAAACCTCCAGGCCAAATACTATAAATAGATTTGCCCCAGTGGCCTGATCCACCTCAAAAGTACATGCCCAATTGCTTTGTGAATGAAATAATCGAGCATTCACTTATTCAGAATGGGCAATTTAAATCATACTTGAAGAAAACAGCACACTCAGTTGTGTCACTTCAGACAGTAAATCAGTTGTGGTGAAAGAGAGCTTCTTTAAATTTTGTGAGCTCTTTCTCCCCTTGTTTAGACATAGATAAGGTGTGCTCAAATGTATTTTTAGCAGCCAGTTGCATGTGCTTGTCAAAAGCACAGCAGCTGGGAAAGCAATGAGAATTTGCCCTCCCCTTACAAGCATGGCTTCTGGTCAATTCTTCTGTTAGTTCTAGATGATTCTAGTTGTTTTGAAAAGATTTCTGTTTTCTAAATTTGAATGAAATTCTACAACTCTTTGGAAGCTTCTTGGTAGACAGGCTATTATGATATGCTTAGCTCAGCATTTGGAAAGGAAAACTAAGCCTATTTGCTAATAATTAACAATAACAATACATGTAGATGAGTGTGTGCAATGTTGATGTATTAAAATATATGGAAATAAAAAACAGTGAAAAGGGAATTTTGCAGTAAGTTTTTTTTTCTGAATGGTAACATTTTATGCAATTTTAAGAAACATTCATTTAACTTGATATAGTATACTGTCAAATCAGATTATTAAAGTTTTTAAATTCTGAATACTGTATGCAGTTCTTGCTGATCCTTAATTTTTCAGTTAGCAGTTTGTTATGAACTAAAAGAGGCTCATAAATGAACTTCCAAGATAATGGCAAAGATTTAGTCAAAGTGAGTTGTGCTACTGGTGTTTATCACACTCTGCATTGCTCTCCTTTGCTGTTTGGTTATGCAAAACCAAAATGATGTATGTCAAAGATTTCCTTTTGTTTATCCTTAGATGCCAGAGGACCATGGATTCCAAACCTTGAGCCACAGATCAGGTGTCATGTTTTGCGCATCATATCAGTTGGTTTTAAAATGAAGCTCTGCCTGATAAATCACACATGGCCATGAGAACTATCATTGTAAGGTGCAGATCCTGAAATGTTGATGACTTAATACTAAAAAATTGAATTTGGTTGCTCTAATGTATTCCCTTCTGGGTTATATGCACAGACAGAGCAAGAAGGGGGTCAATACAATATAATACACAGAACAGAACACAAGTAATCCTCAATACAATATAATAGTGCAATGGAAATATTACAAGTACAGAGCAGTATTCAACAGTAGATGATATTACATAATACGGTTTGGATTTGTTCAGAGTCCTGGAGACCTCAGCCATCAAGCTACCTCCCCTATTGATCATTCCATAGCTGACTCAGTGCTGGGCCAGCCAATCCAATGAAAGGACCCCTCTACCCAACGATTCCTGTGATCCTCTATCAGAGATGACTTTACCTTAAGCAGGCAAAACAATCTGGCAGTAGGGCAGTGGCACCAAGTACCACATTTGAGTACCGAGAAGAGAAACAGAATAAGTGTGGTCTTTGGTATGCAACAGGAAATTACAGTACATAGACAGAGGGAAAAAAATCTCAAATACTGGACTGAGAATGGAACCCAGATCACTGCACTCTGGCTGGTAGATCTCTAAAGTCATTAACCAACTGAACTACCAAAGGTAGTTTGGAGAGGAAGGAAAGCTTTTAGTAGCAATTACTACATAATGTAGGTGTGAAGTGTGATGTGACCACTTTCTCCTGAAAACAATTAAGGGCAGTAATTTTATTCATTGTTTGCTCTTCCAGGATACTGTTATGTCCAGATTACAACACCAAGTTAAAGACTTAACATTTGTCTGTGGGAAGATCATTAACAACAGTTAAGCTGACGATTGTAAAGGTTAACTGTAGATTTTTATTAAGCACAATTGGGAACAACTTAAAAATTAAACACTAAATAAATATAAACTATGATCCACCATCTTATGGAACTGGTGGTGGGTTCAGTCTTAAAAAAATCATTTGTCTAAACAAAAGTAATATAACACATTCAATATGAATCAAAACAATCCAATACAATGCAGAGTGCCCACAAATAAATTGAAACCAAAAAGCAGATTTAATATCAAAACAAAGGAACAATGCCGACCTTCAATATAATGTTACAAAAATAAAAACAAACTGATTTCTACAAATTTAAAGCCTTTACACTCCCACAAAGAATTAATAATAACTGAAAAATACTTCAGAATACTCACTTCTAGATACTGACCCACAGCAAGGGTCATCTAATTTAAAAATTAAAAAAACCTCCAGAATTGGCAGTCGACAACCCAGTATTATTCAATTCTGATAGATGAAGGAGAAGCATAGATCACTCACTTCCTTAGGGGCTTATAAGAAAATATATATAACTAGCAAAATACCCGCGCTTTGCAGCAGCGAAGTACTGCCTTAAAATTTTTATTAAGAAGAAAATTAAACCTTTTTAAACTGAGGGAAAATATACCAATAATTATTTGTTAAGGATCTCTTTGTATACCACATTGTGAGTTCGGCCCTCCGGTTGTAATATGACCAAGCTGTGCGCTGAGCTTACTCGAGCATGCAACGTACAGTTGGCCATGTGAACAGTAATCTTGTTTCAAATCTCACAGCGTGGATTGCTGCTGTCATAATCGGTTTGAGTTTCATGGTTTGTTTCAATTACGACAGTATTTGTAGGGCTTGTGTTGGAGACATTCGGCATCTGTCAAGTGTTGTAAGTATACAACCGGTTTCATCGATAACTTCACATCCAGCTTTTGAGAGTTTAAACATTCATAAACATCAAAATGTCCACTACTGAAATCGTCACCTGTCAATCTAAGATGTTTAAGAGGCATTGGCGGTTGTCGAAAGGTGTAAAATATTTGGTCATTTCTGTACACTTGAAGCGACAACCAAACAATTCAGCGGCAGCGACCAACTCACATGCAGATGCATAGGTGAAGGGCTTAAGCATTTCACTCTTATAGTGCTCCTGTGTAGTATAATTATCTCCTGTACCGTCATCAGTCCACACCTTGAACCTGTCCCCGTCATTCAATACATAAGACACAATGTTCCTCCGGATATCAAGAGTGAGCCTGATATGGCCGTGC
>JANRMT010062837.1:10326215-10354195 GCA_026402145.1 Polypterus bichir lapradei | reverse complement strand
ACAACAAAATACAGTACATTTCTCAACCCAATAATTACACTTTATCTTGTAGCTTGTTTAGCTTTAGCTCTTTAATTCTTTTAAAAGTTCTCAGCACAACTAGGTTTTGGTTTTCAACTAATAATTTCTTTAATTGGTTTAGTGGCTTTCAAAGATAGTGCCGGCTGTGCTCAAGTCCTAATTTGGGATCTTGAAGTGGTTCATCGTGTGGTGTGTGCATCAATGTGCTATATCAGTGCATGCTCCCAACCTATTTACCCCCAGTTATAAAAGGTGAACAAAACAAATCCTATCCACCAATACTGTATATAAAGATTCAGAAAGTATTCAGACCTCTTCTCTTTCTGCTCAGTTTACTGTGTTGTAGGTTTAATTTTAAACATGTAAATGTGTTGTTCTTGCCCATCAATCTATTACACAAAATGACAAAATCAAAAGATGTTTTCAGAAAGAATTGCAATTTTTTTAATGAAAAACCAAAATCTCAGATTTTATTACATGTAGTATTTGTGCCCTTTGCTGTGGCACCCCAAATTGCCATCAGGTACATACTATTTCCTTTAATTATCTTGAAGATGTGTCTAGAACTTAACTGGAGTTCATGTTTGGGTAACTGAATTAATTGTATATAGTTTAGAAAGGCACACACCTCTGTATATAAGGTCTCAGAAGTCACACTACATGTCAGGACAAAAAACAATCCATGAAGTCCAACATTTTCTCTGCAGACTTCCACAATAAATTGTAGTGAGGCATAGATCAGTACTAGGATATACAAACTTTTCTAAACTTTTAAGTCATTCCAGTAGCACAGTGACCTCAATAATTGTGAAATGTTTTAATCCACAACAACTCTTCCTAGAGTTGGCTGCCTGGCCAAATTGAGTTAGAGAGCAGGAAAGGCTTTGGTCAGGGATGTAAGCAAGAACCCAATGGTCATTCTAATAGATCTTCCAAAGTCCTCTTCTGAGATGAGAGAACATGTTGGAAGGACTCTCAGTGTATGTGAAAAAATATTCCCTGGTCTGATGAGTCAAAAATTGAAGTCTTTGTGGAAAACTCCAAACAATGTGTCTGGGGAACACCAGGCTCCTGTTCTAATTTCCTTGAGACTGCACATGACCTCAGACTGGTTGATGATTTACCATTTAGCATGATGATGACGCAATGTATACAGCCAAGGCATCACCGGAGTGGCTTTGACACAAGTCTCTGACTGTCTCTGCCTGTCTTTGACCAGCACAACCTGAAGATGTCAGTTTAAAAATGATTTACATCCAGTCTAATTGAGAGGATCCGCCATGAAGAATGGGATAAACTGTTCAAATACATGTGTGCAAAGACCCTTAGATTTAGACCTTATAGAGGCTTACCCAAAAAGACTCAAAGCTGTAATTGCAGCCAAGGGGGACTCCACAAATTACTGAATTAAGGTTCTGTATAGTTCTGTGTATTAGAGATGTCATTTTTTATTTTTTTTTTAATTTGAAAACCCTTCTGAAGACATATTTTCACTTTGTCATTATGGGTTATTGAGTGCAGATTGATTGACAAAATGGCAAATGTATCGATTTCAAATTAAATCTACAATACAATAAAGTATGCAGAAAAGGGAAGGGGTCTGATAATTTCTAAATCCACTGTGTATAGAAATATACAATGTTTGGCTGTAGCTTTGCTTAGGAGACCTACATTAGGCTGGGCAACATGAAATAATACAATCCAGTGCTTTATATACAATGTAGGAGAGTGTGCCAGGTAAACATTAGCTGTAATTTATTACTGGAATTGTTCTTGTCACAAAACCATGAACAATAAATAATGTAGCTATTTTGTCATGGAAGCTGTCCACTGCACAGTTTTGGTCACTGTTGGATAAACTAGGACTGACTACATCTATGGTTAAAATACTTCCTCCCTTCTGGTATATACAGACCCCAGACAGTACAGACCCTAGAAGATGAGAAGCAAGTTCAAGAGTTTATTCACTCAGCATAGAATAACATTTTTGAAATTATGTTTCTTGAGGTGCCAAAAGCAGAATGTATGGATGTCATAACTGCACAACTTGGATGCATAGCAGCTCTTTCTTGCTATAAATCTAGGTATCCAATGTGTTAGATATCAGTTGGCTCTTTCAATCTTGCATTGCCATTCTAAGCTGACAGGTCTTTGATCTGGCAAAGTTTCTGGATGGATACTGATGGAAGGAGAGATTGGGAGAACCTGAGCTCTTTGAAAACCCAAATATTTAAACCTGTTTCATGTTTTCTTATGTTACCCCTTTTAGACCATAGGACATCGTTGTTTAGCGGCTAACTCTCTTCTCATGTGCATGTCTTATGCCTTTAAACAAATATTGACTATGCGCAACCTATGATCTTGAACTTTCTAACACTCAGCCTACCAGTCATAGCCATGGATGGTACGCTAAGGTAAAACATTTCTTTTGTCTTTGCAGCCCCCAACCTGTAGTTCATTTTAATTCAGACAAACCCAAATTCCTCTTTTAATAGGTTCAGATCTGTTATGTTTTGATCAGAGCAATCAATCAGGTTTTGTTAATATATTGTAAGTGCCAAAGAGGATGGACAGGTATCCTGACCAGGATAGTGGAAGAGTCCTTACCCAGACAGGAGGCCCTAGGTGGATGGATGAGCATTCCAAATAAGAAAGAGGAAGGTTGTTTACATGGATGGGAGTCCCAGGAGGATGGACAGGCATTCTGGCCAGATGTTATATCAGTACCTTTTCTGGCTAGAATAAAATGGAAAGACAGGGAAGGACTGTCTCTGGGGGCTGTTTATTCCCTCAATACACTAAGTGGCAGCTTCCCTTGAGCAAAGCTCCCATTCATACTCTCACAAGGCACCTTGGGACATGTAGTGTCAGAGGTCAACCCTGTGTGGGTGCCACCAGAGGGACATATAAGAAAGGTGCACACCTCGAAGGAGGTTTCGCCTGACCCAGAAGTGCTCAGAGGCTGTAGTCGCTTGACACTGGAAGCACTCCCAGGTCCTGGGATTAAAGGAACCTTCTGGCCTCATCCAGGTGAGTGGAGTAGGGAGGAGGTAGGCAAAGTTTGCCTGGAGGAGAGACGGAGGAGTTGTTGTGGAAGAAAGTCTGTTAAAGAAGAACTTAAATCTGTTTAAGGTATTAGATTGAATATAACCACATTTGTTGAAGCCTTTTGACTGTGTGACTGCATTTGTCTTCTGGGTTTCAGGAGCTGCAGTGACTCATGGTCCAAAATTTATTATCTTACAATTTAGAGTGCAAAGTTTTCTTTTAAATCTTACATGTTTTTTTCTAGTATGTACTTATTCACTACAAGAATGCCAATAAAATAATGGATACACTATACAGTTATTCAAAAGTCCAAATTTGTTACAGTATGCCAAAGTCAATGATGACCTTTAGATTTCCTGTTAAATACTGTATCATAGTTCTGTGCTGTAGATGCGTCCTTAACAAAGAAATCTTTCTTGTCACAAAACCATGAAAATTACATATGATTTTGTCCTCTGCAGCAGTTGTTAAACATAGGTCATTCTGTGCTGTGCTTCCAATGTGGTAGTGCAGCAAGTTTACCAGTGAATCTGATTGTTACACCCATACAGTACTGGGCAAAGTTCATATGCAATCAAAATGTGAAATATTTGTTTTTGAAATTATTGATCCATTTCAATTATACAAACCATTGTTTACCTCTCAGAACATTGTATATTCATGTTAACATAGAATAAGCAGCTCACTTGTGTAAGTTGGCTGCAAGCAAATAAGTAGATTGTCAATAAGAAGTTAATTTTAGATTTATCCAGTGAATAAGTGTTCCCCAATCTCTGGTAATGTCGTGGGAAAAACTTTCCTCCATCTTCAAAGAAGGTGATCATGGAGCCTAGAAGAGAATGTAGAACATCTCTTTATTTTTAGTTACACACAAATGTCTCAGTCCATGGAGTGAGCAAGCAATTAAACAATTTATCTGCTTTTATACTTTTTTATGATTACATCACCTCATCTAATACATCATGTCATCTGACTCTTAATATGCAGAACTTTATCATCTCCTGCAATAAATTAACACCACCAGTAATTTCTGACTCATGTCAATTCTCCCATTATTCTGAACACTGCTTTCTTAAGAGTGGTGTTTTGCAGATTGTCCAATTTATCTTTATCATACACTTCATAAGAGGGGTGTATGGGCTTTCATATCTGATTATCCCCGCTTTCTGGAGGGGTGTTTGTTATTCATTTGCCTCATTCTAACTTTGGAAAATGATGCTTGGTAGTTTCTCTAAGATGGGGCAGAGACCTCTTGTGCTTTCAAATCTAAGTTGCCTTTAGTTAACCCTTGAGTTACACTCAATCATTTTTTTTTTGTGTTAAATAATTAATTCTGTTATGGCATCGTATATATACTTGTAATACATTGTAAAAGATTATTATATATTAACTAAAAATTCCATAGAGAAACCTTACTTTTTTCATGTTTGCTGGTCTTAGTGGATGTTTCGGCTTTTATCCAGGTGCCACAGTCTCTGAAGCCTGTCCCTTTTTCTGTCACAGCCTCTAACTTCAAGTACATTAATACTTTACAAAATTTACAAAGTTAAGGTGTCTTTCTTGCTGAGTTGTGTGTAACAGATACTAAATTACAGGTACTACAAGGTAATGAACAAAATGAAGAGTATAACTGGATCTCACCAACCCAAATTAAACTAAACAAATCACATAGCTCTGCGGGTATAACCAAATAAATAAATAAAAACTACAATTATTGGAATTATTTTATTCTAGATTACAAATTAGTCTCACATTCTGTTGCATTGCTCTTTGCGTAGTTGCTGTGATTTTTTTTTTATTTCATTTGTATTATGTTTTTATTGTGGGCTATAGGTAATGTTTCATGACTTTAAGCAGCACCATATACCCTTTATAGTACCCATAACACAAAATATGTGAAGATTTCTGTTGCTGTGAGGTTCTGTTTGCCCTACAATTGTACAGCATATTTCTGGTATTGTCCTTTGGTCCTGTAACTTTCTGTAGACATTTCCATGTCTGTTATTATGACACTGTCTTTTCAATTAGCATATCTGTTGCTCTTAATATTGCTAGTGAAAAGTTGGAGCTGTTAAGCACCTTTAAAAATAAACATTTTACACATATGAGGTTTGTGTTTTCTTGAAGCTTTGTACTGTAATCTCTGATATTCAGTATTTGTTTCTGTAATAAGTAACAAGTTGTGTTCTTTATTGATAGAGCTACACAGGGTTGGTGAGCTTGTTTTTGTAAGAATTGTGTTTTCTCTTGAACAGCTTTGGATGTAAAATCACTCCTACATACTCCTAGTATTAATATCTGGTGTATGACCAGATGGGATCACTTTGTGCTCTGTAAAACTTTTTTGTAATATTTTATACCATACTACTTGCATGAAGACAAAATCTTCTTAGTGGAATATTCTTAATTTACTTTATGTAGCTCACTGTCAACTGATGCTCTATGCTATGTGAAACTGGAAAAAAATCTAATTCCTTTTACAAGGACCTGTTCACAATTTTTTTTTTAACATTTGGCAAAAACTCATTCAGATTAAGCACACTGGCCATTTGCTTAACCTTTTTCATTATATTTGCTGTTTCATGTAATATGAAGAACCATTTTAAAAGGGTATTTCTGGTCACTTAACTCTCTTCTGAGTAAGACAGGATTTGAGTCATGAATTTCTTGGATTGTCTTCAAAACATATTATTGTATTTTGTTTTGTAATAGAATTGTGTTTCTTGATTTATTTTATCCTTTAAATAAATAAAAAAAAAATAAAGATTATGAATTGGCCACAAGGTTAATATACATCCCCACCCTCTTTTCACTTTCTAGCATATCTATTTTCTAACCAGCATTAACATTGGCATTGACAAGAATTTCACCATCATAGGATGCAACTGGTGATTAATTTTAATCAGGGATGTATAAGGTATTGTGTACAACAATAAATAGAATGGAATTCTTTATAATTTACTTATAAAGATTTTTAAGCAAGATATAACAAGACAATATAACAAGAACTACATCCATCCATCCATTATCCAACCTGCTATATCCTAACTATAGGGTCACAGGGGTCTGCTGGAGCCAATCCAACAAAGAGCACAAAGCAGAAAACAAACCCCAGGTAGGGCACCAGCCCACCGCAGTAATGTAGGTTAACAAGATACAAATACACATGTAATATAAATTAGCTATAAGTTAATTAATGAAATTTAGGTATTTATTAAGTGCAAACTGAATAGAATTGGGTCATTCATTTCATTTCAAGTATTTTAGTTCAAATCTCTGTCCTCTATTAGGGGTCACTAAAGAGATTCCAAAACATTTTTCCAGTCTAAGCACTTGAAAGATTGGTCAGTGGTTGTTGTAGAGTTGTTTCACATTATTCTAAAAGAGGAGATGTTCACATTATCATTTGGAGGTAAAAACAATAAATATGCGTCCACTGTATAAGAGAAGGGCAAAAGTTCAAGGTTTTGGGTGCCATCACAACGAAAAAATAAGAATATGCACTTAATCAAGGACGAGATGCTAGTTATGAAACGATGTGGTCTGGGGATCAAAAACCGCCCCCACGAGTTTCGTCTCCGTCCCAGTGGATTGATTTTTGGTAACTCCTTGATGACTCCTCCAGTACGCTTGGTGGCAGCAGCGATTATGATCCTGGCTTCTACAACTTTCGGAGCGTTTAATGCGTAGTCATGCACGGCAACCTCACCGTCCATTGACAAACATGGAGTCGGAGAGCGCCTTCATCCCGCAGCTAGTGGAGAAATGGTCTTGGTGTGGCTTTAGCCATGCCAGCCTGTCACCTCCCACTAGCTCCACGGGAACTGAGGCCAAAAAAATTACACACACCTCCGTTATTCCCCCGAGTGAAGGTGAGTTGTGCCCGAGATGTCAGGCCGCAGAAAGCTGGTAGGCCGGAAACAATCAGCGAGGGCTAGGAGTTTGAACGTCAAAACAGAACCTCGTCAAGAAGCGTACTGCTGCTTTCGCCGAGTGCTTGCGCATTGTGTCGTGTTTCCGTACCGAATGCACGACAGAGCTATTGATCTAAAATGCAGGAATTTTGCGTAAAGTTAAAACGTCCATCATGGGTAACACGGACAGGAACCTTAGTTGTTTTACAGTATTATGTACATTTTAAGATAGCAGAACAACTTATGAAAAATAAACTGAACTGAGAAAAATGCTCCGTAAACTAATACATGTTACGGAAAGCTATATGTTCTGCTCTTTTAATTTACTATGCCCTTTACTAGGATCTGGTATATTAGGTGAGCAAATCTGCAGTTTTAATTTTAGACAATTTTTCTAACTATTCTATCATGCAGTATGCGCTTTACAGAAAGCCTCACCGTGTGCTCCTGCACAGTGTTTTCGTGCATGTATCTTTAATTTCAAGTCTAACAGAACCGTAGTAACTGAAACTTTTGTGAAAATTAATTCCACATTGAGAAATAAAAAGCTACACATTAACATCCAGAAAATTGTTTACAAGTTCTTTTTATTCTTCAGCATGGAATTACCACATTTGATTTTTTTAAACTTTGGTAATAGTGCATTTTTCCAAATTTCATATGTGTATATTTGTTGTGTTGTCAGGAGATCTGAATATAATTTATAGCAATAATTATTTGCTCAATTATCTATTGTAAACATCATATTTCGTTTTGATTTATTGCCAAGGCATATCAACAAATATGTCTGTCAATCAGAAGCCATCACCCCTGCAAAATTATCATGCCCTTATGTAAAAGTATAACCTGCACAGTTTTATTTTGTAATTCCCAGCGAACTACTTGGAATATTTTATTTAAAAAAAGTAAAAACTGGCAGTGTTCCCCGCTAGACTTTATAGTATACTTGGATATGGGGATGGATATTTGAGGAGTAAACAGTGAGACAATTATTATATTTTTATATTATGTACATTAAAGAACCATCAACAACAAATCAAATTAATAATATATTTATAAAAGTAAAGTTGAATAAGTTGGACTCTGCATCTGCATGAATAAAAGGTAAAGAAATAGCCCAAAAGTTGATAGAAATCTGCGTTTTGTACCTAATACTTGTATGCAAAATTTGGTTGACCTAAGTGAAAACGTTCTCAAGTTATCGTGCTTACTCACACACACAAACACATAGACATAATTCCAGAAATGGTATTTTTAGACTCTGGGCTGCCTAAAATTTTGAGATTCATCAAAATCTCAAAGTGGAATTTTTTTGAGGATTCCAATAGTTTCCCTGTACTTTGTATATGAGAAAGTCTGGGGGTTGTAAAATTTCGAGATTCATCAAAATCTCAACATCGAATCTTTGGATGATTATAATACTTCCCTTTAATGTACTGAAACTCAAGCATGATAGTGTTAGAATTTGTCTATCAGAAAAACAACTAAACCGAGTGATATTTACACTGGCATGGACTTATATCACATGCATTGTAAGAAGTAATTATGCTTGAGAATAAGATGGTTTGCTGTCAACATCATTTACCTAATTATCCATTGTTTCTTTTTAACATATTTAGTCATTTGTCATTTATTGACTTAATGAATCATTAGAGAAGCGTTAAAAATGTATGCTTCATTTGCAGAAATTAGTTTTATAAAGTTGGCATATGCAAAATGCATATTGGTTGCACTGCTTTATAGCAGATAGTACTGAATTCTCTCAGTAATTTAAGTTTATCAGCCTAATGTTTTGAATTGTTTTACAAAATAACTTATTTTACTTTGCTAATTCACACTTTTATATTTTTGTTCTAGTAAGTAGAAGCATTAATTTGTTAAATATTTTAAATAGAGTAATAATTGGTGAGAAGGTATATACCATTACTGCACCCAAGATAACTGCCCTGATATTTGTGCATTTTTTTCAGTCCTGAGAATTTAATTACTTATTGATAGGAAATAAGTGACTAATTCCATTCATAATTTTGTGATGTCATCACATACATTACAAGGCCAATTATCTTCTACTGCAGTAGGTAAATGAAGTTCATAGCCAGTGTTGTTTAAAAAGTATATTCAACCCGATTGTTATCATTACTTGCTTGGCAGTGTTTTAACATTGATGATGATATCTCAAGTATCGAGGGCCTTTAGAAGAATTGTCATTTGATTTTTATTCTGAATGTGTTGTTCATTTTGTATATATATATATATATATATATATATATATATATATATATAAAATAAATAAATAAAGTTCTTGTGTACTAATAACAGAACTACATATTACGTAAAAATCTGGGTGTCCAAGATCTTTACAGCTACATCCAACAACATATAGTTTAGTGAAAATGTACATGAGCTAACAAATACAAAATGTTGAAATTAAAAATAGATACATTTTTTATTCACTGAATTATCAGAATTAAATGCAGTTTAACTTGATGCAGTAATTATTTTTTCCATTTTTATTTTTCATTTTAGAATTGTTTTGCCTACCAGCTGATTATTTTTTTTAATATTTCAAAGTAAAACAAGCAATTAGTCAGGAAGGGTCTAGTTTAGGACCAACAGAAGTAAAATTTATACTTCTGATCCATGTTGCATGCTCATGTGAGCTATTCCACAGCCGTTAGTTATTGTTTCCATATCATTCTTATAAACACAAGCAGTTTAACACACTTACAGTATAAGGTTGTTTTCTTGTGTTTCCCAAAGCTAAAGCCCACTGTTATTCTGAAATTGATTGAAAGAGTTTGATTATGAATTGTAGAATAGATAGATTTCTGTAATAAAATGATCTCCATATACATACGACTGTTTGGATTGTGCCCTCAATATAGCTTCCACCCATTTTTGTCATCATTATTGCAGTTTTTATATTATTCATAAATATCACTATTGAACAGAGGTTCCTGACTTTCAAATGGTTGCAGAAAGGTGCTTATGTCCTGAGTGCCCAGATGACGAAAGTATGGATGGTAGAGACTGATTTTAGCCTTTTTGAAATAAAAAAAATAAATAAATTAATTCAATCCAGTATAATTTAAGTACTTTATGTACTTATTGTCAGATAGTTTTCACTGCTTATATCTTTTTAAAAGGTTGTGAAATTGCAGCTTATTGATTTGCTCTTGATTGTGAAATTAACTATGCTATATATATATATATATATATAAAATATATGAACTGTACATCTCACCCTACCTAGTTATCTACCTTTGGTCTGAGTTCAAGTAACCGTTGTTAGTAACTACAGTTTTCTAGTCTTCTACATTTGAATTCCTACATTTTTGGTCTTGTATTGAATACCACCCTCACCCATACCCAAGTTTATAAATACAGAAGTTGCCTAAGGCGATTGTTGCAACAGTTTCTACGCTTCAGTGAGAGTTTGCATGAAATTTCTTCAGTTTATTCTGAGGTTAATTTTAAATTCTAGAGTTTGCTATTGAGGCACCATTGAAGTTTCCATATCCTGGTACATGCACACTTGGCCCTCATAGTTGCATCATATTGTGATAGATTTAAATAGATTGTCGTAGAATTTGTTGTAGAAGAGAAGAAAAGAGTAGCATTTACACAGTTAAAAATGTAAACTGAGACAATACTGTTAATAAAACCTTTGGCAGTTTGTTGACTTTTTCTGAGAAACAGCAAGTGAGTTCATGGACGCTTCTTACTCTTACCAGCCAACAATGCCAGTTACTCATAATTTCAACATGCTGATGAACTCCACTGTGACTGCAGGTATACTGTAACTAGGAAATTGAAACTGAATAATTATTATCCAAAAGAAGTGTGAACAGTATTTATTAGGATATTCAGAAGTGTGTAAATAATGGATATGAAGCCTAACCAGTAATTGTAGAATTGTGCCTAAAGAGGTGTGTTCAGATGATTTGCTTTCACATTACACGACTGTGGATGAAGGCATTTGTAACCTGTCATCACCGAGGAAGAAAAATGGACCAATTAAACTGGAGGCCAAAAGACATTCAGTGAAATGACATCAGCCAGCTTTTCCATGAAAAAGTTAAAGGTTACAACTTCAGCATTGAAATTCATCACAGATTTTTGTAATACAGAGAGAGCATTTTGTTAGATATTATGCCACCCGGTCAAACTGTTATTGTGTATCCTCACATTCAAACTCAAAGTTGAAGAAGCATTGAGGGCAGTTTGACTTCATAAAAAAATGTTTCTGAAATTCTCCTCCAAAACAACCCTGTGTGAGTTTAAAAGAAAGGAACAAATTTCATAACTTTGAACTCATCAGTGGTAAAAGTTTGGGAGTAACAATGAAATTAATGAAGATACTGCTGTGAGTGCAGTATTCAGAATATTCAAATTGGTATTTGAAAAGGATATGTTCCCTTCTTTCTTGTTAGCTCATACATTTTGAATTGGACATAACATGTATAAATATATAGCTGTGTAGTCAATATATCCAGATGTCATATATATGTATATCTTTAATGAATTCTATATTAAATTACTAGCAGTCCAAGAAATATGTTGTAAAACTTAATGAGCAACACTTTTTAACACGTCTCTAGTAGAACAAGTGACATGGTAGAATTCTCTGTGCTCTTTTAATTAAGGGTGTCTGTGTGTATTTGTCGGCATTTTACCTAGAATATTCTGACATTGTGTTCACCTAGGGTTTTCATGTGTGAAAGCAAGTAGGTTCAGTATAATAGAAGTGCACATAGCGCCAGACACTTGAGCAAAATTCACTAACATTCAAAGTAATGTTGATTTTAAAGTAAGTACTGATTTGCTGTAGTTTAAAATGCCTTCTATAGTTCATCAAAAACTCCAACAATAGCAGATTATTCAGGTGTAATTCAGCATAAATGCTACCTGATAAAGACTGAGGGAAAGACTTTGTTTACATATATCGATTAAAAAAGCTTTTTTTTTTTTTGCATGGCTCCTCAAATGAAATGTACAATTTTTAGACATGTCACATAATTATGCCATGTTATAGTAACAGTTTTAAATATTTATTGTTCTGTTTTATTCATCCATTTTTAAAATGTTTATCCAGTTCAGTATCACAGCAGTATGATGCCTATACTAGCAGCAAAAGTTAAATGCAATAACTACTCCAGAATTATTCAGAGGTACAGGTTTATTTTCCTTTTATTCTGTGGCTAGTTATACAATTATTCATTCAAGCAACTACTATACCTACTGTGAGCATGGTCCACATAAGTATCAATTATTTACCATTTGGTTCCACTCAAAGCTTTAAAGTAGATTTCTCAAGATACTCAAGTGTTTTGATTTTACTACTACTACCTGGGTTATGTTGTCTTAATGAGATGGTCGATAGTTAAAAAGTAATCACAAATTCCATATTTCCAAGCTTTATTGCCATTGTCAGTCTGTCACTCATTATTCAACCCGCTACATCCTAATACAGGGTCACGGGGGTCTGCTGGAGCCAATCCCAGGGCAAAAGGCAGAAACAAATCCCAGGCAGAGTGCCAACCCACTGCCGGACACATGCACACACACCCACACTAGGGACAATTTAGGGTCACCAATGCACCTTACTTGCATGTCTTTGGACCATGGAAGGAAACCGGAGCACCTGGAGGAAACCCACGCAGACACGGGGAGAACATGCAAACTCCACGCTGGGAGGACCTGGGAAGCGAACTCAGGTCTCCTTACTGCTAGGCAGCAGCGCTACCACTACACCACCCTTTATTGCCATTGGTTTTCTTTTAAGTGCAAAGAACCACAAGTTGCCATAAACAGTTGCAATCAAAATATGGACCCATTTGGGACAGCCTGAGGACCTTGACAAAAATAGTGAAAGCAGATGCTTGGTAAGAGGAAATGTTACATGTAATGGGCAGGGACTGCCTGTGTTTTCTATATGCATTGCATTGGTTTAAAGTCACAGACTTGAAATTTGGCAGACTAGTATTTCTCACTACAGTTTTTTTAATTATAACTTTTAGAATTGTCTCTTTGGGGTTGCGGCAGTAGCAGCTCGGGGTCTATAGTGAATATGATTACGTGTGCTTTAAAAAAACCCAGTTATTCACAGAAAGCTCATCTCCAGAAATGCCACGTACAGTATATCCATCTTCTGGTTACTAAAACCAGAATAACACATGTAGATTTCTCTATGAGTAACTTGATAATATGGGCATGTAAACCTTAACCGGGTCACAATCATGCATTTTGTAGACTGCACATGTACATGAAATTCTTTTAGCCTGTGCAAGTCTTTGCTTTACATTCACACATATCCAATAGCCATGGATTGAAAATGGTGGAAGTATCCACAAAGATAAATTTCCTGAAGCCAGTGTTTGGGTGGTTGCTTAAATTATATTGGTAAGATGAATGTATAGGAGACACAGGCTATATGCTTGTTTTCAGATTCACAGTGGCCGTTGCTAATGTTTAATCTTTCCTTTAGAGCATTTTTATTATAGTGATGCTTTTTTTTTTTTGCCAAAAGAGAACTCCCTAAGAGGACTCGCTTATGTAAACTGGGGATTTTAAGAAACCAGGTTTCTTCCTTAACTGGGTTAATCACCATATCCTGGTTGTATGTTTGCATGTAAATATACTCATTATGATCTGTTAATAGAGAAACAGTGCCATAAAGATTGTGATGGTGGAGTGATAGTTACTTGTCACTCATTGAACTTATTCCGGAATTTCCCTCACTATTTGTGTCATGGCACAAAGATGCACTAGAGTTGTTTGGAGTCACAATCAAAGTTTCTCTCATCATTACATCACCATAGCAGCTTGCCTAGTAGTGTTTCTGTGCAATGTTTGATTCAGCATAAGTCACATTTTGATGTGTAGCCTGCCAGCAATCATTCCATCCAACACTATGTCATTTGTATTTTGCCACTTTTGCATGCAAAGATTGTACGGCTGTAAGGCAGAAAGTTGCCTCTGACTTGAAGATTTTATGCTAAAATTCATAAAGCGCAGAATTATAGTCCTCGGATGTGCTAGTACTAGTAAACTTGTTTTAGTTTTTGTCAATACTTCTTTTTGCACAGTCTATGAATGGCAAAACAGGGTGTTGCCATAATCATTCAGTTTGAAATGGAAATAATGGCAAACAGGTGCTGTTGTAGGTGGATTGAGGTGGGGTTGGGTAGAGCATAAGATCATCCATTGTTTTCTCACATGACAGCATGCTCAGACATCATCTTTGGTTTCAAATCTGCCTAAAGTCATTCTGAAAATCACTCTTGTGGTTGTGTATGAAAACATAAATCTTAATTCCTGAATACCTTCATAGAGAACAAAGCTCTCAATATGAAAACAAAACATGTAATCATTGGAAAATATCAAATATAAGCCCCTTATTGTATTCAAAGCCACTTTTGAATACTAACAGTAGTTGTGTGTTAAATGCAACATGTTTTATCTTAATAAATAGAAAATTTACTGACCAAGCCACTTTGTGGTGAATAAAGAGATGCACACAAGCTGTTTTTGTCAACATGATAGCCTGTAGGATTATATTTTTTTGATTTTTGCACCATTTGTGGTAAAACCTTTGTAAAGGGGTTCATGAAAAGCCCATGGTGACAGCCGTTTGAGAGGAGCTTAAATTGACACACTTGACACTTAGTATCATGCCGCCAAGGTCACCTCTTTTGCCCACTGCAGTACTTAACTGAACACTAGTTAATGCTAGAAACACAGGTCTATACTATTTATACTACAAATCATCATGTGACATATGTTATGTTGGAATTTAGAATTTCTCTGAAGTTGGGCTGGGCAATATGGCTCAAAATTCAAATCGCCATATTTTTTGACCAAATGTCGCTATACAATATGCATTAATATTTTTTCCTGTACAGTTTTACTTTTTTTATTATAAAAAGATTTGCTTTATAATAGCACAGGCATAAACAAAATACAGTATCGCAAGAAACGCATATAAACATCAATGCAAGAAAGCCAATTTTCTGACTGTACTTGGGTAGTGTAGGAGTAGGCGCTTTAACTACTTTAGTAGATTTGCCATTAAAAAAACTTAGAGCATATTGCAACATTTATAATTTTTAAGCTATTTCTTATTGATTTTATTTGAAGAAAGCAACATTCCATACAATCAAGTCAAACTTAACAAACCAGAATTCAACACCTGCCTGAGAGAAAGAGAGGAGATATAGCAGCATGAGGAAAGCTTTAAAAACTAAAAAGTATTCCTTTCCCCAATATAAATTTTTTTTCTAAGATTTGATTAATTAGATATTGCCATATTTAAAAAAATAGTTTTGAACAGGTCTTCTAAGTGAGAATTTAAATTTTTCCAATTTCAATTAGTATAGAATATCGGTTACCCACTGACTTCAAAAACTTAAAAGAGCCTATTGAAACATTTTTATTTTTAAGCTATGTTTTGTAAACAAGCTATGGCAAGCACAAAAGCATTTAAGCGACTTGGTGATTGTTAGATGCAGCCGGTGGCCAAAGCACTGTAGGCTCTTCCATTTGTTCAAATAAACTGCTTTAACAACAATAGCAGCATTGTCTGTGGCAGTGCAGACTTGTCATGAACTTGTCCACTCACCAGTGATGTCACAGGTTCCTTTTGCCAGATTAAATTAATATTAATTGAATATATTGCGATTTTCATTATTATTTTCAAACAATGCATTAAAAAATATTCATATCGTGGCCTTCAATATATTGACCAAGGCTACTGTGAAGGTGGGGAATGTACCTAATAAACTTGAAGCTGTAAATGTCCCTTGAAATAGACAATGGAAGGACTAAACAAACTGTGACACATTGCTGTTTTTATCATCTTATCCAAGCACTATTTACAAGTTAAATTTCCACACTTTAAGCATGTCACTTTGCCCCAGCGCAATTGTTTCTTCAGTATGGTCATCTGGCATATAGCTTGTCTGAAGACAAATGCCCTTATCTCCCAGTTCTCAATAAAATGGACCTATTGGACTCATGTATGGTTGCATGGTATGACTAGTCCACAGATTGAATGTGTTGGAAAAGTGGCTTACGTTCTTAAGCTGATTCAAAATTTTCCCCTTCACCTCATCATATAGGTTGAGCAGTGCTTCTTCAGCAAAATATTTCCGACTAGAAAGGACATCTTTGGGATTAATCGTTCTCATTAGTTTCTGAAATCCCATGTTTTTCGACAGTGGCAATTTTAGCCATATCTTTTGCAACGTGGTGTGTTATGGCAGCTGTTCTTTAATTCCATTTTATACAATATGCAACTAGAGAATGTTGCTTTCAGTGTGGTTTGTTTTGTGGCAGTGTACTTTGTTGCGTTTTGAGCAGAGGGCTCACTAAGTTTAATACATTCTTCATACAGTAATATGCTTTGTTTTCAAATAATTGAATAGGTTTTATGTGTTGTTGGTCTTTTTTCCTACTTCTCTTTTGTAAAGTTTGCATATAACCAGTCTTTTGTTCTGTATCGTTGTGCCTGAAGCCAAACCATTTCCTAACAATAGATGTCACATTTGATCTTGTTTTGCAACTGAATCATCACGGACTACCCATTTCTCACTCTGTTTCAGCCATTTAGTCACAATGCCCACGTTTTCCATTGAGCTGAGAGGGATCTAAGTGACATCATTTTGACCACTTCACTGTCCATGCCCACTATACAAAGCAACAACTAAACACAAGTGTGCTACTCAAGGCATTGGAAATATATCTCAGTATACAAAACCAACTTAAGCTGTACTATAAAAAAAAATCTAACTGGTAATAGTAATAACGGGACAGAAATGGGGTGCCCTTGCACATGTTGTTTACTTAGTAGTAATAGATCCAAATCATAATCCATTATAAAATTCATAATCTAGGCAGAGATTCAAATTCAGTCCTTCAGAGAACAGAAGAGGAAGGTAAACAATGGCGCAGAAACACTGGAGTTTATCTGGGGAAACGGGGGAAAAAAACAAGTGGGAGGTGATACAGGTGCGCTTACATGAAAACTGGGGTATTAAATTGCTCAAACACGTTGCACAAACACTTCACAATATACACAGGCAGCTGGTTATAAAGCATACTGTTTAACCAGCTGCCTCTCACGCTGGCACTTTCAACTGCAGTGCACTGTATGCAATATATAGCACTTGGTTTTGTTTGTGTAACATTATATTTATTAAAGCTGCTTTGTGGCAATACTTTTTTTAAAGTGCTACATTAAATGACATTAGCAGTAAGTAAAGTTAAATGTATTTTCCTCACACACTACAGATCTAGAGCGGTGCTTTCCACCATGTTTCTCTGTCTGAAGTTGCCTCGCTAACTCCATCCACCAGTGATGTCACAGGTTCCTTTTGCCAGATTAAATTAATATTAATTGAATATATTGCGATTTTCATTATTATTTTCAAACAATGCATTAAAAAATATCATTCATATCATGGCCTTCAATATATTGACCAGGGCTACTGTGAAGGTGGGGAATGTATCTAATAAACTTGAAGCTGTAAATGTCCGTTGAAATAGACAATGGAAGGACTAAACAAACTGTGCCACATTGCTGTTTTTATCATCTTATCCAAGCACTATTTACAAAAATTACAGGTATCCTAATAAATGATGTAGTTGCCCTAATTTGTCCATTGACATCCTTGCCTCTGTCTCTCTCTTGGTTGTTAAGAAAAATACATTGCTTGACTTTCACCTCTGTCTTGTTTTTATCGTCTTTCTGTGTGATGTCTACCCTTGAAAAGGAGTTTGCCGTGAAGAGGTGAAAATTATCTGCATTAAGTAATATGTTTTCCTAGTACATGCAAAATTCTGTTTAAATTAAAAAAAACTCTTCATACTGTAAATATAGCAGTGTAAAGCATACATTGTATGCTAAGCATAAATCACTGTAACATACTGACTGACTTACTGCTTACTACAAATACAAAGCCACCAGTATTGTTGGTGATAGCATACCATTTTTACAACAGTAATGGCTACTGTCCTCAAACCTCTGACTTGCGCCTATGAATACCATAAACCCAGATAATTGCTGGGTATTTTCGATCATTTTGAATAGGAAGATGCCATTGAAGTAATTAACTCAGGAATTTTCCTGGATTTGTGTGGGGACATTTTTTGGTTGTTTCAAACTTAACATCCCACTTCAACACATCTGTTCACAACATTCTTGGTAAACCCGTGAAAAAGGGTATACCTGAAAGCCCATAATGACAGCCGTCTGGGAGGTGCTTCAACTAGCGCACCTAAGACTTATTATTACTACACTAAGATCACCCATTTTTTCACCTGCAGTGCTGAAAATTGTTAGTTTTAATTTTTTGGCCTCTTTGCTCTCCAGACAGTTTTATAATACATAAAATGTTATTTTGGTTGGATTATGTTTACTTCAATGTTTAGCAAAACATTTATTGGAAATACATTATTAATTTAAAATATTTGTCAAACTTTTTCAGTTTAACTGAACTACAGAAAGAGATAACTTATAGCTTTATAGTTTAAAATGAATTAATGGAAAATTTAATACTGATGTGTTTGACTTATTGTTGAAATAATTAGTGGTATTCACTTGAAAATCTAAAATAATCCATGAATTGGTGTCGCACGTAATTTTGAGATGTGAATTCTTCGTCTGCCCTAAAACATCTGTTAGTGTCTTGTAAACTGCACGGGTTATGCAGTTTCTGCCTATCCTTTTTATTTGCAAAATATAGCCTGAGAACCCTTCGTATTGGCCAGATTTTGCTTGGAGATGTTACACTTGGTATATCTATTTATACTCTTGTGACTGGGATTGGCAAATCAATTCCTGTATTTTTAAGGCTAAGTTAAACACTAGTTTTTAATACTGCATTAAGTATTGAAAGCCAAAAAACTTTTTATGACATAAACGTTGATAGGAGTCGTGTAGATTGTTGAGACAAAACTAACTGGATTTCATCGTAGATGACATGGAGCATATTTTCTAAGTGGTAGTTGCTGTTAATTATTGCTATCCCATCTGTCATTTTTCAAAGTCCACTGTGGTTATAGGTGCATTGAGAACTGATATGGCTGAGAACTGTGAGCGGTTTTTGTACCTTGCATTTGACAGACAAGTACTGAAGTGCTGAATGGGCTGAGAACTTGATAACAGGTTGTTGTGTCTTCAGGCTGTCGGCTCAACTAAACATGAGTTTTTCATTATATGAAAGTCTGTGTACATTAGAATTTAATTAATAGCTCCCTTAATCATGACCTCAAAATGTAATTTTTAAATTTTGTAATCAGTGTGAAACAGGTTCAGTCCTCTTGGGCTACAGTCACTGTAGGTTTTTTCTTCAGCCTAATTTTGTAATTATAAGCTAAATCTTACTAATAATAGAAATTTCATTTTGCTACATTAGATTGTTCTTGTATTATAGATTTTCCTTTTCCAAGACCGTAAAACAAATTATTCTCAGGCTTTTACTTTTTTCTCTTTCATTTCCAAATATTTATACAAAAAAATTGTGATGAGTGCCGAAAGTATAAATGTTAAATATTGAACTTCCTTTGTCATTTGCAATTCATTGCTAATTCGTAGCTGGTTAAGAAAACAAGAAGCAGTTAACAAGCAATGTAACCATTTGTAACCATACAAGCAAGTTAAATAACATCATACACAGAAAGTATTGCATGAGCAAGAATTTGTTCAGAAGCAATAATTATTATCTAATTTAAGCATCTGGACTAGAATAAGACCTGCAGCCTTCCAAGAGAAAACCTGAGAATCCTGTTATGGACACTGATGATTATTATTTGATTAAATGATTATTATTTGATTAAATTACTTACATTATTGTTTTCTATGAATAATTTCATCTTTTTTTAACTTTTGACCTTAGTCCATTTAATTCTTCAAGGCTGTCCAGAGCACCTGAGCTTTCAATGCTAAAAAAGATTTTTCCCATATTATTAAATGAAATGAAACACAGTAGATTTTTTTTCCATAAACTAATGTAATTATCAATATTTGGTACTTGTAAAGACCTCATTTTGTCATAAAGCACAATCAAGACATTTTCATTGAAATTTGAGTATTTTGATCCTGATGATATTGTTGTCAACTTTGCAGATGGTTTTAGGATTTCCACATAGCTTTTTGAACTCCTATAGTGGCAAATTTAAAGCTGTATCCATTCACCCTACAGTACCATATGTAACTTTTTTGATTTGTTCAGATCCACCTTGTGATAGATTAAATTGTGTCTTACTGAAGACATAGCCCTTATCTTGTTCTCTAGTGCGTTTGCAAGCTTTTTGTTTAATCTTTACAGGTCATTATTTGGTGATTGGATTGTTCTGCATCTTTGAATGTTTCAAACAAGTTAATAGTAAACATGTCACAATCTGTTTTAGGAACAAATTCACCTTGTTGAACATATTTAACAGGTACTCATTTATTTGACTAAAGTGGAAGGCTATGAAAGCATTTTCCTTGGAGTTTGATATCTTGCAAAGTGGTTAGGTGTTCTACCATTTATGCCTCAGCATTTTTGATATGAATTTTGAAAATAAATTTGTGTTGAACATTTTTAGATAAAACAATAAAGGCACATGCAAATGATAAACTCCTCCTGATTTTTAAGTGCAAAGTAGGTAAAGTTTTAAAGCCATAAGCTTTAGTGTTCTAACTTCCAACATAATTTGAACTGCCTGTATTCATTTCAAACCAGTTGGGTCTTTCTAGAATATACTAGGGATGCTGCAGTACTGATTTTATTTTACTGGATCAGCTGATTCCAGTTCAGATTTTTTCTTTATCAAATTGAAAAACATTTTATGTTAACCTCCTGCATAATCAGGAGCATAGAAGATTTTAGATTTAAAAATGGAAATGTGTGGAATTTAGAGACTGAAGGGGTGACTGTTACAAAAGTTCCCAAAAAATTAAACGATTGAATAATCTGTAGTGTTATCATTCAGATACTACTTTCTAGTTTTTTGTTTTTGAAGCGAACACGATTCTTTGTAGAAATTCAGTTGTGCCTCTTTCTGTTTGTTTTCTCGTTAAAGGCACATTAATTAACTAGTTGCGCGAGACAGAAATATTGAAGCGAGCAGTATCAGATACCCTAACTATTTTGAAAAAACTAAGAAACACTAGCTTAACTGCAAAATTGAGGGCGCAACAATATCCCTCAACTTTTACGAATCTGGACAACTTTTCTGCAAAGACTGTACACAAAAAGATACTTGCAGTGACCACGTCATATCTAAAACCCATCTCAAAAACTAGGAGAAATTAAGATCAAAACATGTTCCCCTTCAGGTAACAACAGAAGAAACAACAAAATTGTCAGATGCAAGACGCCAGTTTGTGTCCATGCGAGTCAGACATACCGCTCGAGAAAATGACAAAGATGCGTCCTTTCTTTATTAAGCATTGTGAACAAGGAGGCACGCTGCCAGAAAATGAGAACAGTCTTCGCCAAACTGATTTGTCCCGTGTCTTTGAATAACATATGGACACCATTCTTCAAAAGATTCGTGACAAGAAAATATACATTGTAGTTGATGAAACCACTGATAGCCGAGACCACATAGTTCTCATCATAGCGGTAGGTGAGTAAACATTTGGTTGTATGGTAATTCTTATATGTAGGCAGTTCTAATTGTACATGATATATTTACTGTGAGTCATTTAACTGATTAAATTATACAGCTATTTAAATGGTGTTAACAGTCTTTGCCATAGAAAAATGTTATTAGTGAACGGCACTGGGTGTCGACGGATTCCCTTTAAAAAATTAACAACGATGTTATGTGGTTTAATAAATGTTTTACCTTGAAGTGACGAGGCACGCAGGGTCCGCATCTCAGAAGGATGCATCAAACTAGTAACAGCTCTTAAAATTCTGGAGGGCACTCACTGTCCTACTGCAATTTCAGCATACAGTATTATGGAGGATCTGGGCTCCTACCTGATGAATGGAACGTAAAATAAAGCTCAGTTGTGCTAGTGTGCCTTTTCATTAAAAGGATTGTAAAGTGCCATTTCATTATTGTTTGTTTCCGAATCGGGGAAAAATAAAACGGTGAAAACCAAAAATCAAACAAAATAAAACAGAATTTGTGAAAAAGTTAAGCGGATTCAATAGGGCCCTATATGTACAAAAATATCCTCTTTAATAAAACCCCTGTGAGCGTCCAGGTGTCCGTGTGTGTGTGTCTTCTGGTGAAGAGCGCATGCGCGGGGCCACACGGCATGTGTTCAGTCTCTTCCTGTGCATTCCCTGTGCAGAGAGAGAGAGAGAGAGACAGACACACACACACACACACACGCGACAGACAGACAGACAGACACGCGAGACAGACGTACACACACGCGCACACAGGCATGCGCGAGATGGACACACATATACATACACACACACACACACACACACGAGACGGACACACACACACACACACACAGGCGTGCGCGTGCATTGTTGCAATGTTACTTTTCTAGTTTGTTTATTAAATTAAGGATTTTTCAAGTGTTCATTTTTTTTCCCTGTGCTTAAAACTCATTAAAAAAAAAGTGTTTTTAGCGAGTGGGTCGTAAGGCTATAGCGCAAACACTTGCAGTGTTAGTTTTCTCTGTTGTTCAAGGTTTTCTTATTGTTATTCAATGTTTTTACGTTTAGTTTACTATTACGCTGTGCATTCAATGGTATAATTAACTATATTTGTGCTTAAAAACTTAAAAATATATATATTTACATACAGTTCATACGGTCTGGAAAGGATTAATTGTATTTACATAAAATCCTATGGGGGAAATTACTTCGGTTCACGACCAAATCGGGTTACAACTAGAGTTTTGGAACGAATTATGGTCGTGAACCGAGGTTCCACTGTATTACTGTCAGACAAAATTACAGTGGACCCTTGACTTACAAACGCAATTCGTTCGCGAGGGCTGGTTGTAACTCAAGTTGGTTGTAAGTCAAGACTATTTTTCCCATAAGAAATAATGGAAATAGAATGCGCTCCGAACCTCCCACAGCAACACTTACTTAACCTTTTCATAATAAAAAAGGGTTGTATAATGTGCATAATTTACCAAAACATCAATAATTTTTCTAATGTACTAACCACAAAGTTATAAAAAGTGCCTAGCCTACCAGAAACAACAATTTCATATTGTACTCATCATTTAATTTGACATCTTTGGGCTGCAGGAAGGGAGGAGGAGGAGAATGAAACGGAAGGTGGTTATTGTTTAGAAGGAGCCTCCTTATGCAAATCTTTTCTTTGTAAAATTGTCGAGATGGTGGATTTCGACATGCTGTACATATTAGCGAGATTGGTCACGAACGCCACGCTCATATTTCCGCACTATTTCCTTCTTCGTTTCGATTATGATCGCTGTTTCTCAAGTTAATAATGACAGTAGTCGAGCACTCCGCTCAAAGCTGGTCGTGTTGTTAACTGCTGTAATAATACACTCCAAAGCAAGCCGGTGCTGACTCAGCCTGATGACATCATCATGTGCCGCGCCAGCCCACTAGGTAACATTTCTTAACAATCTCTTTCTTTACCTTTGTTACCTTCTCTTCCTTCCTTAGCAATTATGTGTCTTGCTTGCCATGGTCTTAGTGAATTATATATATATATATAGATAAATCACTGCACTGACTGAAATTACATCCACAAACACATGTATCTGGGCTCTGACTGACGCTTACGAACGCTCTCGGCTGTTTGTTTACAATCGCACAAGTGGATACACGTGACCGCATTCGGGTCGTAACGCAAGATGTTGGTCGTAAATCAAAACAAAAATTTTGGTCGTAAATCAAGTTGTTCGCATGTCAGGCCAGTCGTATGTCAAGGGTCGACTGTATAGGCATTTTACGGAAATTACAAACCAGTATCACTGAGAGAGAAAATTAAAGGCACACAATGCAGTGACGCATATTACAGCCACATACAAGGTCCCTTGCCATTTAATATAGACTGTGCCTACTAATGTTTATGCACTACTGTTCTAGCGCCGTTATTGTAACGGGCTTAATGTCTAGTTTATCCATAATACATATGGCATAAAAGAAAATAAAATACTTCTCATGAAATAAAGCATCTTGACTATGGGAAAGGTGCTATATAAATAAAATGTGTCATTATTATTATTAAAGTTTAATTTAAAAAAATGTTTTTTCCCATGTCTGTTAAAAAAATATATGTTCTCATAGTCAATTCATAGATACTGGCAATTAAATGCTGCTTATGTGTAAATATACATGTGCTTTCAGGTTTTAATAAATTTAAATTAATTGCTCTACTGCTTTTTTGCAGTTAAAATATAATTTACTATATTTATATAGGTGTTTTTTCTTTTTCAGTGTACCAGCTAGACATCTGTAAATTTAGAGGTGTAATTGTAAATATAGGTTACCATTTTAATAATGCAGTACTTGTTTCTTACCAAAACCTACACTGTATAACACACACAAACAAATAATAAAAACAGTACAACTCTTTAAAAATGCCACGAAAATGTATCAAATGTTTACTAAGGAGACATAAGTCTAATGTGCTTAAGTTTACAAATAAAAGACACATTTTGCTGTTAAGCTAACAAGCTTGTTGTTTACTAAGCAGCAACTTCAAATTCTTCATTATCTATTCTTTTTCCAATTAAAAATGTAAACTATTGTGCTTAACACAAGCTTGTGGTCCAAGGCAAGTAATCCTACCTGAACACTAGCCCTAGTAAAACATTCCTATATACTAAAGTTATCTTACTCTTGAGTTTTATGTTAATGCAATTGGGGCCACTTATCTGTTGATTGTTAATAGAGGCATCATTATGAATGTTTTGTTTTACTTACTGTAGCCACATACTGTATGATTTGCCTTGGATTTTTGCCTTTTGTGCCTGATATAGCAAGATCACATAAAATAGAGCATGATATATCAGGAGGAATTTGTAATGCATAATCGTATAACCCAAGGTAATGTTGACACCAGCTTTCAATGTAAACTTTAATAGGGAAAGTTGTGATTATTAATACTAATATGATGGATTAAAATATTTACAGTGATTATAGATGATGGATATAATTAAATAAAACAGCGCAAAACATAAAATCTGCATTGAATGATTGCAGTGGTCTGCACCAAAGTCTTCTCAAGCAAAATAATCAGTGTATTTATATCTAGGTGTGTTGAATCTGTTTCTGAAATAGGAATTTCTCTGCCACAAACCTTTTCCACAAGACATCCAATTCAGTAAATATGCTGTTTAATTTTTTTTTTTTAAAAATCAGCCACTTTTGTTTTATGGCACTAATATTTTTCAGAATATTATTTTAAAGTACTAGGGGGCTCTGCCCCCTGCTCGCTTCGCTCGCCCACCCCCATGTTTGGTTTACCGGATATACAATACAATGCAATTTATTTTTTGTATAGCCCAAAATCACACCGCAATGGTGCCGCAATGGGCTTTAATAGGCCCTGCCTTCTGACAGCCCCCCAGCCTTGACCCTCTAAGAAGACCAGAAAAAACTCCCAAAAAAAACCCTTGTAGGGAAAGAATCGAAGAAACCTTGGAAAAGTTCAAAGAGAGACCCCTTTCCAGGTAGGTGGGGTGTGCAGTGGGTGTCAAAAAGAAGGGGGTCAATACAATACAGTACAATACATAGATAGATAGATACTTTATTAATCCCAAGGGGAAATTCATATAATCCAGCAGCATCATACTGATACAAAAAAAAAACACAGTATTAAATTAAAGAGTAATAAAAATGCATGTAAAAGAACAGTATAAATCCTCAATACAAATTCTAGAAGTACGGAGTAGAATTTCACATTAGATGATATGATTTGGATTTGTTTTAAGTCCTGGAGACCTCATTCATCAAGCTGCCTACCCCATTTTGCCATTCCACATCTGTCGCACTGCCATTCGATCTTTTTAAAGCCTGTACAGCCGCTGTCCTTTTTGCTATTTTGTGTCTCTGCTGCTTGCGTTGTGATTGCTTCTCCATGATCATAAATATACACCTGACTGAATTGTCAGCGCTGGAATATATAAAGTCAAAACTTGAATGTATAAAGAAATCGCTGGAATATATAAAGTGAAACTTGAATATATAAAGTCAGCGTCAGAATATATAAAGTCAGTGCTGGAATATATAAAGTGAAAACTTGAATATATAAAGTCATTCCCGAATATATAAAGTCAAAACTTGAATATATAAAGTAATCGCTGGAATATATAAAGTCAGCGTCGGAATATATAAAGTCAGCGCTGGAATATATAAAGTCAAAACCTGAATATATAAAGTCAGCGTCGGAATTTATAAAGTCATTCCTGATTATATAAAGTCAACATCGGAGTATATAAACTCACTCCTGAATATATAAAGTGAAAGTCAAAATCTATTGATTGAAATGACTCTGAACTGAACGAAGTTAACAAAAACGTATTCAGAAAAATAAATTAAAAAAACACTGTTCGGTTAATGTTTTGCAAATGATGCATGTGCCCTGCCCAGGATTGGTTCCTGCCTTGCGCCCAGTGTTGGCTGGGATTGGCTCCAGCAGACCCCCGTGACCCAGTGGTCGGATTCAACGGGTTGGGAAATGGATGGATATTGCAGCACTGACTTTGTATATTCCGACGATGACTTTATATATTGAAGTTTTGACTTTATATATTCCAGCGCTTACTTTATATTGTGAGCTGGAGGGCTTCGCTATTACGTGTGGGGAAGAAACTTCACTTTGGTAACTGATCATGCTCCATTTCAATGGTCATACCGACAGAAAGATACAAACTCTCGCCTCATGAGATGGTTTCTGGGCTTACAACTTTTACCGTTTCACAGTAAAACATCGACCAGGTTCTGAACACGTCAACGCAGACGTATTATCAAGACTAAATGAACCTGGTACAGAGAGTCGCTTGATTCACGGAAATGTGAATAAAGCTGACGGGGAGGGTGTGAGCTGGAGGGCTGATCACACCCCAAGAAGATACAGACGCCTCTGGGAAAACCACAACCCCTGAAACACAGACTACCCTCACATTGCTCCTTACTTTCTCACTTGCGCTATAACGCGTAATGCAAACCTCGCACGATACTCCGCTAACTTAAAAGCCCTGTGCAGTGCCTGTCAGTTGAAAATTGATTGTTTGCTTGCTTTTATCGCTCTCTCTCTCTGCTCCTAGCGGAACTGTCATCTCTGACTTGTCATGGAGCACGTTTAAGCTCATGTGTTTGCAGTGTTTGAATAAAAATCCTTCTTGTTTCTACGACCTCCTGTGTCTCTGTGCAAATCTGTGACCCAAGCGTGACAATATATTCCGACGCTGACTTTATATATTTAAGTTTTGACTTTAGGTGGCAGTGTGACGAAGTTGCTTCGGAAGACGGCTTTAGCCGCGGAGCTCAGCTCAGAGCGAAATGAGGTAAATGGGAGGGGATATGATGACGTGACTCCTCCACCCGCCTTAACTGTCAATCCCCCACAAACACAGTCTCTCGGAATTTGCATAAGCACACCCCTTCACCTGCAATTTTAACTTAGTTACAAAGTGATCAAAACTCTCGTTTATATCCTGCGTCCTCTCATTAAACTTGTATCCCGCATTACCCGTGGGCATGAAAAACGCCAGCGGCAGCCTGTCTATTAACTTAATTTAAAGTTTAGGTTTATACCTTGCTTTGTTTCCGAAGTAGCTGCACTGATGAATATGGTAGTATATGTCACTCGCTCGCTTCTTATTGTTTCGCTGCCTTCTCAATTATATAATACATGTTTTCTTCAGCGTATTTTGGAGCTCTTCCTGGTTTTCTTTCAGTTCACGTGATTACGTGGGCAGCGTGATGATGTCACACGAAACTCCGCCCCCACAGCTTTCAAGCTCAACTCCATTACAGTAAATGGAGAAAAATAGCTTACAGTTATGACCATTACGCGTAGAATTTCGAAATGAAACCTGCCCAA
>JANRMT010062837.1:10277860-10295731 GCA_026402145.1 Polypterus bichir lapradei | reverse complement strand
TCAGGGCCTGCTACTTTCCCTCTCTGAAGTGACTTTATAGCATCTAGTAATTCTGATAGCACCAGAGGTTTATCCAATTCCTCTGCAATAAAATTATCTATTTGTGGTATCTGTAATATATCCAGAAATGCATTAGATTGTGTTTTGTCTTCTTTAAACTCAGTAGAATATAAGGATTTATAGTAGTCTCTAAATGTGTGCATTATATTTTTATGGTCAATGATTTTATCTCTGTTCGTGTTGGTGATTGCTGGGATTGTACTGCGAAATTCTTGCTTGTAGATTTGTTGAGCTAAGAGCTTATTAGCTTTCTCTCCGTGTTCATTGTAATGATGTCTTGATTTAAAAATGAGTTGTTCAGTTTCTTTGGTTGTTAAGGGGCTGAGCTCTGAATGCAGAGACTGTCTTTTCCAATGAAGAGCTTCACTTGGACACCTGGCATGTTCTTGGTCTATTCTAGTAATTTCGCTGGTTAGCTCTCATACCTTCTTGGTTTCTAATTTATTTCTGTAGGAAAGATATGAAATAATCTGTTCTCTTAAGAAGGCCTTTAGAGTTTCCCAGAGTAATAATAGTAATCAATCTTTGCATTTATATAGCGCTTTTCTCACTACTCAAAGCGGTCAGCAATTGCAGGTTAAGGGCCTTGCTCAAGGGCCCAACAGAGCAGAGTCCCTTTTTGGCATTCTATGGGATTCAAACCGGCAACCTTCCAATTGCCAGTGCAGATCCCTAGCCTCAGAGCGACCACTCAGCCTAGTGTATTCCTGCAGAGACCTCTGAGGATATATTTGTCTCTAGGAAGAAACTGATTTGTTTTGATATAAATTCTGTACAGTTCTCATCTGCTAATAGAAGTAGGTTAAGGCGCCATCTGCGAGATGAGTATGTGGAGCATAATGATTTCAGCTCCAAGATCAGAGGGGCATGGTCAGAAATAACAATAGCGTTGTACTTGCAAGATTTAATCGCAGGTAAGAAATTATTATCTATAAAGAAATAATCAGTTCTTGAGTAACAATTATGCACTGGTGAGTGAAGGAATATGTTCTTGAGTTTGGGTTTTGAAACCTCCAGGGGTCTGATAAGTTGTGGTCAGTTAAAAACTGTGTAATTGTCTTTGCAGTGTTAGATGTCATCCCCTCTGTCACAGGAGACCTATCTAAGAGCGGATTTAAAACACAATTAAAGTCCCCAGCCATTATAATTTTTTGAGTGTTCACATTGGGAATAGATGCAAATACATTTTGCATGAATTCCCTGTCATCGACATTGGGTGCATAAACATTTATCAAAATCACTTTACAGTTAAATAAGTTGCTCATGGATATCACATATCTCCCTTCAGATACTAGATCTGATGCTACAAATGAAACTGTTCTATGTATAACAATTCCCACACCTCTAGTTTTCTTTGTAAAGCTGGAATGGAACATTAGGCCAGTCCAGTCTTTTTGCAGCTTAATAAGTGGGTCTCCTGTAAAAATACTATTTTAGTGCTTAGAACTGTTAGGTGAGAGAATACTTTCTTTCTCTTTAATTCATGATTCAGGCCTTTAACATTCCAGCTCACAAAGTTAACGATCCCATCATGATACATTGATTCTGAATTTTTGATGTCATTTTGTAGTCTTAACTGGAAGTGAGACAGCTTTAACCTTAATTTCCAATTTTCCCATGAGTTATTGCCATGCAGCCTATTGTTACTTTGGAAGTTATAATTATAAGGATTAAAATGATATATTAGATATAGCTTGCTCTCTTTCTTTTCTCCCTTATCCCCCCACCCCCCCATTTTGCCTCCCCACATGAGGCTGGACCCCCCTTTACAAAGTCCGAGTCCTCTGACATACCTAGAAGCAGAGCACGTCCAAAACAGAACAAGCTCCCCAGGAGCGGCATTTGAGGATTAAAAAGTAGAGATATCTATTGCCAATGAAAACTACATACTATAAGCAATAAATATAATCATCAACAGACTATAAGCATAAAATATAATCATCAACAGTCTTGAAATATTGAGACAGTAAACCCATGGAATGGTGTTAAAAAGTGGCCCTGAATAAGCATAGTAAACCCTAATGCAATAATAACAATAAACTAAGGGTATGATATTAAACAGTCTCCTTTAGAATAGTTAAAAAACAAAATAAATTAAAAAAGAACGAACTACTTTAATTTCTTCCACACATGCACATGTAATCATAATTAAAACATAAAAATGGCCGAGAAGAAAAAAGGATGTATAATTATGGCACCCGTATCGTTGCAAGCAGATCAGACAGTAGATAATATTTTCTTACCATACCATATGATGCGGCTCACTTTCGTGTTTCAAAAAAGCGTCGGGATCAGCTTTCTTAACTCCTTTTCTGCTTCCTCCTTGGAGGAGAAGATGTGATATTTGTCTTGAATATCCACTTTCAGTTTGGCAGGTTGCAAGAGGTTGTATCTGATATCGGCTTTCTGTAACCGCTGTTTAATGTTGTAAAAAGCTGCACGTTTAGCAGCTGTTGAGGATCAGAAATCAGGGAAAATACAAATGTGGTTATTTTCAAATACAATCTCCTGTTTGTGTCTGAGAAGTGCCATTACAGTAAGTTTAAATTGTAATCTCTTGAAGCGGACAATTAAAGACCTAGGTTTAGAGGTATTTGATCCACTTATGCGATAAGCTGCCGATATCTCTGTATCTGATTTAAAGTCCTCTCCAAGCTACGAATTTCACTGGGTTTGGACTTTCACTGTTCTCAGGTAGACCTTCGATTCTAATATTATTCCTTCTGCATCCATCTTCCAGAGCCGCAAGTCTGTCTCCGAGTTTTTTGCATTCGGAATTCGCAGCTGTAGCTTTTCCATCGGCGCTAGATGCCAATTGTTCCGCTTTTTCAGTTTGAGCCATGAATGTCTGTGTAACCTCTTCCAGTTGATCAGCAAGTTCTCTCAGTTTAGACGCATTTTCCTGAATGTGTTCCTCAGTTTTTCTCAACATATCTTTAAAGACTGCATCAAAACGATTATATATAATTTTTCCAAGTCTTTATATTCCTGCTGCATCTCTTGCAGCTCCAGCCACAGCTTCTCGATTGTCTTGAGCAAGCCATTTATTTCTTTCTTCATATTTTTCTGAATGTCTTTGTTGCAATCATTTCCTTCAGTTCGGAGAAATTGTTTCGGCTTTCTTGCTCCGCGGGTGAAGTGGCAGCCCCCGTTTCAGCCGATGCTTCTGGCTCGCAAGGAGTAGATGAAAGCACGGACTGCAAGGCCATTTCTAGTTTCAAGTGATCTTCTGGAATCAGCGAGCTATTGTGACCTGCATCGCTTGCACCTTCACTCCCATTTTCGCTCTCGACTGGAGATGTTGCAGTGGAGCGGGGTCCTGGGAAGTCTGTGCTTTTGCTTGCTAGCTCCAGGTCAGTCTCTGAAAGGCCGTACCTTGCACTTGCACTTGGGCCTGATGTCTGTCTAGACTTGGGTGTAGTTTTAGGTTTCTTTTCCGTTTCTTTCTGACCCCCTTTCTTGTTACTCATGTTTATACACTGTAGTACAAACTCCCTTGGTTAGGTAAATACAGGATATCTTGGGATAATAAGAAATAAGAGAAAAAATAAAGCTGCTGATAACGGAGCGCCACGTCAGACGTCCATTTCCGGTAACGGACGAGACCAACCCCAAACCTTTTAACATAAGGAAGAAAAGATTTGTGTTAGACCCAGGTATAATGTAATGTATAACTAATTAACCCTAGCATTATATTTTATGAGCAATTTTGAACAATCCATGTTTTTATAGTATATAGCAAAATTACAGAGAGTATTTGTTTGACTGAGATAGTTTTTATGTACTAATATGTATCTTTATTGGCATGACTTTGTCCGAGTGTTTTTATCATTTTTTTTCTCTGAGTGCTACATATTTTGCTCCTCACCCCAAAGATGCATGGAAAACAAAACACAGCAGATTATTCATTACACACAGTATTGTATAATGCAGAAATCCTATAGTGTTATAGGATTATAGGATATAGATTAGCAATTATTATGGTTCCAATTCCAAAGTTGTCAGACAGATAAGGAAAGATTTTATTTTTTCCCCATTATAGCTTTGAGTGTGGCGCAATCTGAAAAGCAATTGACCAAGTAGCATGGTAAGCCTGACGACACAGCGTACAATTAGTGCCTTTACCTAGGTACATTGTAAATAATGTGAATCAAGATACAGTAATGTGAAAAAGAAAGTACACCAACTTTCTATTCTGAGGTTTTATATGTCTGGACATTATAGAATCATCCGGTCATTAGCAGGTTTTAAAATTAGGTAAATACAATCTCAGATGAGCAACAACACATGACATATTACACTGTGTCATTATCGTGGAGAGGTGGTGATTTGGGCGTGTTTTGCAGCCATGGTGTTTCCATGATCCAATCAAAGACCAGACCTCATCCGGATTGAAATGCTGTGGTAGGACTTTAAGAGGGCTGTGCAAAAACAAATGCCTGCATACCACAATGAACTGAAGCAACAATGTAAAGAAAAGTGGGCCAAAGTTCCTCCACAACGATATAAGAGTGTGATAAAGTCCTACAGAAGATATTTACTTAAAGTTTTCTTACAAGTTATTGGTGCTAAAGGTGTTTCTACAAGATATTGAATCATGGGGTGTACTTAGTTTTTCATACATGGGTTCTCCATTTTGGCTTCATTTTTGTTAAATAAATAATGGCAATGTGGAATTTGTTGTGTGTTGTTTTACACCTGAGCTTAGATTTAAATAATTTTACAACCTGGTAAAGACCGGGGCCTCATGTATAAATGGTGCGTATGCACAAAAATGTTGCATACTCCCGTTTCCACGCTCAAATTGAGATGTATAAAACCTAAACTTGACTTAAAGCCACGCACATTTTCATGCCAGCTAAATGCCTGGTGTGCGCAAGTTCTCCGCTCGGTTTTGCAAACTGCTGGCACCCAGTGTCAAAGCAGTATTTTTGTTACAGTGTGGTTTCCCTTTTTTAGATCCACGTCCCTGACGCAGCTTTATTTTTATACGCTGAAATTAAGTGCATATCTATACTAATAAAAGGCAAAGTCCTGACTGACTGACTCACTCACTCACTCACTCACTCACTCACTCACTCACTCATCACTAATTCTCCAACTTCCCGTGTAGGTAGAACGCTGAAATTTGGCAGGCTCATTCCTTACAGGTTACTTAAAAAAGTTAAGCAGGTTTCATTTCGAAATTCTACACATAATAGTCATAATTGAATCCTACTTACGTACATATATACGTCCATAGCCTGCAGCTCGGTCGCCGTGTGAGGTGGCATTGCGTCCCCCATCACCACGCCTCCCACGTAGTTGGCTTCCTGCCTATATTGCGTCCCCCATCCCCACGCCTCCCACGTAATTGAGTGCCTGCCCATATAAGGCCATCTGTCGCTCCGGTCTCTTCATTCCCTTCTTTGCTTTGTCACGGTATTCACGTCTCCCTGCTGATAACGGCAGCCTTTTTATTTAATCCACGGCTTCTCCGCTGTTTTATTGTTCATTTATTATGATGCAAAGTTATCGATGAAGGCGGTTGTATGCTTACAACGCTTGACAGATGCCGAATGTCACTTCAACACAAGTCCTTCAAATACTAACGTAATTGAAACAAACCATGAAACTCAAACCAATTATGACAGCAGCAATCCAAGGTGTGAGAAAACAGTAAAAAGGAGGCGTGTCAGACGTCGTGGTACATTTTCTGATGCAGCTAGATGGAAACAACTTTGTGACGCTGCCGCCAAATACTCGCAGAAAAATCCACAAGTTCATAGAAACGCTGTCGCTAAATACTCGCAGGCAAATCCACAAGTTTATAGAGACGCTGTTGCTAAATACTCGCAGGCAATTCCAAAACTTAATACCGGGAAATGCCTGTTGAACATCTTAGATTCACAAGTAGCGATTTGGGTAGTGTACACTTCGATAAATGAAACCTGTTATCTTCACAATGGTTGACAAACACGGAATGTAACTTGAACACAACACGTCCTCCAAATATGAACCTGATTGAAAGAAATAATGATAATCAAATCCTTGATGACAGCAACACTCATAACAGTGACAAAACAATTACATTGACAATCATGTTACGTTATTTTTAAAATGTTTCCTTTTCTTTTTCATAACTTATTTAACACACTACTTCTCCGCTGCGAAGCGCGGGTGTTTTGCTAGTTGTTTATTAAATTAAGGTATCTGATTGAAATTAACCTGTAACAATATAATGGTTCATGGAATAGCCAAACTATTCCAAATACCATAGATGCTTTTGCGTTGTTACTCTCACTGCAGCTTCTTCTTCATCTTTCAGCTACTTCCATTAGGGGTTGCCACAGCGGATCATCTTTTTCCATATTACTTTCACTGCACCACTTGGAGTTTTTATATCATTGTATCTGAGTGTGGAGTCACAGCTCTACAGCAGCTGATTGGAAAGAGAATTATCAGTATACAGCATCAAGCACATGCTGCCTCAGCCATGATGCTGCCTATTTGAATTGCTCTCATACAACAAACGCTTCAGAGCCTTTCCTGTACTGACCTCGCGATTCAGAAACAGTTTCATCCCAAGAACTCTAAACGCACTCAATCAGTCCATCAAGTGCTCCTTGTAGAACTGTTTGTACCTATAAGTACAATTACCTCGCTGTAAACTTGCGATACAATTAAAATATTGCACAACCTGAGCCACTTTATAAAGCGCGTATTTACATATGATGATGATATCATTTTTAAGTTGAAATGCAGGAAATATGTTTATTATATTATACAGATAAAATGTTAATATCCTTTAAATAATCTGTATTGTTGATAATTAAACATGTGAGGACACAATGTTGCAGCACTAGCGACAAGCTGGCTCCCATTCAGGGATTGTTCCTGCCTCGCGCTGTATTCTTACTAGGACTGGCGCGACACTGGAAGAATAGATGGATAGAATAATTAAACATGTACAAAGATATTTCAATGTTCCTTAAAAGTTTTGAAGAATTGGCATTCTAAGCCTACAGATGGCTTGACATCTATTACAGAGCTGATCGTGTGGTGATTGGTTACTTGGAGAAAGAAAAGGAAGGACAGGAATTGGAGGTTAGTACGTTTGAGATAGACAGTACTGCTGCAATAAATTATTTCATTGAAGGTCGCACGCGGTGCAGCAAGCATCTTGCAGGAGGCAGGAACAATCTCTGGAAAGGACGCCAGCTCGTCACTATCACTGCACCACCGTATTCCCATGTTTAATACATGCTTTAATTCCTATCATCATGAAAATAACAAGTATACATCTCAGTATTTAAATTATTCAGAGAGCTGTAATATCATGAATGTAATGGTTTCTGTGTCCTGTCAGAGGAAGAGAAAGCCCGTTTAAGAGTCACGTAGTGATTCACACACATAGAGCAGGTAGAAGAACAAATACAATACAAAGCATTTAACATGCTACTTTAGTTACGATGGTATTTGAAAAACTATAAATTAAAGATTATAAGATGAAGTTTATGATGTTCTACTTTAATGACAAAATAAACTACGTGATTAAAGTAGAAATTTCAAGATTAAAGTTCTGTGCTTTTTTTCCCCACTGTGTGCCTATTTTTTTCTTTTCTCTATACCCTAATAAGCTTCCATATGACACTCAGACGGTGGGCTATGACTCACCTTTTCATGGCGACTTTGATATCTGACAACTTCTTTTTTATTTTGGGCACTATGCGACTTTGTGAACTTGAACTTTCGTGTTTCTCCGACACTCAGTGTCACTCGATCAACTTCCTTTTGTTGTTTATACCACTGTTTAAACCATCTAATAGTGCGTTTTTTCCCTTGCCTCCTGTTGGTATTCGCTGAAATTCTTCTATATTCCCCCATTTTTTTGCCATTGTGTTTTCACAGAACACAGAGCTTAAGGACTATTTATATTGATTTGCATATTCAAAGAGGCGTAATTCTGAGAGGAGTTTGGGGGTGGCAGCAGGCACATGCGTCACTTTTCATGCTGATCGGGATTTATAGAGCGGAAGAACGTGAAAGTTGGCGTTCGCACATATTTATGCATCTGGATTTTTTTTTGCGTATGATCATCTCTGCTTTTATCCACATGCCATGTTTTACTGTGAATTCTATGCACGGCGTTATGCATGAGGCCCCAGGCATGTCCTGATGTGTAAAACCATCGAACTGTTAGATGGTGTACTTTTTTTTAACTTGACTGTATAAGCAGAGACTGCATGTTCTGTTAGTTGAATTACTCCATAGATAATGTGACCATCTCAAAAACCATCAGTCCACATGCAAATCAGAAACCATGGATGACACTGGTGGTATATACACTGCTAAAGTTCCATAATGTTGCCTTTAGATGAGGTGAAAAAGTAGCCCTTAGGATAATGAGGGCAAACCTGTCTTGGAGTATCAAAGTAAAGTGAGTTTATGGCAAGAAAATGTATAGATACTTTCAGAACACCAGGGACACACTTCACTTATGACAGGGAATCCAGGCCATCTCAGACGTACCTACCCACCCCAATTCGTACAACATTTTACAGCTGCATTGCCATTTGTTTATCAAACTACATATTCTATGACAACAAGAGTTTTGACGTGGATAGCATACACAGCAGAAATGATTATTGGGTCCTCTCTACCTTCTATTGAAGAAATCTTTTTTAAGCATTGCATCCGCAAGGCCTGTAGCATTGTAGAGGAGCACACCGATCTTTCTCATGGTCTATTAATCCTTCTTCCATCTGGCAGAATGTACTTAAGCATTCAAACCAGTTCTGCCAAATTTTGCAACGGCTTCTACCCCTTGACTGTATGGACGCTGAACTCTGTGCTGCAACCCTGTCCTAAGACATGTTCTGAGTATTCTGTATAAATACGCTGTTACTGTTGTGTTTAGTTGTTAATACCATTAATTTATTTATTACAGTTTATTTCAATGTATTACTATCTCTTGATTTACTTATTATTTATTTACTTATTTATTAGTATACTGTAGTTTAGTAACCTCAGTTATAGGATACACTTTGGACCCCCTGGAGGTAGTAGAAAAGGAGAGAAGTGAAATAATAGAGTGCCATTATGAACAGTGTTGCACATCCTCTGTCTGACATGCTAAAATTAAGAAATTTTAGCCAACTAATCATTCAGCAGAAGTGTGGCTCTGGATGCCACTGTATTCTGCGATATTGCATATAAATAATATGACTATAAAGGCACTTTAACCTGATTCTTTGCACCATGTGATGAAAATTGTATGTCATCAATGGCTGACTTCCATTCTTTATCTAAAACTTAGACTGAAAGATCTTATTTCCAATGTTCCGTTTGAACTTTCTGAAAAGGAAAGGCGAATTGCATCTTGGACCTATGGCGTTCAAACATTTCAAGTTGAAGTTGTGATATCTATTGTCTACCTGAAGCAGGACTAAATACACCATTAAATAATTCTCTCATTATTAGTTTGTAAGTCCTTATAATTTGGATTAATCAGAGGACCTTAACTAGGAACACTTTATCACCCCAATTAGATGCGTATATGTAAACCTGAATTAATTTATGTTAATGTATAATTTTAAATGCAAATATTCATCTTTCTTTTAACTTTCTTTCTCTTAGTCTATAATAACTGTGAAAACAGGAAAAAATGTTTCCTTTCAACCTACTTATGTTCCCATATTCACTACTAACAAAAATATAAAACAATATATATTCTTTAACAGATCTGCAAAACAGGTTATCTGGATTTAGCATGCTAAAATATTCATGTAAAGGAGTGTGATAGTCCTCTTTAAAAGTAATGTGCATATTTTATAATTTGTTCTTCCTGATAGAAAAATGAGCCCTCATAATTTTAAATGAAGATTAGTAGTTGTGATTATTGTGACTTATTTTTCAACCACATTTAGTATCATTCATTTTCTCAACAATTATAACGACACTTCCAGTGAGGCACAGGTGTGCACGTGCTGGGGCACTAATGAGGCACCTGCCTGACACAAGCACTTGCATGTGTCTTTTCAGTTCAGCAGGTGACACCCCAATACCTTCATTTCCTGGAGCAAAGCGCGTTCATTTGCTCGCCCGTATGAATTTTAGCATTTGGATGTTTGAATTCAGCAAGGAGCTTGAGTCCACATTTGACTGATTTCAGTTCACTGATATCCTTCCATGTCAGGTTCAGTAGTGCACATTGGCTGCTGTCGTTAGCAAACACTGGGACTTGTTCTGAAATCCTCTCCAACATTTTCTATATTGATCCCAAGAGTCCTAAGAAGTCGATTGATTGAAAAATGATTAGGTAGAAAAGTATTATGTAGTACACAGTTTTGTACTACAGTTTTAATATATTTCATCAACCATACTGTTAAAAAAACTTCCGTGTCAGGCATGTGTGCTTTGTCAAGTAGATTTAAACTAGTTGTATGCATCTGTGCCCAAAAGTATGTGTACTGTGAGTTTAAATTTGATAAATCATTTAAAAGTGTATTAAGCAGTGCTTATGGATTGCAGGGTTTACTTGTAGTTGAGTCATGTATTACTGATTTTAACAATGACATTCAGTAGTGTTTTCAAAATGACATTCATTGTGCCAAATGAATGCTGGGTGCAGTAATATCATTTGTCTGTAGTTTATTCAGTAATATTCTATTTATATTATTGTAATATGAATACATTTGCTATCCTGAATTACGGGGTACTTATCTCTCTGTGATGATAAACCACAGGGTCACTGTTTCAGCATAATTTTGCCCTTTAGGTGTCATTTTTGTAATTTAATCTGTACTTTGTTTTATTATTTATGCCCTGCTGCTAGCAAATCACCAATGCTAAGTCATTACACTGATAATTTAATAGAGACTGCAGATTATATTTTCAGTATCTTTTAACAACACATAATGATCTACAAAGGTACAGTTACTTAACTCCAGTTTGTTTCTATGAGTTATTATCAAAGTAGCATCACAGAGGTCTTCTCCATCCTTAGCAAAAATAAGCTATTAGACTAGTTAGATAACATGATTTGAGAATGATCCTGTAGGAGGTAGTCTGTGACGTTAAGCAGTTTTAAATGAATGATCATGTGCAGGGCTCTAATCAGGTGCGGGTATGTGCAGGCATGGGGTACTAGGCCAAAAGTGCAACATGGTTGTACCTTGGAGGAAGTAGCTTGTCACACTTGCAGTAAATTACAGATGATATTTGAAATGAGCCTGTGTGGAAGGAGAGGGTGAAAGAAAATAGATTTGTCACTGAAAGAGAAAGACGAGGGAAAGAGGAAGGTTAAATAAAGAGAAGAAGGGAGAGAGACTTCCCATGCAGCAAGAAATGAGAGGCAGGTGGTTGGGAGAGAGTTTCAGGTCTCCAGGAGCCAGAGCGGAAGAAAGGGTGCTCCTACTGAGCTATTAACAGGGAGTAGAAGCACCCCATCATGCAGTGTCTCCTGCAGATGCCAAATGACAGGCGTCAGGAGATGTGTGAGGATCAGCATAGCTACCTACGGTTGCCAAGGGCTGGCAATGGGGACCCAAGCCTGGATGTAAAGGGTGACTGATCCCATATGGGTTAAGCTGAGGAGAAGTCAGCTTTGAGAAGGCAGCATTGGGCTTTTTGGTTTTGAAGACTTTGGTCATGATTATACCTTATCAGTGCATTACGCTTAGGGTTTGTTTATACTTCACGCATAGAACGCGTACGCGCTCGCATCATTGCTGCCACGTGTTCCCAGCGTTCATTTGACGTGTCCTCTAAGCAGGTCCTCAGAAATTAACACAACGGGTGTGTGTGTTGCAGTACCAGCAAAAAATCGGGGGTCGCAGTGTGCTAAAAGTTGGAACATGACGTCAGAGTCTCTGTTTACTATCTACATGTGACAGAAAGCCTCTATGCGGATCCTACAAGATCAATGCGCGCGCTTCGATGTTTGTTGAATCGTTTGATGTGGTGAAGCAAAATGCCGACATACAGAAGCATTGGTGGTGCTTTTCTATTCAAGCATCGCATATTCCTGATCGTAATGACACAACACATTTTAAAAGTCTCATATACCATCTTTTGTGCCGCCTTTTTTGTTTTTGCAACTTCAAAACAGCAACATAATATACAGTGCTGTATTTGAGCCACTGAGAAAAAAATTAAGGACATGGTGAAAACGTGTATTTTGTGATTAATGTGGAAATTTCGGCTTTAATTTCGAAATGTCCACTTTAACCTTGTAGTTTACTTTATTATTAAAGCAGACCGTCGTAAACGTTATCCCAGTTTTTAATCGCTATGGCAAGCAGCAATAGATCACCACACAGAACATATTAAATGTATGATATTCCAACTCTCTGCAAATTTTTAATATTTAGATTTATACTTGATATCACTTTCATGATGAAATGCATTAAAGTATGTATGTTACATTTTACAGATAATTCATTAATTTTGTTTAAATAATGAATACCGTTAATAATTACACACATGGGGTTTGACACGGTGGCGGAGCGGTAGCACTGCTGTCTCGCAGGGAGTCACGTCGCTGGTATTCTCTGCCTGGAATTTACATGTTTTCCTGCTGGGTTTCCACGGTGTGCTCTGGTTTCCTTCAAAAGATATGCCGATTTGGGGATTTGGTGCCGCTAAAATGACACCAGTGTATGTGAGTGCTTGTATGCACCTTGCAATGAGCTGAGGCCCTGTCCAGGGTTTGTTTCTGCCTCGTGCCCAATGCTTGCTGAAATGGACACATCCCTGGATTGATGGATTGAATCATTAAACATCCTTTTCAGAGATATTGCGTTAAGGTGTCATCAGAATTTAATGGATGTTTCAGGCAATTCACAATACAGCGAAGCCGAACCTGTTCTCACCGTGATGATATCTCGCACTGCCACCTGCTGGATTCCTCCAGATTTACGTAAAGTATGTGCTCAAGTATAAACATTGAAACGCTTGCGTAGCAGGAGCGTCCGCTGCAGCTTGCGTCACGTTATGTGAATTATAAACCCGACCTAAGTGTTGATGACAGGTTCAAGTAAATGGATGCTGGCATCAAACCAGTCTGCGCTTTCACGTTCCTCCTTCCCATATGTCTTGACTGTGGCACTGTGGAAAGTATTCTGTCTTCTCCATTTTGTGTTTTGTCATTAATGGGCTTCTTGAGCTGCTCTATGAACTCCTGGTTTTTGCCTGGGTAAGCAGTCTTGCTGATGTTGATTCTTAGCTGGGGTTTCATTTTAGAATGGTAGATTTTCTTCGATTTGAGCTTTACATTTGAGGTGATTAGGGTATGGTCAGTGTCAAAGTCGGCAGCTGTGATCCGCTCTGGTGTTGCAGACACTATTTAGTGATACTTGCCTGATAACTACAAAGTCTAGCTGATGCCAGTGATTGGATCTTGAATGTCTCCAGGAAGCTTTACGGCATGTCTTGTTCTGAAAGTAGGCGTTTGTCACACACAGGTTATGATGACAAAAAGTTCTAAAAGCCTCTGGCTGTTTTTGTTCAAATTCCCTATGGTGTGGTGACTTTAAGATGTTTGGCTATGACTCACAGTCTGCAGCCATTCTAGCACTGAGGTCTCCCAGAAGGTGAATATGCTCTGATGTTGGGATTTTATGGACAATAGTGTCTAGCTGTTTCTAAAACTGGTCTTTGACTTCTGTTGTAACTTGCCTTGACTTTTGCAGCTTGCCTGGAGTGACCGCTCCAGGACACCAGCCTGGGCAATGCATGAGGCCTTGTTCTGCCCAGACGAAAAGGCCCCACTCTTGGCCTAACCAATGGAGTCGAAGGGAATGTAGATAGATAGATAGATACTTTATTAATCCCAAGGGGAAATTCACATACTCCAGCAACATCATCCTGATAAAAAACAATATTAAATTAAAGAGTGATAAAAATGCAGGTAAAAACAGACAATAACTTTGTATAATGTTAACGTTTATCCAAACACCCCCTCGGGTGGAATTGAAGAGTCACATAGTGTGAGGGAGGAACGATCTCCTCAGTCTGGCAGTGGCGCAGGACAATGACAACAGTCTATCGCTGAAGCTGCTCCTCTGTCTGGAGATGATACTGTTCAGTGGATGCAGTGGATTCTTCATGATTGACAGGAGTCTGCTCAATGCCTGTCACTCTGCCACGGATGTCAAACTGTCCAGCTCCATGCCTACAATAGATCCTGCCTTCCTCACCAGTTTGTCCAGGCGTGAGGTGTCCTCCTCCTTTATGCTGCCTCCCCAGCACACCACCGCGTAGAAGAAGGGTGCTCGCCACAACATTCTGATAGAACATCTGCAGCATCTTACTGCAGATGTTGAAGGAGGCCAGCCTTCTAAGAAAGTATAGTCAGCTCTGTCCTCTCTTGCACAGAGCATCAGTATTGGCAGTCCAGTCCAATTATCTTCCAGCTGCACTCCCAGGTATTTATAGGTCTGTACCCTCTGCATACAGTCTCCTCTAATAATCACAGGGTCCAGGAGGGGCCTGGGTCTCCTAAAATCCACCACCAGCTTCTTGGTTTTACTGGTGTTCAGGTGTAAGTGGTTTGAGTCGCACCATTTAACAAAGTCCTTGATTAGGTTCCTATACTCCTCCTCCTGCCCACTCCTGATGCAGCCCATGATAGCAGTGTCGTCAGCGAACTTTTACACGTGGCAGGACTCCGAGTTGTGTTGGAAGTCCGATGTATATAGGCTGAACAGGACCAGAAAAAGTACAGTCCCCTGTGGCGCTCCTGTGTTGCTGACCACAATGTCAGACCTGCAGTTCCTGAGACGCACATACTGAGGTCTGTCTGTAAGATAGTCCACAATCCATGCCACCAGGTATGAATCTACTCCCATCTCTGTCATCTTGTACCTAAGGAGCAGAGGTTGGATTGTGTTGAAGGTGCTAGAGAAGTCCAAAAACATAATTCTTACAGCACCACTGCCTCTGTCCAAGTAAGAGAGGGATCGTTGTAGCTTATAGATGATGGCATCCTCTGCTCCCACCTTCTCCTGGTATGCGAACTGCAGAGAGTCGAGGGCATGGCGGCCATGTGGCCTCAGGTGGTGAAGCAGCAGCTGCTCCATGGTCTTCATCACATGTGATGTCAGAGCGACAGGCTGGAAGTCATTCAGCTCACTAGGATGTAATACCTTTGGGACTGGGGTGATGCAAGATGTTTTCCAGAGGCTCAGGTTGAAGATGTGCTGTAGAGGACTCCCCAACTCCAACGCACATGCTTTCAGCAGTCGTGGCGATACTCCATCTGGACCCACTGCTTCGCTGGCACAGAGTCTCCTCAGCTCTCTGCTCACCTGGGGCCTCATATATAAACGTTGCGTATGCACAGAAATGTTGCGTACAAACGTATCCACGTTCAAATCGCGATGTATAAAACCTAAACTTGGCGTAAAGCCATGCACATTTCCATGGTACCTCATACCCTGTCGTACGCAAGTTCTCCGCTCGGTTTTGCAGACTGCCGGCACCCAGCGTCAAAGCAATGCTACTGTTCCTGTGTGGTTTATCTTTCTTTTTCAGATCCACATCCATGACGTGACTTTATAAATTCACTGAAATTAACCGCATATTATTTATTAGTTTAACTAGCAAAATACCCGCGCTTCGCAGCGGAGAAGTAGTGTGTTAAAGAAGTTATGATAAAGAAAATGAAACATTTTAAAAATAACGTAACATGATTGTCAATGTAATTGTTTTGTGACTGTTATGAGTGTTGCTGTCATCAAGGATTTGATTATCATTATTTCTTTCAATCAGGTTCGTATTTGTGGGATGTGTTGTGTTCAAGTTACATTCCGTGTTTGTCAACCGTTGTAAAGATAACAGGTTTCATTCATCGAAGTGTTCACTACCCAAATTTGTACTCGTGAATCTAAGATCTTTAACAGGCATTCCCGGTATTAAGTTGTGGATTTGCCTGCGAATATGTCCACGGCTTTATTTAATGTTAGCTCAGAATGTCCATGGCTTTATTTAATGTTAACTGAGACCCAGCACTTAAAAGTTTCTCTCGCACTTTTGCTGAGTTTGTGCCAAACACTATTCTGTCCCTGACCATCTCATCTTCGTTTGCATAAGCACAATCCTTCACCAGCAATTTTAACTCCGTTACAAAGTGATGAAAAGTCTCGTTTATACCCTAATTTAAAGTTAAGCTTTACACCTTGCTTTCCTATTCGTTTGGATAAGCACATTCCTTCACAAGCAATTTTAACTCCGTTACAACAATTTTAACTCCGTTACAAAGTGATCAAAAGGCTTGTTTATACCCTGCATCTTCTCATTAAACTTGTATCTCGCGAATATCGTATTCGTCATAGGCATGGCAAATGCCAGCGGCAGCCTGTCTATGAACTTAATTTAAACTTAAGGTTTACACCGTGCTTTGTTTCAGCAGTAGCTGCACTTATGAATATGCTTGTATGCGTCACTCGCTTCATATTCTTTTGCTGCCTTCTCAATTGTGTAATGCATTTTTTGTTCAGCGTTCTTTGGAGCTCTTGCTTGTTCTCTGCGTACTTCATTCACAGTCAGTTCACATGAGCCGCTCGGAGTACATGCATCAAAGGTGCTCTCTCGTGCGATCTTGCGATGTCCACGGCTTTATTTAATGTTAGCTAAGACTTGGCACTTAAAAGTTTCTCTCACACTTTCGCTGAGTCTCACAGCTTGGATTGCTGCTGTCATAATCGGTTTGAGTTTCATGGTTTGTTTCAATTACGACAGTATTTGCAGGACTTGTGTTGAAGTGACATTCGGCATCTGTCAAGCGTTGTAAGCATACAACCGGTTTCATCGGTAACTTCACATCCAGCTTTTGAGAGCTTAAACATTCATAAACATCAAAGTGTCCACTACTGAAATCGTCACCTGTGAATCTAAGATGTTTAAGAGGCATTGGCGGTTGTCGAAAGGTGTAAAATATTTGGCCATTTCGGTACACTTGAAAGCAACAAACGAACAATTCAGCGGCAGCTATCAACTCACATGCAGAACCATAGGTGAAGGGCTTAAGCATTTCACTCTTATAGTGCTTCTGTGTAGTATAATTATCTCCTGTACCGTCATGAGTCCACACCTTGAACCTGTCCCAGTCATTCAATACATAAGACACAATGTTCCTCTGGATATCAAGAGTGAGCCTGATATGGCCGTGCAATATGTAACAAAGAGAATGGAAAAGGTAGGTGCCATCTCCGGGCATGGAAACCACTCGGTAAGTGACAGTTCTTTGATTGATGGTGATCACCTCGATAGACATGGTAATGGGGGTACGGTTGGAATGATAAAGGAAATGAGTACCTGAGCAATGTAAAGTAAGTCTAAAATACCTACACAATAACTATAATCGTAATAAACGAACAATAAAACAGCGGAGATGCCGTGGATTAAATAAAAAGGCTGTAGTTATCAGTAGGGAGACGTGAATCCCGTGGCGAAGCAAGGAAGGGAATGTAGAGACCGGAGCGACGGACAGCCTTATATAGGCAGGCAGCCAACAACGTGGGAGGGGGGATCCAACGCCGCCTCACACGGTGACTGAGCTGCAGGCTATGGACGTATATATGTACGTAAGTAGGATTCAGTTAGCGTTGGGAACCCGTGTACCAAATTTCTTGAAGATGGGCCCATAAGTAACCAAAACTGTTGAAAAGTTCAATATGGAAGCCGACAGTGGCATCATACCACCGAAATAAGTACGTACATTGGTTTCGGTTAGCGCAGGGAAGCCGCCTACCAAATTTCGTGAAGATGGGGCCATAAATAAGAAAGTTCAACATGGCGAACATTGTTGATCGTTATGACCGTTACACG
>JANRMT010062837.1:10235575-10250875 GCA_026402145.1 Polypterus bichir lapradei | reverse complement strand
AAAACGTTTACCTTTTCGGCAATCGTTAACATCTTCTTCTTGCGCTTTGGAGCCATAATGAAGGGCTTGACTATGCACAAAGATAAACACAAAAGAGCACAACTCTTTACACAGCGAAACACGTTGATGCTGAATGAGCGAGACGAGACTTCCTGGTTAACACTGCATTCAGCGCGCAGGAACTCAACTGCATGCTCTGATTGGTTAGTTTCTCAGCCATCCGCCAATAGCGTCCCTTGTATGAAATCAACTGGGCAAAGCAACTGAGGAAGCATGTACAGGAAGTAAAAAGACACATTGTCCGCAGAATCCGCGAAGCAGCGAAAAATCTGCCTTATATATTTAGTTATGCTTTCATATAAAATCCGCGATAGAGTGAAGCCGTATGTGTGTGTATATATATATATATATGTATTTGTATTTGTATTTGTATTTGTGTGTATATGTAGATATGTATGTATATATATATATATATGTAGATATGTATATATGTATGGATATGTATATATATATATATGTTTATATGTGTGTGTGTATGACAGCAACACTCATCACTCACAACAGTGACAAAACAATTACATTGACAATCATGTTACGTTATTTTCAAAATGTTTCCTTTTCTTTTTCATTACTTCTTTAACACACTACTTCTCCGCTGCGAAGCGCGGGTATTTTGCTAGTTCAGACATAAAAAGAATTTCCTGTTGCTCAGAGACCAGTCATATTCTCAAGCATGCTCATCTGTATAATTTTTGTAAACTCTGGTCAAATCTGATTGATATTTGTTTTGTTCTGTTAATGCTTCAACTAGGAAATTCAAGCTTTGTTTTTTCTATATAGTTTAACATTATTTTTTAAATTTGATATCCTTGCTCTCTCAGTTTTAGGTGTATGATTTTCCTCAGCCTTGTTCTTTCTAATTATAAGTCTGATGATGACTGAGCATCTGCCTTCTAAAAAGTGAGCTTTTGTGTAAACATATATTTTTGCTAATAGATCAGACACATTGTTTTTGCATGTAATCTAATTTTAGGTGATATTATTTTTCTAATAATGATATTGTATCTTCCCATTCCTAGTTCAAGCTAAAGCTCTCCTGAATGTTAGTCATCATTATAAAGCTTTTACACACTGAGAATTTGGTCACACAGATTCGTCAGCATTAATTATATAAATATGTTTGTAATATTATAAGTGCACCGTTACATTTTCTTGAGTTATCACATTTTGCAAAACTTTACATCAAGGTAAAATAGCAGACTTAGAATGTAAATAATAATAATGAGATGAAGAAAATTAAAAGGCAGAAAAAATTAAAGGCAAGAATCACTATCAAAGTAGCTTTTGTTTTCAGGAAACTACTGCTACTATCCACAGTTGTTGAATTGAAAATGGGTCGCAGAAGTACAGGGAAGATAACACTCAGACATTTTTCAGTAAGCCAAGGCAATATAATATTGATATTCCCAATGTGAGCTATACCTATTTGCATATACTGTGGCTTTTCTATTCTCCAAAAAGTAAACTAATGATATTCTATATGGTAACAGTTAAGTGTAATTTGAATACAGGAGGCTTTCGTCTAATGGTTGCTGAATTTGTGTTACTTTCTTAGGTATTATTTATTTTATAAAGCTGGAAAAGCACTTCTTCAGTTTTGATACAGGGGCCATATATGTTGAAATTGAATATTTATTTTTTAAAGTAGAAGTAATAATAAAATACATAATAATACAATGATAAAAGTAATAATATGAGACCTTTTCCATTATTTGCACTATTTACTACTTATACTTGTCAGATAATTCATCACACATGCATGCTGTTAATTTTTTCTAGAAGTCTTTACCCCTTATAGACTGAAAAACAAAGAAATGAATTGTGTTTCATTCACATGTTATAAGAATTTTTCAGAGCTATTATTTGTGAAGTAATATGTTTGCAGTTTGTTTTCCTTATGTATGTTTCTGTTTGGAATTTTTGGAGAAATACAAGGATGCTTTTAAGTCGCTGGTCATTCCACACAAGTAGGTTTTGAAGAACACTTTTATTGTGAGATACTGCTTGAAAGAGCTTTCATGTGAAGTCCAACGCAAGAGTTAGAGAATGATATCACATTCACACATTAAACTGCACATTAGACAGTCTTAAGTAGACAGTGTACAATGTCAGTATACAGTGCACACAGCAGACTTAGTCACTAGAATTCATAACCCATAGTCTGTTCATGGTGTCTTTGTTAGAATGATTGATAGCACAATCTTATTATCTTAACAGATTGTCATGTGTACTGTAACCTTGTTAATTACATTTAGTAATCTACATGCAACACATCACCACTGTCTGGCACCATGATTAGTGAGTATAACTACTTTCCTCAACTGAAAAATCTCAAAACATACTTATTTTACTGTTGCAAACACAGAATTACAATTCTTAATCTCAGTGTGTATGTACGCTATACCATATTGCTCATAAGCAGACCCCAAGCCAAGAATGACAGAACTGAGGTCTGGATCTAAAAAATGAATGATTAACTAAAAAAGACTTATAGGGATAAGTAATACAGGTGCAGTTGACATACACAATAATTAAAGAACAGATTGCTTTCCAGGCATACCTATTACAATTAAGAGCCCATCTACCAATGGGATGGATAGTCCACTTTCCAATGCCATTAATCTCACAATGTGCCTTCCTCATAAGCTTTACTGTTACATCATCCTCTACTCTCTACCTCCTTGAAAGATGAACCCTTGCTAATGTACTACACATGACTCAAAGCACCTGTACCTGTAGTCCAGGAAAAATTTCTAAGCTTCAGCGCCCCTGGCCTTAAGCACTTCCAGGTCAACTTGGAAATCACTTCCTGGGCTGGATTGAGCCAGTACAACATGTGGGAACATAACCACAAAAAACAGAAAAACAAATTAATTAAAATACAAGTGGAACAGATTTTGCTTTGATGCAGTATCAGTCTAGCTTGAAAGACATTTCTGATGAATTAAAATGGAACTTGCTCTTCAATTACTCTCGTGTCAGCCATGTCCTTTAGAAACACGACACTTATTGTAAGCAACAAAAATAATCCAGCTCACTGAATAATTCCATTTTGTGAAAAAAGCTGCTACTTGATGTGTTTTACTTTCTTTTTTCGTCTGCAGAATGATGAAAATGTGGATAAAAACCGTTTCTGCAGTCTCTGTAACATGGTGTTCAGTTCTGTTGTTGTGGCTCAGTCACACTATTCGGGGAAGATTCATGCCAAGAAATTGAGAAAACAAGGTTCTACGCAATCTTCTGCTAGTTCGGCCACATTGACTGCCATCCCTCACGAAGGTAATATCTGCTGGTAATAAGTATATTGTTAGTTTGTAAAAGGTTTTGTCAGTTACACTTAAATGTCTACTGATTTTATTTTTTTTTATTTTATATTACTCTGATTATGTTAGCAATTGGATTACTCTAATAAAGGTTCTAAATTTAGTCTGTATCTAATGGACTTCTTGAACAATGCCTTCTGTAAACAATTAGTATGTCAGTGCTCAGTCACAGCAAAGTGATTGTTAGGAAGACCACCAAACAGGAAGCTTGTATACCCTAAAAAATGAAGGAAAAATCAAGTAAAAATGTGTGAATATTGTAAATGAAGAAATGATCAAGTAGAGAACATTAAAAGTACTTTTTATATAAAAAAAAAAAAAAAAAAAAAACTTTTTTGAGCTTCCACTTTGGCACTAGGGTATTCCTAAACCACTCAGGTGATTATAGTTCATCTATATCTTGATAGTTGTTACCTATTTTACTGTATCATTCATTTTTGATGGCAAAAACAAAGCATAATGTATAAATATGCGTAAGGTGTGGTTGTTAGTAAAATAAAGTGGCGTAAACATGCAAATGCCAGAGGCAGATTACCTATAAAAACGATATTACTATGTGCTTGCCCTTATTCAGTGGTGATCACAGGCTGACATGTCTGAAGAGATGCTGGGGTACAATCTGACCCCAGCTAATATAGTTTGTTTTAAAAGGTAATCACTATGAGCATTCTGGTTCAGGTAACATCAACACAGCTGAAGCATGGCTGACTGTTCCCAATGAGCATAGCCAGTTTCTAGGAATGAGTATGAAAGTAGACAGTTATAGAATGCAAACTATGAATGGCTTTACTTGCTCAATATATCAACTTAAGATAAAAAAGGGACAAAAAAATTGCACGGTTTTTCTGGTAAAATGCAGCAGATTTTCTAATGGCAATCTAAGATCTTTGCACCACACATATAATTTTTAAAGAAGTGTTTTGCCCATTGGTAATTGTAGCCATTATCTACCCTCAACCACTTTGTAGCTCACCTGGCCACACATTTTGATTCACTTTTCTGAGCTTTATAAACACCAATAGCAGTTACGTATATGAATAACATGGTACATCACTGTTTTGGACAAAAAGTCTTAGTCTATACCAATAATTCCTAGTTCACTACAGCTACAGAACCAACCCAAGGTAACTAATTGTAACTACAGCTCACTCTAAAATATTTTATAAAGCCAGTTGTATATGTCCTTCGTACCTTACTTTTCTTTCTCTTTTTATTCATCAAACAAATAGTTTAGCTTGCAAAGCACACCATTCTTCTCTTTATTATAACTACAGGCATGGCTGGCCTTAACCATTTTTGGGGCCCTATGTATGGTTTTGCTGAACAATGCAAACATCTATTGTGATATTTACATTTTTCATCAAGATAGTCCACCTTTGAAGTGGAGCTGAGAAGCAAGTAAAAATCTTTTGCAGCTGTCCAAAGAAGGCAATGGCATCTTTTGAGTTCTGGTTGCCTTTGTTACCACTAAATTCAATGTGTGGGCAGCACATAGCAATAAGAAAGTGCAGGGATTTTTTTTTTTGCAGCAGTCTTGCCTGTACACCTTTTTCCTTCCTCTTCACGTTGTCACCATTATCAGATGACTGCTCTCTGCGATCATCATCAGAAGTAATACTGAGTTCCTCAAGCCCCCTCCAAGATAAGAGAAGACAAAATTTCTCCTGTTGTCTCAGTTACTGGAAAGAATCCTATAAAGTGCTGTTTAATCATGTGTGCTTCCTTCAGTGTGACAGTTCTTATAATTAGTACTAGCCAACACGCGGTGTAGCATACGCCGCATAATTATTTATTGATGTGTGAACACTTCCTGAAAGACACAGTTGTTCAGTGGAGTGTGATTTTAAATGTGCGTTGAGATATCTCTGCAGTCGGAATGTTTTTGAACAAATAGTGCATTGAAAAACCTGTGTGAAATGCGTTTGTTCAGTGGAGTGCGTGTTTAAATGTGCTTTGAGATATTTCTGGAGCGTGAAGGTTTTTGAGCAAATTTTGCATTGAAATTCCGGTGTGAAATGCGTTTGTAAATGTTTTTCAGTAAGAGGATAGTGGGAAGGTGACGTCACATCAGCGTGGCTGCAGACAAATGTTTGTGTTGAATGGATTTGCACATGGTTGAGGAGATCCATCTCAGCCATGAAGTCCTCGTTACAAAATGTGCAACTGAAGGTGTGAGTGGAATGAATTTGTAAGTGCTTCTTGAGAGCACGAGTTGTTTTGAAGCACTGCTGGCAATGTTCACATTGCATCATTCGTTCAGTGGAGTGTGTTTTTAAATGTGCATTGAGATATCTCTGCAGTCGGAAGGTTTTGGAACAAATGGTGCATTGAAAGTCCTGTGTGGAATGCGTTTGTTCAGTGGAGTGTGTGTTTAAATGTGTTTTGAGATATTTCTGGAGTGTGAAGGCTTTGGAGCAAATGTTGCATTGAAATTCCAGTGTGAAATGCGTTTGTAAATGTTTTTCAGTAAGACGATAGTGGGAAGGTGACGTCACATCAGTGTGGCGATCACATGTTTGTGAACTTTGTGTGCACATACCGACATTGTCAATAGATGGCACCAGAAGGTTGTCACGTGTGTATTTGAGAGGCAAGAGAACTTCGTAATGCCCATGATCCAAAGGACCGCTAAAGAGCAGGGATATGGAGAGACGTTGGCCCGGATTGTAAACTCGAGGAGAGGCATGACGATGTTCTTGGAAGTGAATGGAGATAGTAGCTGGAAGCATTTGGGACATCGCCACAATTTCTGCCTCGCAACCATAAACTCTGGAAGTATTCATGTAGTCAGCGTATTGTTGAGCAGACTGTACGACTATGCTTCCGTGACTAAGAACAACGGACAGCACGTCGCCGAAGTTATCCCAATGTTGGCAAACAAAGGTTACAGCCATGTTGCGAAGTTCGAGAGCAACAGTTTCGTCGATGACATTTTTCCAGAAATATCTGACTGATAGAAACAAACAGTTACCTGATGCAGGAATTTGTATAACATTGAAAGATTGTTGTTTTCATTAAATATATTTGAGGCGGTGGCCATGGTAGGCAAATGAACAGTCAACATAGCTCACAGCTGCATGTGGACTGTAGCACAGACCAAAGCGAGTGAGGATGTGTTTGGTGACGCGTTGGGGGAGGGCACATGAGTAAGCAGTGCGCATGCCTCGAGAGTGAGGGTGGACGCGGGAGGAGGGTGATAGTTGCCGGATGGGGCTCTGTCGTGCGTTCCCCATGACGCGGGAGGAGGGTTAGAGTGGACGGTCGGGGCTCTGTCGTGCATACCCCATGGTTGGGTGACTTGGTCAATATATATATATATATATATATATATACAAAGCAGCTAGAACAAAAAGAACAATGAAAAGTCATACGTGGCTCAGAGGTGCATGTGAACTGTAGCACAGATGAAAGCAACTGAGGCTGTGTTTGGTGAGTTGTTGCGTGCGGGCACATGAGCAGGCAGTGCGCATGCCTCGAGAGCGACGGTGGACGTGGGAGGAGAGTTACAGTTGGTGGACGGAGCTCTGTCGTGCGTATCCCATGACGCGGGAGGAGGGTTAGAGCTGGCGGGCGGGGCTCTGTCGAGCGTATCCCATGGTCTTAGAGTTGGCAGGTGGGGCTGGCCCTGTCATGCGTATCCTATGGTATCCCATGGTCTTTCAGTTGGTCGGCGGGGCTCTCTGAGTTGGCGGGCATCATTCTCTGTCTTGTGAGCGTCTTGCGTGCCCTTAGTGAATTATATATATATATATATAGATTGTTTGCTCCTCATGGTTAACATCAGGTGTACATTTGAAATTAATGAAGTAATATGTAGACTTCTTAATTTCATTCACTTTTTAATGAATTACCATCTCACTTATGGAATTAATGAGTTCATTTTGAATTGTTTTGCCAATGTACCTTGTATGAGTGCTGGTGCCACTCTCAACATGTTCTTTATGTTATTTTATAAATGCCTTTGTCTTCAAGCAAACAATGATCATTATGATAAAAGTAATAATACGAGGTGTGGCAGAAAAGTAATGAGACTGATTTTTTATTTACCAAAGTTTTTATTTTTTTCAAACATCAATGTTATCCCCTTCAAAGTAGTTCCCTTGGGCAGCTACACACCGATGGAGACGTTGTTCCCACTGTTGGTAGCAGCGCTGGAAGTCTTCAATCGGTATGGTCTTCAGCATGTCCGTTACACTCTTTTGGATGTTTTCTAAAGTCTCGAAATGACGTCCTTTGAGGACATTTTTCAGTTTAGGAAAAAGGAAAAAGTCACACGGACTGAGGTCAGTTGAATAAGGGGGCTGGGGAACCACAGGAATGCGTTTTTTCGATTGTCCTTCTGCTCAATTGTGAGGTTTTTCGGCACCATTTTGGCACAGACCTTTCGCAAATGTTCAGTCAAAATTTGATGAACGGTAAATCTGTTCAAATTTAATTGTTCACTCAACATTCTTAATGTTAAACGACGGTCTGATCTCACAAGAGTGTTCACATGTTCGATGTTTTCATTGGTTTTCGAAGTTGAAGGCCTCCCTGAAAAACTTGAGCTCGGGATAAAGAATGTTCCCCATAGGCCTGTTTTAACTTTTCAAACGTCACACTTGCCGATTCTCCAAGCTTAACACAAAATTTAATGGCACAACGTTGCCCCAAATTCCGCTGTTCCATTTTGCGTGACGCACAACCAAAAACACAACTTCGCTAATAGCAGTCACAAAAATCACGTAGTTAACGGAAGGAGTTGAAACTCGCACTGAGCTATGGGAGGGTACTGATACACGTGCTCTATCAAGGACAACAGCACAGCGTTGCCAGATCGCTTGCAGTGTTGCCAGTCTCATTACTTTTCTGCCACACCTCGTATATGACTTATAATCAGACTCATTAAAAAATGCACACAAAAAGGGGGAACAATCATTTTTATTATTATTTTTTTTTATGGAGAAACAAGTAGTCCTAGCCCTGTTTTGTTCCTCACATTCGGCAGGTCATTCCTTGTGGTGATTTCCAGTTGATTGTTAAATAATTTGCAGATCAGTTCTGTTTCATGCAAAGTGAGATGCTGCTTTTCTCTTGGCATATTCCATGGTATACAGAAATCCACCATGTGCATTACCTAACAAAATATTTTAATAGTTATCACCTGCAGGCAGATATTATTTATTCTGCCCCACAGCCGTAAGTGTGTGTGCTTTATGTTCTGCTGTTTACTAGCTGCCACTAGCTGTCAATCAGGTGTCACAGTTAAAAGTTGCTGCCCACCTTCCAATTCATAATAAACAGACAAGTTACCTACAAAATGTCACGCTCTATAAGGGAACCAATCAAAAACCTCCCACGTAAATATAGCTACTTGACGCCTTACTGCCGAAACATGAAAAAGTGGCAAACGGAGAATCCCTCTAACTGGCCATTTCTGCTTTGTCTTCTCCCCCACCTTAGCGTGTCCACCATTGCAGGGTAAGAAGGCATGATGGACAACTATTCTTCCCTCAGTCCCAGACAAGGCAGTCTCTGCTCTTAACATACTCATACTGTCTGAGATATTTAACAAGGACCATGCCTTGTGCCACCCGTGTTGAAGCAAAGAGAAGAATACACCAAAGCTTTTGGATTGGGACAGCCTTTATCTTCGTTCCATGCTTTTTCTCACTGGTTCTGTTCTGCTATGTCTGTTTTAAGTGCTGAAATAAATTGTATGTTTTGCCTCTTTTAACTGCTGTTGTCTTTTTGTAAACTATTAAATTTACAACAGTTTGTTATTCATCTAATCTTCCATATCCAAACTAATTCCAGATAACCAACCTTGCAACTACCTTTTTAATGTCTTAACTGTACACACATGACCAAATCATCAAACTTAAGTATTTGCTTGAATGTTTAACTATACTGTTTGGTTAAAAAATGTGATTTTCATGTTTGAACATCATTTTAAAGCATTAATTTGGATTAAATTATTTAATCTAGAAAATCACCCAACCCTAGTTCCATATGTCTTTCACACCATAATTATTTACTATGTGCATTAAATGTATTACAAAGAACATAATTTTGAGGACATGGAATCATATTGTCTTTCCTACCAGCTGGTGCAGACAACAAGGATGTGCAACTAATTCAAGGAGTCTCATACCTGAAAAAAAACGTCTGTTGAGGTAAGTAAGCCTATATTTTTCATTGCCGTTTGCTTATGTACTGATTTTGGCCATTTGTATATTCTTATAGGAAACAGTATACTGTCAGAGATCATTTCTATATCCATCCCCGATTCACCTGCCACACCTATGCCAGAGGCCCCAAAGGAAGATATTGTTAGTAGTCCACAAGAGCCCAGGACGGAGCCTTTGGTTTCTTCAGCAGACTTTAATGACTACAATAAGTATTGTGAACTTTGCTCAGCATCCTTCTATAGCCCCACAATGGCTCAGCAGCATTACAGTGGAAAGAAGCACTCTCGTAATGCAAAACGACAAAAACTTCTAAAAGATATGGGTGAAAAGGCAGTTCCTTCTGAATCAGAGACAAACAGTGAGTTTAAATCAATTAATTTCTTTAATAATCCTAATAATAAACCTACTATAATGATTCATAGCTAAGTTATTTTATTCTATCATCTTTTGTCATTATGAAAATGAAATATATTTTATTGTGTACCATTCTGCCAAACTTTTGTTTTTGCATTCTCATGCTATTCAGACTTGATTGTTAAGACCTATATCCTTCTTACCTGGTGGTTGAATAAAATCCTCATTTCCCTGAAACTTGACAAAGCAGACTAATAGGGCCGGTTTTTACTTCATGCTCAGAATGCATACGCATCATGGCTGCCATGCGTTCCTAGTATTTATTAGATGTGTGCTCTGAGCACGTGCTCAGAAATTAATGCGACACATATGCGAGTTGTAGTACCAGCAAAAAATCAGGGGGCATGGTGTGTTCAAGTTGCAATGTGATGCCAGAGTCTTTGTTTACTATCAACATGTGACAGCAAGCCACTTTGCAGATCCTGACAGGTTACTCCCAAAAAGAAGTCATTCAGTGTATTGCTCTGGAGTACCCCATATATCAGTTTCACTACCATTAAGAGAGCATTTAAGCAATGAACAAGGATAAAATGGAAGGATAATGGTGGAAGGATAACAAAATATACTACCTGATCTGTCAAAAAAGTGTGTTTCTACGCCACTAACATTCCCTTTGAACACATGTTCTATGCAGTTCTATATACTTACAAACATATTCAGCAGGTGCATGCTTGATTAAATAAAAATAGCAGTTTAAATGGAAAAAGTATCTAATACTTACTGTGATATAAACAGTTTCAATAAAATTTTACAGTTTATGTAATTAGTAAAATGATACTGTTTATGAATATCATCATTACAGTGCCATCACATATGTTCCACCCCTCAATGGACATTGGTGGTGTAATAATTTACTCAGTATTTTTTTTTTTTTTCCTAGTTATTCAAATACCAAATGACCAACCAGCAGCAGCTTTAGTTAATAGTTGAATTTGATGATTTAAGACGTGCATACAGTAGCAAAGATATAGACTCACAGGACAATTAATTTAGTCGATCAAGAGTTAATAAATAAATGTACATTTTGCAGAAATTTCAAAATTAATTTAGATTATAAGCATTTAGTTTAAGATGTTGGAGGGGGCACTGAATTGCCTGATAACAGCAGGCAGAAAAAATCCCCAGAAGCACTTCTTAGCACACTGTGGTGGAGTGAACCTGAGGCTAAAAGTGTACCAAGAGTGCCCCTCCTGAAGTAGATGGAGGGGATTTTTCATGATCACATCCAGTTTTGCCACCATCCTGTTTTATGCTACAGCTTCCAGTGTGTCCAGGGTTAGCCCTATTATTATTAAGTTTGTTCATGAATTGTGTGTCTTTTGAACTCGGATTACTTCCCCAGGATACCACAGCATAGAAAAATACACAGGTTACTCAGAGATCAGAGTCCCTTCAGGATGTACTGTGCTACTGTGTTGTCAGACCAGTCCAATTTGCTGTTTATGTGAGCCTCCAGGTACTTGGTGGTGCTCTGCACCTTTTCCATGTTCTCTCCCTGAATGATGTCCTGTCTCAGAGGTTCTTTGACACGATGAATATCCTCCACCAACTCTGTTGTCTTGCTGACATTGAGTTGCAGATGCTTCTTCCTGCAACACAAGACAGAGTCCTACACAAGCCTCCTGTACTCTGAGTCGTCTGTATTATTAATGTAGCGTATGATGGAGTCATCTGAAAATTTGTATAGGAAAGCACTGGTATTATACCTGGAAGTCTGTTGTGTAGAAGAGAAACAAAGGGAGAGAGGACAGTTCCATGTGGTGCTCCAGTATTACAAACACCACCATTTCTGACACAGTCCCTAAAGCTTCACAAACTTCTGTATGTTGACCAGGTAGTCCATAATTCAGGAGATTGTGGGAGTATTAAGATGCACAGCCTTAAGATTTTTCTCCACTTGATGAGGCATAATGGTGTTAATGGCACTAGAAAAATGAATGAAAATTAACTTGACTGTGGGTGCCGGCTTTGTGCACTTGGGAGTTGGCTTTGTGGAGCATGTAATTTAGAGCATCCCCAAAACCTGTATGTGCCTGATTTGCAAACTGCTGTGGATCTGAAACCAGGGATTGGCGCTTCTTTCAGGGCCAGTCTGTCAAAGATCTGCAGGATGTATGAAGTATGAACAGCTGGTCAGAAGTCCTTGGGCAATTACTAGAATGATCTTTCTTTGGCAATAGGACTAAACAGGGCAGTTGTCACAGGTGCAGAACCTTCTGCAAACTCAGAGAAAGGGAGAACAGATACTGAAGGACCCCATAGAATTGAATGGCATATGTTTTCAGCACCCTGATTTCATCTGTACTTGCAGTCTTGTTTATACAAAGTTTTCCCATCTTACCCCTCATTTGATCACCAGAGACAGAAAGGCCGGAAAGTGAAAGGGGTCTGGAGACCACAGGTGTGAGAGATGGCAGTTAGGATTTCGGACCTGCCTCAGCTTGTACAGAAAGGATAGCAATGTTGGTGAATGGATGGACTGACAAGAATATTCAAACCTGTTGAAGAACTGGTTCAGTTTATTAGCTCTGTTCTTGTTTTCTTCCTCTGCAGGTTTTACAGTCTGCTTGTGATTTTTTTAGTTATAGTAATAAAAAAAACATTGTCACAAGTTCATAGAACAGTGGAATTTTGTCATATAGGTGTAAACAATCAGCAAAATGCTGTGACTTTTCAGTGCCACAATAAATTTCATTGTATGGAATAGAAAGCACAGCCGCTTACATGATGTTAAGCTATGTTCAGAGTTCATGAAACCTTTTGGAATATCTCAGAAAGACAACTGGATGTAATTGGGTGAAAATTAAAAAGTCCCATCAAAATAATTTTGACATTTTAAGACCAGCTCTTTATACAAGTCGTTGAATTTCAAGCTATCTGTCTTACGGCCATTTGACTTATGACCGCTACCGCATCTTACTGGCAAATGACAGTTTTTGCCACAACAGCACCATATGCCGTGGCTTATTCATCTTGATCTCAGTTTACTACCTAAAGTGGTTTCAGCTACGTTGGGTTACATTTGTCTTAAAATTACAGAAAAAAGGCAATTAATCTAGATGCAAGAATGAAGGTGATCAAGCAGTTTAAGTGAGCATAGAAAGTGAATGTGATCGCATGTGACTTTAAGTTATCCTATTGTGAATGTTGTTAACTGCACACACTGTACTGCTACACTCTGGTTCTGAATCCACTTAACCCCCAAAGATTATGTGACTCAAGATGTGCAGCATTGTGCAAACCATCACAAAGGGGTAATGAAACCACACTGGACTCCCTTATCTATTAATGTTTATTATTAATAGGCTGAAATGTTAAAACAGAAAACATACAAGCGCTCAAACTCTGCCGGTACAATTCCTCCTCTCACAGTTAACACAATGAAAACTGGGAGAGTCTCACAGTGATGACACAGCATAACTCGGACAAGGAAAGGATTTGTGAATCTGGTAAAGGTTTGGCATCTGTGCGATCAACAGTAATAACGAAACAAAATAATAAAGTAAAACAATTTTCAAAAAAAGATTGTGTAGATTTTCAATGCGCCAAGAATGATAATTAAAAAAAAAGGATATAAAATCAACAAAAAGACTTTAGGGACTTATTATACAGTACTCTACATACAGTCAATTTTGAATACATAAACCGGACCATCTTACGTCTAGATTGACTTACAGCCAGTCCATCAGAACAGATTATGGTTGTAAGTCAGTGACTACCTGTACACTGCTGATACAGAATTACTCGCAATCTGTGGTCAGCATAGCAGATTAGGATGGTGAAATTGGAGTGTTAAGAGAGACGAGTTGTGAATTATCCAATTTGTTTTTGAAAAAAGTGATTATCCCTTTGCATTGTGCCAACTTGACATATACAATACAATACAATACAATACAATACAATACAATACAATACAATACAATACAGTTTATTTTTGTATAGCCCAAATTCACACAGGAAGTGCCACAATGGGCTTTAACAGGCCCTGCCTCTTGACAGCCCCCCAGCCTTGACTCTCTAAGAAGACAAGGAAAAACTCCCAAAAAAAACCTTGTAGGGAAAAATAGAAGAAACCTCGGGAAAGGCAGTTCAAAGAGAGACCCCTTTCCAGGTAGGTTGGGCGTGCAGTGGGTGTCAAAAGAAGGGGTTCAATACAAGTATACAGAACAGAACAAATCCTTAATACAGCATAATAATACAAATTTTAGAAGTACAGAGCAGAATTTAACAGTAGATGATATCACATAATAAGATTTTGATATTTTTAGAGTGCTGGAGACCTCATCCGTCAAGCTGCCTCCCCATTTGGCCATTCCGCGGCTGAAACGTTGCTCGGCCAGCCAATCCGATGAAAGGGCCCCTCTTTCCCATGATTCCTGTGATCCTCCACCAGGGATGACTTTACCATAGGCAGGCAAACAACTTGGCAGGTGGGCCGTGGCACCAATTGCCACATTTGAGTACCGAGAACAGAAACAGAATAGGTGAGGGTTAGAAACAAATTATAAATATCATGTTACTTATGTTTTAGTGCTAATGACTAACAACAGAGATGCAGTATGTACAGTTAATCAGCAGCTCTAGTCAGGATATGCTAAACTGAAGTAGTAAGTCTTCAGCCGGGATTTAAAGGCTGGGACCGAAGGGGCATCTCTTATAGAAGCAGGAAGACCATTCCACAGTTTAGGGGCCCTGTAACTAAAAGCTCGACCTCCCACTGTTATTTTATTAATCCTTGGAATCATAAGCAGACCAGCATCTTGAGATCTTAATGTGCACTCAGGTTTGTAAGTCATGATAAGTTCAGACAAGTAAGCCGGACCTTGGCCATTTAATGCTTTATATGTTAAAAGGAGGATTTTGAAATCTGCCCTAAACTTAACCGGGAGCCAGTGTAAGGATTTAAGAACTGGAGTTATGTGTTCATATTTTCTTGTTCTTGTAATAATTCTTGCAGCCGCATTTTGGATTAACTGGAGGCTGTATAAAGAACAGTTTGAACAGCCAGTGAACACCGCATTGCAGTAGTCAATCCTACTAGAGATAAATGCATGAATTAATTTCTCACAATCCTGTTTATTTAGAAAGCGCCTTAATTTCCTAACATTTTTAAGATGGAAGAAACATGTTTTTGACAACTTTGTAATATGTGCTTTAAATGACATGCTAGAATCAAAGATAACTCCTAGATTGCGGGCTGATTCAGTAAAATTAATTGGGATTCCAACTGAGTTAAATGTCGACAAAATATTGCTGTGATCAGCGTCATTCCCTCCAACAATTAACATCTCTGTTTTATCTGTATTTAAAGACAAGTAGTTCTCATTCATCCA
>JANRMT010062837.1:10191250-10209402 GCA_026402145.1 Polypterus bichir lapradei | reverse complement strand
TGACAACAACACTCATATCAATGACAAAACAATTACATTAACAATCATGTTACGTTATTTTTAAAATATTTCCTTTTCTTTTTCATTGCTTCTTTAACACACTACTTCTCCGCTGCGAAGCGCGGGTATTCTGCTAGTTTGTGTGTATATATGTGTGTGTATGTATATGTATGTGTGTATATATATATACATATATATATATATATGTGGATGTATGTGTATATACAGTGGTGTGAAAAACTATTTGCCCCCTTCCTGATTTCTTATTCTTTTGCATGTTTGTCACACAAAATGTTTCTGATCATCAAACACATTTAACCATTAGTCAAATATAACACAAGTAAACACAAAATGCAGTTTTTAAATGATGGTTTTTATTATTTAGGGAGAAAAAAAATCCAAACCTACATGGCCCTGTGTGAAAAAGAAGCGCGGGTATTCTGCTAGTATATAAATATATACAGTATATGTCTGTATTTGATTTAGGCATGGTACATGGAACATATTAAGTGGAGACAGATGTTATTAAATTCAGTGAACAGATCCAAAAGCAATTAAAATAGTCCATAGCATTTTCTGGGTGTGTCCGGGGATTAAGGGTGTACATGGAGATTTTGATTTGATTAGATGAGTGGCTGACACAGAAAAGAGGAAAACAAAAACTCCCAAGATTGGGGAAATAGGAGAAAAATATATGTATGATGTTAAACAGTCCTGGGTATGACGTTAAATTGCATCCAACCCTGCAAGCGGTCCTCCAACTTGCTGGGAAATCATGGGGGTTGGTGGCAGGACTGGCACTCCAGCCACGGTAAAAAAAAAATTTACACAGCTCTGATACGACAGAAAGGACGCCTTTCTACTCTCTGTGGGAGTAGCTCTGCTACAGCTGCCCATAGGAAGTCTGCTGGGGTTGGGGTAAAGCCCTTGGAAGTCCCATCCCCGGAAGAGTCAGAACCTTCGGACAGCCTTTGGGGTTAGGCCGGTCGGTGATCAAAACTGATGTGGTACTGAGGCATCACCTGCTGCACGGCAGCACTCAGAATACAACACTCTCTGGGTGCCTTGTCTGTTGTCTCAGTGTATGTTCTGACCACGGTGCGTGATGCCTCGATGAGGGAGACATTTTATTTGCTTTGCACGGTGCTTGATGAGTGCCCACGAGGTGACACTACTCTGGTCATCGGTGACTTCAGTGTAGCCACTGGCTGTGACAGGGCTGGCTATGAAGATCGTGTTGGTCGCCATGGGTCTGGTGACTGTGGTGAAAGTGGCTCCATGTTCCTTGACTTTGACTTTGCAAAAGGTCAGGGGTTGCGTGTTGTGATGTGAAATTTTGCATACAAATTGATAAGTATTTTGTATGTCTTTATTGTAACTTAGACAAAGCAATGTAATATCAGTGTTATATTATAGATAATAACAGCAATGGTTTGATGGTTTAAGAACCCCTTCCCCCCCCTTTTTAGGGCAGGTGTGAAGGTGTTCTATTCCCCCATTGGTCTGAAGTATGGCTGTTTGGAATTGGCTTGTATCGGAAGCCTTTAAGTACCATGACGCCCTATTGGCTTGAGGGGCTGGACAAAAAACTTATACATTTGCTTGCTTTACCTCACCCTTCTCTCTGTCTTGCCAAACTGATGAAAGACCATCTCATACACCATGAACTGAAAAGAACAACACAATGGAGAGCACAGCTTGGCAGCCATATTGACAGGCATGCAGCCTGTTCTGAAGAAAGCTGACCGCAAATGATGCCTTAACTAGAGACATTTTAAGTAACTAACAAGTCTGTGTGCTCCCTGAAACTACACATACAACATATATCAGGTTATATGGTTGCCAATATTCAAATGTACTTTGCATGTTGTTATTATTTATGAATATTATCAATGATACATTATTGATTGGTGTCTTTTACTACACCTAATTGCCTGAGGTTATACATGTAGAAGGGAAGGTGGGGAGAAGTTATAAACAGTGGTAAGTCTGTGAGATCTGGGGCATTCTGACAAAGGGTACATATTAATAATACAAAAGGGGAAAGCAGAGTAAAATATTACTCTACCAAGACAAAACACTGCGAATTGCTAGATCCTGGTTCTAGTGCCCTGAGCCGTATCGTTGGACTTGGTACTCCAATACTGGTTGTGCGGTGAAGGAGATCGATCACATCCTCATGGGCAAACACTGGAGGCTCTTATAAAACTGCAGGGTCTACAGAAGTGTCCAGTTTGTGAATTCTGATCACAGACTTGTTGTTTCTACTCTGAAGATCCAGCGTAGGTTCGGTAGGTTACCACCTACTAGGAAAATGAGGCTGGACCTGGCCATACTCCAAGATCAGGCTGTTTCTAACAAGTTTGCACGCAGTTTGTGTGAGGAACTTATGGATTTGGGTGCGACTGCTGATCCTAATATGGTGTGGGAGACCTTCCGTTACAAGACCTTGAAGATTGCTGAGGGTTGTGTTGGTGATACAGGTGTTACCAGAAGGAAGTGTTACATCTCGCAGGGCACTCTATATATTGTGGAGAGAAGTCGCAGAGCACGTCTTGATGGCAACTCCAGTCTGTACCGGGAACTGAGAAGTACATCTGTGAGGGCTCTGAAGGCAGATAAAGAGGTATTTGTTAGAGGAATCTGTGAGCAAGTGACACACCATCTGTGGTCTAGTGACCCACATCTTGCTTACAGAGGAATCAAAGCATTACTCACATCCGAATCTGTTCCTCAGAGAGTCGCAGTCAGGTTGGCTGATGGAACAGTCCTTTCAGATGACAGTGCAGTTGTGACCCGCTGGGCTGGCTACTTTAAGCAGGTGTTTAAAGCTGATCCTCCGGCTAGGACATTGGTTATCTCTGGGTCCACGGTTCTTGAGGCTGATCCTCCAATTAGCTGTGAACCCACCCAGTCTCCCTGATATTGCACAGGTGGTGAAATAGCTGAGGGTAGGGAAAGCTGCAGAGATCTGTGGTAACTGGGGTGAACTTCTTCATGCTGGTGGTAAGGCTGTCCTCCTGTCATTGCAAACAATCTTTGCTTCCATTTGGGAGACTGGCATCTTCCCAACTGACTGGAAAACAGGACTTGTCGTCTGTATCTGGAAAGGGAAGGGTGATTGCCTGGATTGCGGCAACTACAGAGAGATAACACTTTTCTCAGTGTGGGGTAAGGTCCTTGCTAGGGTCGTCCACAATAGGATCTGAGATCACTTGCTCACGTACCAGCAACCAGAGAAGTCTAGTTTTACCCCAAAGAAGTCTACCACTGGCACTGTGAGGGTTCTCGTGGAATACAAATGCAAATATTGGCAGTTTCTTTGCAGCCTTTGTCAATTTTCGTAAAGCATTCGACTCAGTTGATAGAGTTGCCCTGTGGGACTTCCTGAGACTTCATGGGATCCCCTCAAGGTTGTTGGATATTATTACCGGCCTGTACACTGGTACTGTGAGTGCTGTGCAGAGTGGAGGCAGAACCTCTGTGTTTTTCCCAGTTGATTTTAGAGTTCGTCAGGGATGTGTTCTTGTTCCTATTCTGTTCGTTGCTTGCATGGACTGGGTGTTAGGCAAAGTTGTAGGGTCCAGCAGCTGTGGGGCATCTGTTGGCGAAGAAAGATTCACTGTTCTTGACTTTGCTGACTATGTTGTGATCTTCGTGGAGTCAATGGAGGCGCTGATCGGGGCTATTGATAGACTGAGCGTGGAGTCTTGAGTATCTGGGCTTGTGAACGTCCTGGATAAAAACCAAAATCCAGGCCTTTAATGACCTCTTAGGCATAGCCATCAACAGTGTGTCTGTCTGGGCAGAGAGTGTTGACCTTGTAAAGAGGTTTACTTACCTCAGCCTTGTCATTCATGTCTCTGGTGATTCTTCCTATAAAGTCATTAGACAGATTGGTAGAGCATGGGGGGTCATGAGATCACTGGAAATGGGTGTGTGATGCAGCCAATATCTATGCAAAAGGACGAAAGTCCAAATCTTTAGTGTCCCGGTGCTTCCTGTCTTGCTATATGGTTGCAAGACATGGACACTGTCCAGTGACCTGAGATGAAGTCTGGTCTCCTTTGGTACTGTGTCTCTTCAGAGAATCCTTAGGTACTGCTGGTTTGACTTTGTGTCGAATGAGGGGTTGCTATTGGAGTCCCGAATGAGTGTCAGTTACATGGTGCAATTCCCAGAGGGTGATCTGGCTTGCAGGATCCTCATTGTTGAGGACCCCAGTGACTGGACAAGGCCAAGACGACGCCCACGTAACACCTGGCTGCAACAGATAGAGGGTCATTTCCGGAGGGTGGGACTGGACCGCATGTCTGCCCGGGGGGTTGCCAACCAGTATCCCAAGCTGTTTCATCATGTGGCAAGTGTGGCAACACGCTCTACCAGTGCATGCTTCCTGACCTGACCTGACTGGAAGGTCATGGTCGGAAGACAGAAGAAAGCAATCAAATACTTGGTAATCAGTCTGTGCCTTATAGAACTCAGAATGACCTAGGTGAGCTGGTCAGCCACCTTTCACTGGGCACAGTTGATATAGTCATCTGTAAATGTTTATAGGGACTTCTCATTTCTTCCAGTACCCCAGGTGACTGCAGTATACAGTGCTTTGAATAGGTGTGGGTGGTGCATAGCGCCAACACACAGGATGGGAGACAAAAAAAACAATGCATTAATGCCGAGTACTTATTTATAAATTAAAGAGGTAAACTTGTCACCAGATTGCTATGTTATGTTTTAATTACTGGTAAGCCAAATTTAAAAAATGGGTTTTTAGAAGTTTTTTGAAATGCTCCATAGATTTAGCCTGGCATATATCTATTGGTAAATTATTCCAAAGTTGAGGTACATAAGAACAGAAACCTGCATAAGCAGTTCTTTTATGCTTAGTTTTTGGAATAACGATCAAACCATTATTTGCAGATCTAAGGTTGTGATTTGGTGCATAAGGAAATGGGCATTCTGAAATGTCAGGGCGAGGGGCAAGATTGTTAGGAGCCTTATATACAAGTAGAAATATTTTAAAATTGATTCTAAAGGACACTGGCAGCCAATATAAATATATTAATACTGGGGTTACATGCTCATATTTTTTCTTTTTGGTTAAAATTATCGCATTCTGGACAAGCTGTAGACCAGTGGTTCCCAAAGTGTGCTTCCTCACTGCGGCGCCGCCAAATATTACAAAATATTCATCATTTTATTTCCATTTTCAATTTAGTGTGATAAGACACGACATATGGCGGACCAGGTGCAAACCAGTATCTCACTTAGTAATAACTGTTTGCAGAATCCTCTGCAAATGGTGGATGGCGCTCTACAATAATTAAGTTTCCCGATTGTTTTAGTAGTTTGTCGAACTTTCTCTGTACTTTGTGTTCATTTATAAATAGCTGTTGGTTTTGCGCGATCTTAGTGTTCAATTAGTTTTCAGAGATTGAATCAACTGTATATTGTTGTGATTAAGTCAAGTGAAGTTTCTGAAGTATTTCTTCTTGCATGTATTTTTAAAAATGGATCTTTTTTACTAAAAAGTAATAAATGTTGTGAGAGTGAAAATAAAGAAGGCACGCCGTCAATCAGAGTTTGAAGAAGCGGAAATATTGAAAATATGATGACAATTATTTGGACTTTGGTTTTATGTTGACAGAAGTCAATGGTGAAGAGAGGCCGCAGTGTGTACTGTGTATGAAAGTTTTGGCACCACAGTGCATGCTACAAAGTTGAAACGCTATTTAGAAACCAATCATCCCAGCATGGTTAGTAAATCTCATGACTAATTTACCAGAAAGTTAAAAGAGTTAAATCAACAAAAAGGTAGTTTTTATGAGCAGGTATCAATACCAATCAATGCATTGTTAGCATCTTACAAGGTGTCACATAGAATCGCAAAATGTAAGAAGCCTCATACCATCGCAGAAGAACTCATTCTACCAGCTGCTGTAGATATGAAGAACATTATGATTGGTGAGTCTGCTGGGAAGCTGCTTTCAAAAGTGTATTTGTCCAATAACATCATCAGTCGCAAAAGCAGCTGGATGAAGCCACAGATAATAATAATGATGTTCACTTGATTTGCTATGTACGGTTTATAGATGATAGTAACATTGTAGAAGACCTTCTATTTTGTATAAGTATTACTGCTGGTGCTAAGGCTCAAGACTTGTTTGAGATCCATGATACTTTTATATCCGAAAATAATTTGGAGTGGACTAAATGTGTTGGTGTCTGTACTGATGGTGCTCATTCTATGTATGGCTGTTATGGAGGATTGCAGGCACTTATTTGAAGCAAAGCCCCTGATGCACTTCGTCCCTCAGATTCCTAGGGTGGACCCCTTCATGATCGTACCCACTCTCCCATTCAATGGGCACTATCCTTCCCATAAGCGCCAATCCTTCTCTCGTTCCGGACCGTGCTGACTTCTCTCATTCTTGCTGGCTGGCTGGCTTGTCCTCCATCTTTTGCCGCAATGCCGTGCTCTCTCTCTCTACATGCCTTTTTCCTTTCCTTTTCGTTTTTTTTCCCCTCTCCTTCCCTGCCAGCCCGTTCTTATATGGCTCAATGGGCTCAGCGTCTCAATCGTGCATCGCAGGAAGCCATTTAAGCAATTGAGAACGATTGCACCCTCACATGCAGGTGCGACTCACAAAAATGACTCCATCAACTCCCCGCGGCGGCACGATTGCGCCCATGGAGATTGACACGGCGAATGGATTATTTAAAATCCGCCAATCTTTTGCAACTGCGGACCCACTATACACCATAATTATAATTAGTTGAATTTGTTCAATTACATTTTTTTGTGATCTTAAATACGTGTTTTATTTATTTTTGCTTAACCCTTTAACACTAGAATTACCAGAGCCTACGAGAAAGCTCGTAAATCTGGCCCACCTTAAATCCATTCTCACCTCTCCGTCAGTGTCTTTTGTCCTGTAAATGTGTCGGTAAGCAGCAAGCAGCCTGGTATCCCATCCCCCCGCCCACCGCTGCAGTTTATTTCACAAAGAATTTTCTCAGTGCTCAGTGTTTATTTTCGAGTGAAGTGCTGGAGCTTTATAGAGTAAAATAGTACATCATCATTTGGAATACATATATTTCATGTGTTTTCCGTGTCAACAACAATCTATGTAAAACGTAGTTAACACAGAAACGTTTTTCATGTTTTAGTTTTAATTGAAAAAAATGTGGACATGAAATGTATAAGGTGTGAAGCCTGAAATACAAATATGAAATAAACACTTTCACAAAAGGTACAAATATAACAAAACAAGTGCACTTTTATTCAAGAATTTAACTGAAGAAAAAAGAAAGCAGGTTACGGTAGGCGGTTGATGCGACAGCTTGCGCATTGCAATGCTAAGAACTGCTGACTCCCAATCAAGAGGTTCTGGGTTCAATGCTGGCAGCTTCTCAAGTTTACCGTTTTGAGTAGAGAGCTGCTATTATTGTTAATATTATACTATAAAAACATACATTTGATTTGCATCTGTAACAGCCGCTGTAAATTTATAGTGCTTGTCAAAGTTACCTTTTTTTTTTATTCAGTTTTATTCTCTCAGTCGTGTTCACGCTCTCCCTGATCTGACACTGCTGTTTTCAAATAAAGACGCCCTATAGCAGAGGTGAACTCAGATCGGAGAAAGAGAACAGAAGCCCTCCCCACAAGAAATGTCCACTCACATATAAGAACAACACAGCTGCACCAGGCGTAAAGGCGAAAGATGGCACGGTTTGGATACAGGACGAAGTCCGGCGTCATCCTGCCAATCACCTGTCCTTGAAATAAACAGCACGGCTTACAAAGCTCGCCAACGCTACACCGTCCAGATCTAAACACTAGCATGGTGTATGTGCCCAAAAAAAGTCTAACTGCATTCTCGTACCATTGCTCATGTACTAAAGTGTCAGCAGGTATTTTTCGTGGCATTACACTTGTAATTTGTGAGCATGTCCTTGACGGTCAAACAGGGGAAGCTCTGCAGTATACTTGTGACTTTACACTGTAGGAAGATAAGTAAATAAATCAAGGTAAATAACATTTGATCTGGCTTTTATGTAAGTAACACATAAATGCTTCTTATGTAAAGACCATCACAAAACATAATCACAAACATGAGTTTGCACGATACATTGGCGAGCTCTGTAAGCCGTGCTGTTTGTTTGAAGGACACGTGATTGGCAGGATGACGCCGAACTTTCGCCTTTACGCCTGGTGCAGCTGCGTTGTTGTTCTTTGTGAGTGGACATTTCTTGCGGGGAGGGCTTCTGTTCTCTTTCTCCGATCTGAGTTCACCTCTGTTATAGCACATCTTTTTTTGAAAACAGCCGTGTCAGATCAGGGCGAGCGTTAACGCGACTGAGAGAATAAAACTGAATAAAAAATACGCTAACCTTTACAAGTACCATACATTTACACCGTCTGTTACAGACTCCAATCAAATGTATGCTTTTATTGTATAATAGTAACAATAAGAACAGCTCACTACTCGAAACGTTTATTTTGGGAGACGTTAAGACTCAAACCCAGAACCTTTTGAATTAGAGTCATCAGCTCTAACCAGTATACTACCCGAGAAGTCAGGACGACAAGAAACACTAACCTGATTTCTTTTTCTTCAGTTATAGTCTTGGGGGAAAAAAGCGCATTTGTTCTGTTATACTTGTATCTTTTGTGAAAGTGCTTATTTGATATTTGGACTTCAGTCTTCACACATTATACACTTCATGTCTACATTTTGTCGTTAGTACTAAAACATGGAAAAAGTTTTTCTTTCAGGTATGTGTTCAACATTTCTGTCATCCTACACTTATACAGATCTTTGTGGACACGGAACACAAGTGAAATGCATGTGTTCAGAATAACAATGTTTTTTTTTAGCCTGGGTACCTGACACACTGATAAACAAGGCTTCATTTGGAAGAGGTTTTTACAGTTTCTCCGGCAGTGGGGGGGATGGTATAGCAGGTTGCTTGGGATTATCGACACATTTGTTTATTGCTGCCAATAACTAACAATTCTGTTTTTGGCTTGTTTAGTTTCAGAAAATTCATACTAATTAATTCTGTTACACTAGAAAGGCACTGGATTAAAGGGTTTAGAGCATTTGGGTCATCAGGTGCCATGGTTAAATATAGCTGTGTGTCATCAGCATAGCTGTGGTAATTTACATTGTATTTTGATATTAATCTGGCCTAATGGAAGCTTGTAGAGTGAAAATAATAATGGTCCCAAAATTGATCCCAGTGGTACACCATATAGAATATCATGTATTTGTGATGCATAACTTCCACTAACTAACTAACAAAGAATTTCCTTCCAGTTATATAAGATTTAAATAAGCCTAAGGCACTACCCAAAAGTCCTTACCACTGGCTAAGATGGTTTATAAGAATCTATAGTATTGAATGCTGTGCTCAAGTCCAGCAAAAGAAGTACAAATATTTTATTTGCATCTGCATTAATTAGCAAATCATTTCCTAATTTAACTAGAACAGTTTTAGTACTATGATTAAATCTAAATCCTGAGTAAAATAAAATTTTTATTCAAATAATCATTTAACAGGTGAAAAACTACTTTTTTTAGTATTTTACTTGGCTAAGGCAAGTTGGACATTGACCTATAACTGTCTAAGACAGAGCAATCAAGGTTATTTTTTTGGGCTGGGTTTTAATTTTCCACAGTTTTTTTGAAAGAATCTGGGAAAATGCCGGAATATAATAAACAATTTAATATGTCAAGAACATTTTTGATAAGTAGATCAGAAAATTCTTTATAAAGAAGCTTGTAGGAATGGGGTATAATACACAAGTGGACTGTTACTGAGTAATTACTATTGGAAGCTCTGATAAACTAATTTTAGTGAAGCAGCTAAGTTCACAGTGCTGAACGTTGAGGCTCAACAAGATTTTTCTTTGAAATCAGTTTTACAATAAGTCTAATATTATCAATCTTTGCTCTAAAATATACTACAAAATCTTCACATTTAGCCTCTATGTTTTCAGTGCTAATGGAGCTGGGTTTAAAAAGCAATCAACGGTTGAAAATAAGCTTTGGATTTCCTGCGCTTTTATTAATAATTTAGAAAAGTAAAATGCTCTCTCTAGATGCACAACTGAATTATATTTAGTTTTATGTTCATTAGTTTCATTTTTCTCTATTGTAATTTTTTAATTTTTTCTTAAGTTTACAGACTGTCTCAGTGTTTCACAACACTACAACTGTAAATAACTTCTTAAAATGTTTTTCGGGTGCTACCTGGTTTGCCATGAACCATATCTTTGCATTAAAATGCTCTACCATATTATTTACATTGCTGCCTGCATTATAAAAGCCAGTGAATTAAGGCTATTAATTATATTATGAAATCTGGCAGCAGCTGTGGTGTCAAAATAACGTAACTTAACAGTTAAGTTCTCTTTGGTTTTAGTGACAGATAGTGCTGCTGTAAAAAAAATAAATAAATACAGTAATGATCAAAGATGCCGATGTCCAGAATCTGTGTTATGTTAATATTAAGCCCCTTTGCTATGACTAAATCCAGCGTGTGGCCCCCTTTATTTGTTAGCTGGGTGATGCACTGACGATCAAATGAAATCAGAAGGTTCATAAATTTTCTTGCCGTGCCATGCTCAATTGGGTTAAGATCAGGTGACTGACTTGGCCATTCAAGAATTTTCCACTTCTTTACTTTAATAAACTCCTGGGTTGCTTTGGCTGTATGTTTTGGGTCATTGTCCATCTGTAACACAAAATGCCGCCCAATCAATTAGACTGCATTTAGCTGGATTTGAGCAGACAGTATGTCTCTGAACACCTCAGAATTCATTCGGCTGCTTCTGTCCTGTGTCACATCATCAAAAAACACTAGTGTCCCAGTGCCACCGGCAGCCATGCACGCCCAAGCCAATCACACTGCCTCCACCGTGTTTTACAGATGATGTGGTATGCTTTGGATAATGAGCTGTTCCACACCTCCTCCATACTTTTTCCTTGCCATCATTCTGTTAGAGGTTGATCTTGGTTTCATCTGTCCAAAGAATGTTTTTCCAGAACTGTGCTGGCTTTTTTAGATTTTCTTTAGCAAAGTCCAGTCTAGCCTTTCTATTCTTGAGGCTTATGAGTGGCTTGCACCTTGCAGTGCACCCTCTGTATTTACTTTCATGCAGTCTTCTCTTTATGGTAGACTTGGATATCAATACGCCTACCCCCTGGAGAGTGTTGTTCACTTGGTTGGCTGTTGTGAAGGGGTTTCTCTTCACCATGGAAATGATTCTGCGATCATCCACCACTGTTGTCTTCCGTGGACGTCCAGGTCTTTTTGTGCTGTTGAGTTCACCAGTGCTTGCTTTCTTTCTCAGGATGTACCAAACTGTACATTTTGCCGCTCGTAATATTGTAGCAATTTCTCGGATGGGTTTTTTCTGTTTTCGCAGCTTGAGGATGGCTTCTTTCACCTGCATGGAGAGCTCCTTTGACCGCATGTTGTCTGTTCACAGCAAAATCTTCCACATGCAAGCACCACACCTCAGATCAACTCCAGGCCTTTTATCTGCTTAATTGATAATGACATAACGACGGACTTGCCCACAACTGCCCATGAAATAGCCTTTGAGTCAATTGTCCAATTACTTTTGAGCCCCTGAAATGAAGGGATTGTGTTAAAAAAATGCTTTAGTTGCCACACATTTTTATGCAATCTTTTTGTTCAACCCACTGAATTAAAGCTGAAAGTCTGCACTTGAACTGCATCTGAGTTGTTTCATTTAAAATTCATTGTGGTAATGTACAAAACCAAAATTAGAAAAAAGTTGTCTCTGTCCAAATATTTATGGACCTAACTGTATATTCAAATTTGTTGCAATCCTATAGAACCGAAAGTCCCCAAAAAATGTTGTCAGCTTCACCAATGTAGGTGTTTTATTAAAAAACAGCTAGAGGGCTGGCACCAATTAACAGTTTGTTTAAGAAAACTGCAAACTTTGTTTAGACCCCTTGATGCTGAAGTAGCATTTGTCTCATTAAAAGAATTATGTTTTATGTCCCCTGTGCCTTGCCTTATAAAAAGAAAATGTCCTTCTTTACAATTGAGATCAAAGTCTATGTTGCTTTTAATGGGATAGGAGCAATGCTGTTTTCCAGACACACAGTGCACCCATATGATTTCCTATATGTGAGAAAAATTATATTTTGGGCAATAGAAAATTATTTGCTTTTAAGTTACCTTTAGAAGTGTAGTAACATTGGTTGGGTAAATCATGGAGTTACCCTTAATTATTTTTGTGAAAAGAATTTCTGGGGCTGATGCTAAATGTTAACAGTTTAATGATTAAGAAATTATTGTGGAAGGAGAAGAAAATATTCTACCAGAAACCACCAAAGCCATTGATAATTTATAATGAGGTTAGACTAGTCTTAGAGACTTTGACTCCGTCAACAAGTATACCGACAGGACTTTTTATTTCCTCCTAATTCTGCCTTGGAAGAAAGTTTTTTTTTGGGAACAGAATTCTTATATTGCAGGTCATTTAGTAGTATTAAGACAATGGAAATGATTAGTAGATAACATTTGTTGGCTTTCCATAGATTAGTACATCAAGTGGTGATCAAGACGTGAAAAATTCTGTACAGCTAAATTATTTAATATTATATCATCTGGAGCCTCATGTATAACACTGTAAAGAATTCACACTAAAATATGGTGTACGGACAAAAACAGAAATGCTTGTATGCACAAAAAATCCAAATGCATAAATATATGCATACGCCAACTTTCATGTTCTTCTACATAAATCCTGGTCAATATGAAATGTAACGCACGTGCACGCGCCTGCCACCCCACCCCATTCCAGAATTATGACTCTTTGAATGTGTAAATCAATATAAATAGCCTCTTAAGTTCAGTGTTCTGTGAAAAGACAATGGCAAAAACACAAGGAAAACAGAAGAATTTCAGCGAATACCAAGTGGAGGCAAGGGAAATATACTATTTGTTGGTTTAAGCAGTGGTATAAACAACAAAAGAAAGTTTATCGAGTAACAGAGTGGCTGAGAAACTCGAAGTTCAAGTTCAGAAAGTCGCACAGTGCCCGAAATAAAAAAAGAAGTTGTCAGATATCAAACTTGCCGTGAAAAGGCAAGTCATTGCCCACTGTCTGAGTGTCATATGGAAGTGTATTAGACAGAGAGAAAAAAGAAAAAAAAACAGGGACACAGTGGATGAAAGGTTGAAATTTCCACTTTAATCACGTAGTTTATTTTGTCATTAAAGTAGAATGTCATAAACTTCATCTTAAAATCGTTTGATAGTTTCTCAAATCCCATTGTAACTAAAGCAGCACATTTACATAACATCCTACACTTTCATAGATCTTTGTGGACACAGAACACATGAAATGCATGTGTTCCAAATAACTATATATTTTTTAGCCTGTACAGGTCTAGGTACCACCTCACTCCCTGATAAACAAGGCTTGAGCTGGGAGGGGTTTTTGCTGTTTCTGTGGCGGTGGGAGGATGGGATAGTAGGCTGCTTGCTGTTTGTGCTTATCAACACATTTACAAGACAAAAGAGGCTGACGGAAAGGTAAGAATGGATTTAAGGTGGGGCAGGTTTATGAGTTTTTTTGTAGGCTTTGGTAATTCTGGTGTTAAAGAAACTACTAAAAATACCTTTGTGAACTTCTTTATTATGTTATGTATGTTGTTATTATTATTATTATTATTATTATTATTATTATTATTATGAATTTTATTGTTAAGTAACCTTTTATTTTCATTTAAGAGTTGTTAATTATAAAATTGTAAGTCAGCTTAACTTCAGTTCAGTTTATTATAAATGAAAGAAATGTCATGTAAATTTTAAAATTTCAACTTGATATTATTTTGTAGTATACATAGGAATATTGAAAAAGTACTTGAGTACTTTGAATTTTCTCAGTCTTTCCAAATCAGATTTGCAAAGATACATGATCATACTACTTATATGTGAAAGAATTAAATCTGTTTCTTTTTCTATTTGTTTGAAGAGGACTTTGGAAGAGCCATGTGATTTTAGCAAACCGTTTCTAATTTTTTTTTATATTGCCATCACACATTTTAAAACTGTTTTCTTGTACCAGATATATCTGTGCAATGGATCTGCCATAAAGCCGTGGGTCAATTGTCCAAGAAAATATTATTCAATATGGAGTCTTGACAACAGTGGCTGTATGTTTTGATCCTGAAAACATGTTTAAGTGCTTTTGGTGTGAGTGAAGTATTAACGCACTGGCAGACAGATCCAAAATTCTAGTTGAATATTAAGTAATCAGTGAAATTCTTACTGTAATTTTGAGCTATTAAATATGTAAAGCAAAAATACATATTGTAAAATATAAATATTTGTATTTGTCGCTTTATCGTTTTTCTGTGTTTATCAAATGCCATTACCAAAGGAAATTTTTAAGATCAAGACAAAGCTTGCATTTGCTGTTTTGTTCTTTTTAAAGCACTACCACCCAGGCAGGCATAAATCCTGTTTTCTCTTAAAAATACCCTTGCAGCTACAGTTTTCTAACTATGCTTGACTCTTTCTTTCTTAATTTTTCAATTCAGAAAGAAACTATGTACATGACTAATTTACATATTTCAACGCCTTTTTATTTTCAGCATAAAGCAGTTTTCTGTTTTCAAGTAATCATTTACTCTAGTCAGACAATTAAAAAAGATTAGTGATATTTTTTTCATTGTTCACAGAAATGTTATTGTTACAAGGACAGGTGGGAGGTGGTACATGGGCCTCTCACAAAAGCACCCCATTTCACTCTGCCAAGGTTGCTACAATGTCCTTCATTGCCATCCTATTTTTTGACAAACATGTTGCTTGCTTGTGAGGACCTGCTGGTCAGGGTGTAATGGATGGCACATGCTGCTATGCCATGGCTGATATAAAGGGCAAACATGGCCACATAACTGCTTGCTGTGAAAAGGACCCAAAGTCCAATTCTTTTCCTCTTAGCGCCATGTGTCACTGTGCTTTTATTGTCAGCCACAACATAAAGCTGACAGGAAAAGAGCAGCAGCGTGTGCTGCTATGTTTTTTCTGTCGGCAGTATGCACAATATGCAGCCATGTTACTGCTTGCCTTGAGAAGGACATGAAGCCCAATTTTGTGGCAGAGGTAGCCCACATGTCAAATTAATGGGCGGTTTTATGCATATCACTGAATAAGCTGTTGATTCAGACTAAAATCAAGGTTCAAGGCCCAGGGGTTTACAAGTTTTTTGCATCACAGATAGACAACCCTTACCGTTTTAAAAATATAGAATATATAGTTATTGCAGGTAAAGTTTGCATAACCAGTTACTGAACAAATAGGGTCACCAATTTTTTACTGTGATTTGAAATATTATAAGGTTTTGATTATGAAATTTTTGTAACAGCTTCTTTCTTGTTAATATTTGAAATTGGCCAGAGGTCTGAAAACATAATTGGCTTTTTCTGTTTTATGTGTTTCTTACTGTCATCATCCAGTTGTTTATTGGGAATATTGCATACTGTAATTAATACTACAGAAATATAGCATTACTACAGGAAATGTGTGTAGTAAGTGTCTATGGCTTTTCCCCCAAATAATGTATTGCAGTTATTAGGGATTATAAAATACACACCCACATATTTAAAAGCACATTAGTAGTTTTTATTGCAATTTTAGAAGAAAGAAACATATCCCAATAGCTTTCCCGTACACAATGTTGCCATTTTTGTCAAATTATTCGTCACCCACTATATATTAGTAAATGCACAGACAGGCAGCCAGCCCACAGTGCATTCCTGCTGGCCATCGAGGCCAGAGATGCCACAGCACGTAACAACAGACGTTTTATGTTGATTTATGTGTGAAACCATTGTTTTGTGTGCTTTTCAGAAAACTGAGTTTTTTGGAAAAATCTTCAGCCCTCAAAGAGTTAAAATATATATTATATACAGTTGAAAAATTGTAAAAGGCAAATTAAATGTAAATATCAAAGTTTTTCATAACACAAAGAACCACAGACACATGGAATAAAAACCTTTGAATCTTGATTTGGTGTTATTTTAAATAGTCTAAGAGAATAGGACTACTAACATGTTGGGTTGAATGGCCTGTTCTCATCAGAATTGTTCTAATGTTCTAATTTGTGTCTGTTTCAGGCTTGATTATTGACTGTGGGTAAAATCTACATAAAGTTCAAATTTCATTAACAGCAGAAAGTCAAAAATAAAGAACATTATTGAATGATCCTGTTTCTTTACATGCATTTTTTATACATCCAGGTCCAGATTTGGAGTATTACATAATTAATAAATGTATTCATTTATAAATATTCCTTGACAAACTATCTCAAATATGTAAAAATCTTTAATTCAATCTATGTATAGTAGATCTCACATATCCTTCTTTTTTCCCCACAGGGAATCCAAGGTTTCTAACCTGATTAAAGATTCAAAAAAGAAGGTGTATGTTTCTTTTCAGGAAGAACTGTCTGACTATGTCCAGGTTCAGAAAGCTAGAGGGCTGTCACCTAAGAACTATGTTACAAAAGGAAATAAGAAAGATGAAACAGAGGAGTATGACCGAGAATGTGACAAAGTTATCACAAGTGATTGCTCTTCCACTTTCTCTCCTTCGGATTTGTTCCATCAAGGAGATGGCAACAAAAAATGCCATAAGTTGAAAGTTAACCAGCGATGTAAAATTGAGAGATCTGTGGATACAGTCAATTTTGGTTTTATACCTCAGGACATAAGACATGGTCCCTGCAAAAGCAGGGGTGCATTTGTTTTCTCTCCTAGAAACACATTTTCTACACAGCCTGGTTTTCAGGATAAATATTATGGCTCACCAATCCCTCCATCAGCTCAGGAAAAACTATCTCAGACTGGGGAGAATGTGGAGGCAACTCTTATTAAATGTTCTAGATTTGAACATCAAAATGTCTATGACCATTCTGCTGAGTCATTGGTAACTATTAACCCATACTTCAGAAGAGACTCTTTAAATAAACCAACTACATATTTCATTACTAACATATACTCATCTACTCAAGAAAATATATTATCATCACAGCCTTCACTTGGAATAAAACCACCAAGAGATGTGAGTAAAGTGAATGATAGTTTTAGCCTGTCACAGTTTTTGCAAAGTGCAAAATGTATTTCCACCAGGGAATCTAATGGTAATTGTCAAGGTAGTAGCTCAGATGCCAATGACAGTAGCTATTATGACCAAGGAAGGAGATCAAAAAGAGATTTCCCAGAGAGCTCAAAGTCTGAGAATGATTCTGATACAGAAGAAAAGACACCACGAAAAAAACATAAGCACAATCACTCTGATTCAAAGAGAGGAGGTGAAGTGAACGGGCAGAAGAGAGACAAATCTAAGCATAGGAAGGAGAAAGAAAGCAGATCAAAGCACAGGAAGGATAAAAAAAAGAAAGAAGAGATGGATAGCCGAACAGAGGAGGAAAAACTTTGGGATGAATCAATTATAGGGCTGTAATCAAAGAGTTTTTATTCTTATTTATTTAACATAACTACTGTTATTGTATGACTCAGGTGAAAAACTTGTATTCTAAGTGTGTGCCGTTGATAGCTAGTCCTTAGGTTCAGTGGACAGGTAATAATATTGTATGCTGTCTGTGTAATCATGAAACCCTCTTACAAATAACAGGTAAGCATAATGAAAAACTGTTTTTTTTTTTTCATGTTTACTTTTCATTTGTATTTAAACATGAAAGTTTTGAAATCCATGCAGCAAACATTGAGTTTTTTCTTATAATATTAAAGTAAAATATGTGCACACTGTCCTTTTTTTCCTGCATGTATTTACAATACAAGTAATGTTTGAGATGTCTTATAGGTTAAATTAGTAAAACTGCAACACTACTCAGAAATATTAAAAGAATACAGTATGTATATATCAGTGTTAGACAACAACAGTGTTTTTATGATTAACAAGAAGTTCTGCTTCTTAGGTGATACAGTATGTTGAATGTGTATCTTTATGCAGGCTTAACAAGCATTGAGGCAGCTCTCTTTAAGGAATTGCAACATAATCAATAAAAGACCAACATAAAGCAATGTTAGAAAAGTTTGTGGTGAGAAGGGCCATGTGGTTATGAATAAAAA